>OY987302.1:9005000-9495059 GCA_963920635.1 Pseudeuparius sepicola
CAGAAAAACCAAACTGCTGCTTCTTGTGCAGCCTTCATAACAATAATCTATTGATATTCAAACCTACTAAAATATGTATACTGAAGGATTACGCTTCTATAGGAAACAATTTCGCAATGTATACGAAAAGTTAAATGGGTCTTTATCGGCCGGGTTTTAAATATTTGGTCACTTTTGACGGGCGATTTCTCCGCGTCTGACGTTTGATGTTTACATCTCGCCAAGGCCTACTTATTGAAAAAATCGTACAATAATTGTAGCCCATTATTGTATGATTTCTGTGCTTTTAATGACGATTTTGTGACACTTCACTGCCGATTTCAAGAAAATTTTATTTTTCGAATTTTGGAGTTAGCAGGTGTTTCGGGGCACATTTTGCCGATTTCACCGCAAACGGTTGATTTTATCCTTATAGAACAGGAGTATCCTTTTGTTTCAAAATGAAAACGTGCACTACAATGATGAATCTGCATAACCAAAAAATAACCTAAAAAAGTATAAAATCCTACTCCGCTGGGAATAAATTGTTTTACGCAGAATTGTTGCACTGCACCACGTTTCATTTAAATTGCATAACCTCTGTAGAAGTTTATATGTTTTTAAAGCTGTATACCTTTATCGCCTTCACCTTGTACCCTTTTTATTATGCATTTCACATTACGGTGGCACTATAATTTAGAAACACCCTGTATAACACGTCATTATAAACAAAACAAGTGAAACATTAGCAAGTAAATTTATAACTAGTTATCTTCAAATCTTAACAAAAATATTATTATTATTTATATTATTTAGTATTTTTAAGTCTATTTCAACTCAATAAATAAGATAACTTTTAAATGTCAACAAACAGTGAATATTTACAAAATAACCAAACTATATGTACAGGGTGTTCCCGTATATTTTGACCCACCCCTAGAGCCTTTATTTTTCGAGTTAGAAAAAAAATACTTAAATGAAAGTTACCAAGGTGTACTGGGTACCAAGGTGTATTGTCCCAAAAATAATGGACTGACAGGAATGCTCTTGTCTAAGTTGAAATGTTTTTCCATGGCAACCTTGATTAAATAATATAAAGATCGTATTTATCTGCAATTTGGAATATCATGAGAAAGCTCAGAGCAAACATAGAACATATACAGGGTTAACTATGACTTAGTACAAAAATTTTTACCACGTGCGCAGGGTGGCTTAAGAAAACATAGAAAAATATATTTAGATTTTTTTTACGATCTTTAAAAAAACGGGTAAAGACCCCTATTTTCCCTGTAAATCGCCGCCTTTAATGACGTCATCCAATTTGGCTTCTGAAGGTACTGACAGCTGAAGTGATTTTCCGCGGTGTTGCCGTTGATTTAGGAACGGTGAAAATACCTTTTTACTCAAACAAATTTAAAAAATACATAAATAACAATCGATTTGAATCTGTACAGATGCAGCGCTATTAGATTCCCCTTACCTTAGCTCGTATCCGGACCGGTTCCTAGTCTCGCGGAAAGCTCATTACCGCGACACCACAAGCCGTCTCCCTTAATACCCCCGGAGCTCCTCTGATGAATTCTTGTCCACCATCTAACCTCTTCTGAAGCATAGATAAAGGATTTATTGTTCTGAAGCCTCGGCGGTATGAATTAAGCGACGTATCGGCCCGGTCGAGTCTATGAAACGTTTTTTCGACTGCTCCGCGTTGCCCCGTTCGTCATTTCATAACTTCCTAGCTAGGCAACTAACTGTACATACAAGGTTTGTTCCAACAGGGCCAATAACCGTGCTCAAGCACGTTCAGCGCATGCGCACTACCCCACTGGCTGTTCCAACTGAATTATGTACCTACCGACACGGGACGATACACGCACTGTTCCAGCCGATTTATGGATCATTTGTGTATCGTCCTTGTACGATAAAAACGGTGCCTGGTCTAAAGCAATAACCGCGTGTACTGACATGCGCAGTGTATGGTCGTGTGACAGAGATAAACATTAACATCATATTTTTGTTTTTACGTAGATAGGTTTAAATCGATGGCTGGGATCGTGTTTTTTATTTCTTGTTGGTTTTTGGCTTGTTGGGTAGGGCGGGGAATCGTTGAACAATTTTTCCGTTCCATCTGAAATTTTCTTTGGGATCATTTGTTCCAACTCGAATTTACGTACCGTCACAGAACTGTACATGAACTAGATGATAACCCTTAAAGAACGCATGCGCTAGTTTTGCACCGTTCATGTGCGATCCCAAAGAAAATTTCAGATGGAACGGATTGTGAATCAAATCGACCAAATCACGTTTTGCGACCGCACCTAACCTGCGTGTTTAATATGTGGCTAACCGAATGTTCGGTGGGCTAACCTCACTCTTCACTCTAAAAAATTATTGTTCAACGATTCCCCGCCCTACCCAACAAGCCAAAAACCAACAAGAAATAAAAAACACGATCCCAGCCATCGATTTAAAACCATCTACGTAAAAACAAAAATATGAGGTTATTGTTTATCTCTGTCACATGACTACATTGCGCATGTCAGTACACGCGGTTATTGCTTTAGACCAGGCACCGTTTTTATCGTACAAGGACGATACACAAATGATCCATAAATCGGCTGGAACAGTGCGTGTATCGTCCCGTGTCGGTAGGTACATAATTCAGTTGGAACAGCCAGCGGGGTAGTGCGCATGCGCTGAACGTGCTTGAGCACGGTTATTGGCCCTGTTGGAACAAACCTTTTCAAGTTTGGCTAGTAGCCGACGGAGGGCATTTGCGAATGTAACATGGCGTTATTTCCCAGTTTGGTCTTGATTTTCGCGGCAAATCGTTCAGCGTCTTTGTGAAAATGCCGGAGTATTCGAACGCCGAGTTAACGGACATGGTTATAATGTACGGGAGATGCGATGAAAGTGCACATCGAGCTGCAGCAGAATACCGTATTCGTTTTCCTAACAGGGCAAATATGCCTAACCCACGTACTTTCGTGAACATTGTACAACGTATGCGAAACACTGGTGTTTTGCAAGCTCGAAGGGGTGGGCCTGGAGGGCAAATGAACATGGACGATGTTGAGTCAGTGCTTGATTTGGTGGAAGAGCAACCTTCCATAAGCACTACAGCTATTGCAAGGAGATTGGGAATATCTCAGAACAAGGCAAGTAAAATAAAACCAATAAAACTGACTTCTACCAAAGACTATCCCATGTGATGGGATTGTCTTTGCTTGCACCTAATACCTACATAAAATTTAAAATGTAACAATACAATTATTTACAGGCATGGAGGATTCTAAGGGAAAACGGCCTTCACCCTTATCACATACAAAAGGTCCAAGCATTAGAAGCAAATGATTTTCCGGTGAGAATGACCTACTGCACTTGGCTACGTGATCGAATCGCCCAAGACCCAAACTTTGTTTTCAACATTCTTTGGACAGACGAATGCTGCTTCACACGTGCTGGGGTTTTAAACACGTATGTAAATTTTTACTTACTTATAGCTTTCTCTCCTCCATATTATCTTTTTTATTTATTATAAAATTGGCTATGTCAATCCTAACGCCTTCGCCAAAATTGTGAATATTTCTAATTTTTGTTTTTTTTTAGACACAACAGCCATATTTGGTCCGATGAGAACCCACATGCTGTTCGGCGGTTTAATTTCCAACGTCGGTTTTCCATCAATGTTTGGGCTGGAGTTTATGGAGATCGATTAATTGGACCATACATTCTACCGGAAAATTTAAACGCTGAACGATACTTGTATTTTCTGACAAATGTTTTGTTTGATAATTTGCCACTACAAGTACTGCATGACATGTGGTTTATGCACGATGGTGCACCAGCCCATTTTGCGAGACCTGTTCGTGCACTTTTAGACGACCAATGCCCCAACCGTTGGATCGGAAGAGGAGGGCCCATTGCATGGCCGCCGCGATCACCAGACTTGAATCCAATGGATTTTTGTATTTGGGGATTCATGAAGGCGATTGTGTACGAGCAGGAAATCGACAACGAGCAGCAGTTACGTGAACGAATTGAAGGTGCAGCTGTCCAAATCCGGAATAATCATGGACTTTTTGCACGTATCCGGACTTCTTTAGTTAACCGAGTGAATTTGTGCATCGAAGTTAACGGCGGCCTCTTTGAACAGCTACTGTAGTGCTTTGCATGTGCATTTGTGCAATGTGTGCTAGTGCAGTTGTGATTTTTCGGTTACCCTTCGGGGTTTTCCTGGCGGAGGGGATCTACCTCGTCGTGGTCGTCAGGCTGAGTACCTCGCTTCAAACAAAAGGAATAGCAGAGGGAAACCAAGAGATCCCCAACAGATTTAAAAAATGTGAATGTTGTGTTGTGTGACTTTTAATGTAAAAAAGCAAGAAAACAGAAAATGGTGCAAACAATCCTGGAAATGTCAGTAAGGTAGGTGTTTCATAGGCATTCTACATGTTCCTCAGAAAGTAATCGTTTTTAAAAGGAAATCGAAATTTTGTGGTGAATCCTCGGATAAATTGATAGACGTGGCAACGCCGCGCTATTGACATATGCGAAATTTTTAGACATGTCGCGCGGGCGTCCATAGGCGGCGTTTTTTGAGGGGTTTAATACAATTTGAAAAAAAATTTTTTTAGGCTTAAGACAAATGTTAGAAAATTTTTGAAAATTTATTTTAGCAAGTCTAATTTTTCTTTATCTGCCATAAAAATTTTTGTACTAAGTGATAGTTAACCCTGTATATTGTTGGAATCGGAAAAATGCGTGCAATTCAAAAATCTACAAATATACAGGGTGTTGCATTAAAAAAAGTAAGTTTATATTTTTTTTCATAAATTTGCGACGCTCATTTGTTTTATCTTGTATCAGATCCTAGCGGTTCAGAAAAAACCCTACAACTTTCATTTAAGTAAAAATAAAAGTAAAAAATCGCAGCAACAAAAATACACAAAACAACACAAAATACAGTAATTAAAACAAGAAAAATATGCAAAAATAGTAATAAAAGTATATATCACCTGTAGTTCTTGTGTGGCCTCTTGGTTTGGCAGGATCGGAATCAACGAACGAACGAAGACGTCAGAAAACAGACTAATAAAAAGGAAGGCAGACAGAAAATCGATATTTTTGATTTTGCACTACCAGTGTGCACCAAGTGATATAGAAATGTTAAAGTAAAGCATAAACTGAATAGAAAAGTGTTAAATGAGTTCTTGACGCAGAAGTGAAGCTTGATTAATAGATTAATGGGAATTTTAAGAAAATAATAGGAATAATAGGATAATCTGGGTCAGTTCCGAACAGTATTTGAACCACAGAAAACATAGTTCCACAACAGAATGCTCCTTAACAATACCTGTCAAATGGACTCAAACTTCAGACTTCAAAAACAAGCAGATTGAATTTCTTATAAAATTATATTTTCCTAAAATATAATCTCTACAATTTATAGATTAGCCAACATCTAATAGTGGACCTCAATATCAACGCACTTGGAAAATATTAAGCTTAAAAGTTGGAGTCCGTTTGACAGCTCCCTTTTTTCTGTGTTTGAACGCAGCTATCGATAATTTGTGTTTAAGGAGTATTTGAACGTCCGAGCTATACCAACTGTAAGAAACAAAAATAAATAAGACCCTAAACACCTGCGAAATTAAAAAGTGTAGATAAACTTCGATAAAGAAAGCGCTCTTTGTTGGAGACGGCGAAATATACCTGAATTAAACGAAAAGTTTATCAAATGTGAAACTTTAGCCTATATGCATAAAAGAACTTGCGGAAAATATTCTTATTTCGTTCGAATTTAGAAGGTAAGCCAAATTGATGCTTTCTATTCTGTTGTAATGGCAATGACAAAATTTTCGTGCATTTTGTAATATGCCCCCTTATAAACACTTAATTTCTAGATTTGCCAGCCGTTGCAACCTTCGAATTTCCTTGCGGAATTCGCGCCGTAGGTTCGGCAAGTTGGCCCGCGGGCGCCGCCGCTATCTACGTCACGTCCCCGGACCGTATTTGGCGGGAATCCGGGGCATAGATAAGGCTCCGGGAAGACCTCTAAGAAACCGAGACGGCCGCGCCCGCGGCTGCGCAGATAAACATCGCTAATCGCCTTTAATGCCCTCCTTGGCGAAATCTCGGAACGAACAAATGAACATTAGTTCGTATATATATCTTCGGTTCGAATTATGCAGATAGAGCTTCCGCGAACTTGGCTCGTAGATCACTCTGTAGCTATCTACATGGTGATCAGTTTTTTGTAGCAGGACTTTATTAATATTGGATAGGAAATGACATCGTAAAACTAAAATTTTATATCACTATGTTGTAGGTACAAAGTAAGTATCATCTTTTTTGTCGAACTAATACAATCTCTGAACTATAATGTGTCGTGCATCTTGCTATTGGTTGTAGAGAAATAATAGACCGTCAGATAGTGACAGATTTTCCTTACCGATTTTCACATTTATAATTGGAGAGGGTTGAAAGGTAAATCGATGCTGAGTCGGAAAATAGTAATTTTAAGTTTGGCCCCCGGGGACAACATATGGAAAATTCGATTTTTCAAAACAGAAATGAAGGTACTAATTGTCACGTATGCCATGTGCACCGTATGATTTCTTATACTATTCCGACCTCGAAAACCCAAAGTGTAGCGTGTGGAAAAAGGGTTGAATTAGGGGTTTGGCAGATCACAAAAAAAAAATGACTTGTTTACTGACTCCGTCAGTTATGCCGTTCGAAATGGTGAAAACTTATATCCTCACTAGCCCAAAAATGGATTGGCAGAAGTTACGCGTGGGAAAAAAATGCACTTTTGGGTCGGAAAATAAATCCGAAAATTTTTTTTTCGTCTACTGATTTTGTCAGGGATAAAATGAATTGCGATAAAACTTTCTATAGTTTCAGAGGCATAAGTGCAGAAATCAGTTGACAAAAAAAAAATTTTTCCGACCTATTTTCCGACCCAAAAGTGCATTTTTCCCCACGCGTAACTTCTGCCAATCCATTTTTGGGCTAGAGAGGATATAAGTTTTCACCATTTCGAACGGCATAACTGACGGAGTCAGTAAACCAAGTCATTTTTTTTTTGTGATCTGCCAAACCCTTAATTAAACCCTTTTTCCACACGCTACACTTTGGGTTTTCGAGGTCGGAATAGTATAAGAAATCATACGGTGAACATGGCATACGTGAGAATTAGTACCTTCTTTTCTGTTTTGAAAAATCGAATTTTCCATATGTTTTCCCCGGGGGCCAAACTTAAAATTTCTATTTTCCGACTCAGCATCGATTTACCTTTCAACCCTCTCCAAGGCATAAATGAGAAAATCAGTAAGGAAAATCTGTCACTGTCTGACGGTCTATAATGAAATTAACACATAATGTGTAACAACTAACACTCAAAAGGTCGCTCCGCTGTTAGCAGTTTTTATTGAGTCACCTTTTTCCAAGAAATAACACAAGAAATAACACAAGAAATAACACAAACAAAATTCACTACTCCGTATATTATAGAAAACGAAGATATTTTGGACACATGTTTATATGAGCTTTTGTCCTTAGAATTGGCCGAGGATTACAACCCTGAAATATTTTAACGTACTTAAGTTACGTCCTGCATATCGACCCCTTTCAATCTTCTAGCTACCCCAAAAGGGAGGGTCCCCCGAAAGGGTACGGAGCTCCTCCTGAGATAGCTCCCATTGTGTTGCTTTCGCTTTATGTGGATATCGTCTATTCTCGATATCTGCTTGCCCAAATAGAAAAAAAAAACGTTTGGATTTATGTCAACTCATCGAGCTGCATTGGAAGTGTTTAGGGTGTCGTCTTTGTTTTAAATTTGCTGCAATGCATAATATAATCTATACACAGAAATTCTGGCTGATTCCGTTTTATTTCCACAAACCTCTATAGGACCGCTAGAACTTCAGAATATAATGGCAGATTCCAGGGACCCTTTAAAGTAAGGGGACCCAGCATTATACATTCCAAAGTGAGGCCGTTTCTTTCCCCATTCTAATGGTCTCAATGATGCCAAGTATGCAATTTTATTGGAGAATCTATGGATATAACAGGTACTTTGATTGTTAGTAAAAATTAATATGATTTCTAAAAATTAGACTTGACAATGTTCTGTCAACAAACACAGAATATGGCAAGTGCCAAATGAATCAAATTTATTTTACATTTGAATTTGGTTTCCTGCAATTATTTTCAGGAATTTAAGTAATATAAACATGGCAAGTCACACTGAAGTTCAACTTAATAATTCAACTTCAGTGCCTTGGTACATAAATAACTACTTTATAGAAAAACTGTTTACTCCAATGGATTCTACGTAAAAAAGTGCGTATAAAGTGTTTTCAACGAAATATATAGGTTTAAAAACAAATGAGCTATGATAATTGCAAAAATTTCAAAAACGCCCTGTATCTCCTAAAGTATTGGAGATATCAGAGATCTGTTTTGAGGATCGTAAATATCTCAAAAAATTAACTCATGAACACCTACCTTGTTTTTTTCTATCTATACAAATAACGGAGATACCCCATAAAACCATCGAAAATGACTCAGTCTGTACTTTGTTCTAATCATGTAGTTTTTCTCGGTGCTCATTTTTGTAATTTTATTTCTCTCCCAAGGTACCTCACAAACGTAAAATAAACTTATAGTTGTAGATAAAAACTGTTTAAAAAAAGACTTGACTGAAGCTACCTGCTTAATAATTTAATATTTAGGAAATACCATTTTTGTTTTGAACTACTTACTTATACGTAATGCCCACGTAATGGGAATTGTATAGGATTACTAAAGGTGAGACAAGAAAAATCTGGTTGCAATTATTGGGACTACTACAGGCGGCCGCATTACCTTTAACTGACTATCTGGAAGTTAGAAAACTTAAAAATTGTGAATTATGATGGGAAATATTTTGCCTCCTTTGGAATCTATGGCACTGGCATGTCACATAAAACCTGATGGCAGTTGGACACTGACATATAACATAACCTTGTACCAGCCCACTTATGTGGTCTCCTTGGAGATATACAGAAAACAAGGCTTCACTTTTCCTATGTGACATGCTGGGTCCCCTTATTTTAAAGAGTCCCTGGTAGATTCAATATACGCCTTTTCTCTTTTTTAAATTTGAATCACCCTATATATACAGTGACCGGCAGAAAGTACGCACCATTAATTTTTTTTTTATTTTCCAAATATCAGAAAAAAAATTTTTATTATTCTTCTTTGAAAACACCTTATTTTCATCTGTTTTAGCAATATTGAAAGATGGGGTTTTCGGGCTAGCGCACGGAAACAGCGCACGGAAAAACTTTCCGTGCGCTGAATAAAAATACCGAATATATGGCTTTAAAATAGAAATATACAGCAAAGTAAACTAAATTTAAGAAACTCTATATATGCTCTCTGATATTTAGCATGTACCTATTTTGTATTTTAATTCGTAAGTGTTTCAATATTTAGATACATTTCTGTAATATTTTTGACGTTTTATTCACCTTATCTGACAATAACTAATTTACAACAAAGCACCTTTGAAATAATTTGAGAGTAACCATGGAAACGCATCATACATACCAAACACTATATTGTCTGCATTGTTTATTTTTTGTCAATTAAATTTATTATAATATGCCGATAAATGTTTTAAGTTTCCGTTTTCAAAGAAGTATAATAAAAAAATATCGTTCATTACACGTCCAGAAATAGATTTTTCCGTGCTTGCATGACTTCCCGTGTTCGGCTGCGCCTCACACGGGAATTTGTCACGCGCGCACGGAAAAATCTTTATTTCCAGACTCGTAATGAAATATACTATTGTTGATAAAAGTTTGTGCATTCCTGAAAACTCAAAACGCAGTTTCCAAAATATGAATATCTCGTTTCGTATACGGGGGATGTTTTAAATATGAAAAACGCTCAAGTGTAAATCACCCCTATTTTTAATTTTAGAGAAAATATGTATTATAAAAAGTTGTTTAGAATTAAATGATAGGTGCTGCAATAAAGTTTCTAGTTTCTCTTCCATAAAACATCGTTTCGGCATTTTTTTATGAAAATACAAATTTTTTGATGCAAACTTTCTGCCGGTCACTGTATGTTAAGTATATTTCAAAACATATTTAGATATATTGGAAAATAATATAGGTACCTACCTAATATTTAAATAAAATGAGCATTGTGAAATCTAACCTGGCATCTGGTTTCAAGTAACAAATAAATTATCTTAAGCGTAGTTAAACCATAATTCGATTTCAAAGCTTCACTAGCTTTGATCGATGAACTGTTTCATTTCATAGTTGTCTGGTTTAATCTGAGCATTGCAGTTCACGAAGCACACATTATGAAGGACAAAGCTCCATAATATCATTATGATTCATTGGGTTTTTAGCTAACCCAAAAATTTAAACATAAAACACAGTGATTCAAGGAAAAAATTGCCACTACCAATAATTTAACTGATTATTTCCCTCATACCGCTTGCATCCAATAAGGTAGCTCCTTCCATAACCAATGATATGCCTCTGCTAGCGATAATTTGCACTAGTGCAATTACCGGTAATTGCACTTGTGCAAATTATCACTTCGTTGCTTAGCCACCGTGAATCTGTTGGATACAAACACATACCTACTTCTTAAAGTTTATGTGTTTCACACTGTTCTAAATTATGCAGCTTATAAATTATGTTGCGGTATTATTAAGCATTATATCAATGAATTTATATAACTTTTACATTGCTTAATTCTTGTTATTTAGACCTCCGCCTCCGTTTAAATTTATGACACATTCAGAAAACAAACCAACGCCGACAGGGTGTAGGTATAATCGCATTTGCCTTGGATACCCAAGCGTCATGTTTGTTTACTCGAACGCTATAGTGGAAGCTGTCAATAAACTCGATCAAAATGAGTCGTTTTGGAAATTTAAACATGGAACAAATCAATACAGAAATTATTAAATCGTATTCGTGAAATAATCTCGACAAATACCACTCGCGCCGGAAATTTTTCTAGATAATTTTATTCTCAAGCCCTATTTTGCCCATTAGCAAAACCACTCGTACAAATTGGGCTTTTATTTTATCTCTGAAATTTAAACTCGTGATCTTTCTAGGCAAAATAGCGCTTCCGAAAAAATTATCGATAAAATTTCCGGCACTAGTGATATTACATACGAAAATTCCATACCTACTTTTTTTGACCAATCAGAGGCTCGCTTTTTGCTTTGTTGTCATGGCAATTCAAAAAATTTCCGGAAATATTCTCACTTGCTCTAGGCAGCAGGAGGTGATTACAGCGGAAATTTTTTGACAGATGTCTTTATTATAATGTGACATTGAACTTATACTCAACAAAATTTTTGATAATAATTTTGTTTAATTTACGGGAAGGTATGGAATTTTCTTACCGAATCCCCCACGTTCTTCAACTAATATCCGAAAATTTTCCTCTAACACGAATTTTTTAAGAAAATTATCCATCGTCGCTACGCGATAATTTTCAAAAAATTCGTGTACTCGAAAAATTTCCGGCAATAACTCAAGCACTAGGGCGATTACTACTAGTGAAAATAAGTTTGTAAGTATTTCGATTCAGTGTTGAAATTACTTATCTAATGCGTGAAATACACAAAGTTAATTTTTTTTAACTCCCTACGTCGGTTTAGTCAAGCCCTTGTAAACCTTACCCACAATTGCAGAGAATTCTTCAAACACTCCGAATTAAATTGCCTTCCTTCTTCCTTTCCACCGTAGCCTTTCCTAGAGGTTCCAGCCACTACCCCTTGGGCGTCTCATATCCTGCGCCCTGCAGGAAACAGGAAATCGCCTCCTTTGGCGCCGAGCCATCTTCCCGCGGACCCTCTTCTCCTCCTTACTGCTGCACCTGAGGCCTGAGGCGATGCCTGCGATAGCCAGACAATCTATCGTTTTTCATTGGAATTCCCCCTTAGATTCTGTATAACCTCCAGTGTAAGATTAGATTATACAGTGTCCTCCAAAAAGTTCGCACCATAGGGGGGAAAATTTAATTAACGTTTTATTTTGAAATTTAATTTTGGGTTTATCTTTTGCTTTAAAAAAGATGAAAAAGTGACCCACTCAAACGTGGTCATGTGACTTTCTTTATCTATCAAAAATAACATTTAAAAAAATATATCGCCAAAAATTTGTTTATTTGTTAAAATATCACAAAGGTTTACTTGAAAAAGTTGTTTATTATTAAATTTTACGTAAGTGTACCAAATTTGAATGATCTACTAAAATATTTAGTTTTTTGCCAATTTTTAATATTTTTTATGAAATTTCTCAAAAATTTAAAAACTCGAAACTGTGTAAAAAATATTTTATATCACTAGCTTTATCGTTCTATTAATTTTTTATTCCTAATTACTAATTACCGATAGAAATACGTATTTTTCAAAAAAAAAAGATATTTATTTACGCTTTAAAATTCTGTTATCTTTGTTGCAAAGTTGATGTACCGTCTAGCATTTGGGGTATAAATTTAGTTACATTACGTTTCCCAGTTCTAAATTGATGCCAAAATAATAATAAATTGAAATATCATCAAACTATTTTACGTATCTAAACAAAATTCTTGACTTTTATGGAACAAATATTTATTACCTTTAAGTTTAATTTCACACTATTCGATATTGATGAGTAGGCCATGGAGAGAATAGAAGCAATTGTTTTTACTTGACAGTTTGATAACTGTCAAATAAAAACAACTGTCAAATAGAAACAATTGCTTCTATTCTCTCCATGGCCTACTCATCAATATCGATAATGTGAAATTAAACTTAAAGGTGATAATTATTTGTTCCATAAAAGTCAAGAATTTACTGGGAAACGTAATGTAACTAAATTTATACCCCAAATGCTAGACGGTACATCAACTTTGCAACAAACATAACAGAATTTTAAAGCGTAAATATCATTTCCTTTTGAAAAATACCTATTCTTATCGGTAATTAGTAATAAAAAATTAATAGAATGATAAAGCTAGTGATATAAAATAGTTTTTACGAAGTTTCGAGTTTTTAAATTTCATAAATATTAAAAATTGGCAAAAAACTAAATATTTTATTAGAGCGTTCAAATTGGGTACACTTACGTAAAATTACAAAACAAACAACTTTTTCAAGTAAAACTTTTTGATATTTTAACAACTAAACCCATTGTTGGCGATATATTTTTTTAAATGTCATTTTTGACAGATAACGAAAGACACATGACACATTAAAAATTTCCCCCTTATGGTGAGAACTTTTTGGAGGACACTGTATATGTGAGAGTTTTTGTGCGGTTATTTCAAGAATGAAATCTAGTCTATGTACAGGGTGGTCATGTAAGTGTGCAACATATGGGATTTTTTTATTAATTGCACAACGAAAATACAAAATATTACCGAAAGTTGGTGCACGTTTGATAATCATAATTAGGCGCACTTAGAATGGCTGCAAGTAAAACAGCATACAGGGTAGGTCAAAACCCTTATTTCAGAAAATTCAGCAAAATGTTATTAAGAAAGGTTGTCTAGAATTAAAAGTTATGCCCAAATACCAAAACATGGCCTCCTAAGAAAAATAAATATATTTTTTTGAAAAACGTTAATAATTTCCTAAAAAAAATTAGGTAACTAGTTACCTAATTCAATTAGGTAATATTTTGAATTAGGTGACTAGTTACCTAATTCAAAATATTCTTCTAGCCTTAAATTTTCTGTAATTTTACACTGCTGAAGATGACCCTCCAAGAGGGTTGAAACATATGTACAGTTCATTAAAGAAACTATGTTTGTGGAGCTGAGACTGTAAGTTTGTACCCTTATCGTTGTATACTCCTACTCCACTTCAAGATATGGACTATTTCCTCAAGTTACAATCTATACAATTATTGCAGGGTTGGTGCTTTTACCTAGAGGTTATCTCAGTATATTCTTATCTCCTTATTTAATTTATAATAATCACATGGAAACTGATTTAAATAAAAATATATTTTTGTGAATCATTCAAGAAAACGGATACTGTAATCATTATTTTTACACCCCCCTTATTTTCTATGTTATTGATGTTAGAAAAAAAGATTCAGGTAAAAATTGTAGAAGCCAAAGCAAGCTTTTTTCAGCGTTTATTTAGTTTCATACAGGATGTTCAGAAAAGCGATGCCAAAATAATTTTTGTTTTTTTACGGGGTGACACAAAAACAAATGGGTCACACTACGACAATGTTCTATGTCGGTTTGATTTGCAATAAAGTTGGAAGTGTTCCGAGCTCGGTAAATTCATGGATTGATGATGCAGATGAAGTTTTTATTTTCCAGAATATTCCACAATGTTTCTAAACACGAATAACCCTCAACGGCCCCGCATACAGTCACAGGTACCCCCCCGAAACTTCTTTCGCAGTAGGCACAATAGCCCGTCGTTATCGGACGTCCTGGGGGCATTGATTTAGCGCGCATTTCTCCCCGCCGCGCGGCAGGGGGACCCATTGCTCAACCCCCCGGGGGTTGGGGGAGAACCGGGAGGCAATAACGCCGCCCCCGGAGATAACAAATCGCATTGTTACCCACCTAAATTTCCCTCAGCGCCGGCGTGTGTTCCGCAAGGCGGAAATTATGAATTCCGGGGGGGAAACCCCCATCCCCCCGCGGTGTCGAGAGGCCGAGGGGGAGGCGTGGGCGGTGGTGGCGAGAACGACCTACACACTTGTATACGGGGTGATTCGATTTGAACGGGAAGTCCCGAATCCGGAGATGGGGGGGGGGGGGGGGGCAGAACTAGGACGGTTAATCGCAACATGTCTTATACCTGCATATTAAATGTTGCTCGTTAAGGAGATATAGGTGCCTTTTTTACTTTTCTAGTATTTAAGTCGGGCCTTTCAAAGTTATTATAAAATTGTGAACGCATAAAGACCAGCTTCAGCGGGTACTTGTTCCTGAACAACTCAATAACCTTGTCGTTGGTAACGGAAAAACAAAGTAAATTATTATATTTATATTTATATCTGAACTTCTTTATTTTATAAAATGTTCGAAGCAAGCTAGCACCCTTTTAGTCCCAAGAAAATAATAAACAATGGTCCTGCATTCCTGACAAAATTACGTTTAAAATGAGGTAGGTACCACAAACATGGTACTCTTTTAAAAATAATATCACTTTCTCAAATAAACTTAATGTCTTGAGGGTTGCCTAAGAAAGTTACAGGGTGTTAAATTTCAAAGGAAAAGAAAGATATTTTTTTATCTCTGAAGCTAATGAAGCTAGCCAACTCAAATAGAGGAAAGTACCCTAATATGAGACAGTTCCAAGTGTGAGACCCCACAATAACTCCTGAAGTAAGAGTCCCCATTAGATTTCGTATTTTTTAAGTTGTATAGCATAAAATCTAATAACATTTTACCTGGCAAAAATTTAGTACAAACATCTCTGTCTTCATTTTCATCATAAGATCTTAAAAGCAGTACCTATTTTGTTTTATAGGTTACGAAAACCTTGGGAAAAATAATAATTCCAGTGCATATGCTTTTAAGATGCTATATACGACTTAAAAAAAATACGAAATCTTACGTCACTTTCGCTGTCGGCAACCCCCTCTTAATGTCTCTAATAATCATTAATAGTATAAGTCGTCACATGTATTGCAGTGTCTAGCTCATCTAAATTTTTAGGTTAAGAACGGCATTGTTAAAGGGCTTGGGTTACCATAATATGTAATTCTGAATAACGTGGTAAGTGTTTGATATATTTTTGTAGCTTGTCGTATTGAATAAAAGTTATTTTATAATTAGAGTAAGTAGTTATATAACGCATTTAATTACATTTGTTAACGATGGCAAAAAATTCTATGATATGTACCTCGGATTCCTAATATGAGACATCCCAGTGTTCCTAAGACTCGCTTCATCTAATTTAGTTTGCTAATAATTTGAGTAGAGTGTCTAGTGTTATGTAATTAAAGAGTTGTATCTATGTTAATTTGATATTCATTTAAAGTTTTTCAAAATAAAATTTATTTTGTGGTGCGTAGTATTTTTGTTAAACTTTATATTAGAAACCTGTTCAATGTGTCAAGTGTTATGTAACTAAATTGTCGCAATTAGGCACCCAATTTTTTAAATAATTGAAGATTTGACTTTTTTTCATAATTCTCATTTACGCAATATCTGTTAATCGAGCTGTTAATATTTGGCAATCCTACATAAACTGCAGTGAAAATAGAGACTATATTAAACGTATTCGACATAAGTTTGTCCATTATAATATATTATAGGACAAAATACAGAACAAAATGTAATGTGATCTCATATTAGGGTACTTTCCTCTATAGTACACTTTTATTACTGGTATATTTGACACAATATGGTGAAGTATCTACCTGATTGAAAAACCAGTGGCAGAGATGTGAGTAATTAGTGATGCTAATTTAATAAAAAAGTAAATATGTACAGGGTGTTCCCGTATATTTTGACCCACCTCTACAGCCTTTATTTTTCCAGTTAGAAAATAGTTATTTATGTACCAAGGCACTGAAGTTCAACTTTTTATGACTCATGTGGAGTTTAGTTGCTGAGGCCTCTGGCCGAGGCAAATAAACCACATGAGTCATAAAAAGAACTTCAGTGCCGAGGTACATATTATATTTTTCTTGAAATCGAAAAAAAATGTTTTATTAGGCAAGAAAATAATAATAAGGGATGACCCGTCCACGAACCGACTACGCGCGGCGTTGCTTGACTTTACCGATCGCTCTACCTACGACAAGTATAATGATGTACGGCACCTTCTGACAGAAAAACCAAACTGCTGCTTCTTGTGCAGCCTACACAACAAATCTATTGATTTTCAAATTTACTAAAATATGTATACTGAAGGATTGCGCTTCTATAGGAAACAATTTCGCAATGTGTACGAAAAGCTAAATGAGCCTTTATCGGCCGGGTTTTGAATATTTGGTCACTTTTGACGAGCGATTTCTCCGCGTCTGACGTTTGATGTTTACATCTCGCCAAGGCCTACTTATTGAAAAAATCGTACAATAATGGGCTACATTAATGTACGATTTCTGTGCTTTTAATGACGATTTTGGGACATTTTAAGGCCGATTTCAAGAAAAAGTTACTTAAATGAAAGTTGTAGGGTTTTTTCTGAACCGCTAGGAATTGTTACTAGATAAAACAAATGAGCGTCGCAAATTTATGAAAAAAATATAAAATTAGGTACTTTTTTAACGGAACACCCTGTATATTTGTGGATTTTTGATTTGTACGCATTTTTCCGATTCCAACAATATAAATATGTTATATGTTTGCTCTAAGCATTCGCATGATATTCCAAATTGTAGATAAATACGATCTTTATATTTAATCAAAGGTTGCCATGGAAAACCATTTGATCTTAGACAAGAGCATTCCCGTCAATCCATTATTTTTGGGACAATACACCTTGGTACCCTACAACTTTCATTTAAGTAATTTTCTTCTAACTGGAAAAATAAAGGCTCTAGGGGTGGGTCAAAATATACGGGAACACCCTGTACTTAATGAATGTAAGTGAATATTTTTACTTCTGTATTTTTATAAATTTTCTTCTTGACATTATTGCTTATTAATATTTAAAAATATGAGATATAATACCAAAACTTTAACAACAGTCATGACACGGTCCTAAAAAAATAACTTTATGCTAAATTTTAATTGCCTTTATTTTCACGATGAAAAAAGATCCCTCTTTATATCTAGAACTAAGTATTTGTCAGTATATGAATTTTTACAGAAAAAACATAATGTGACTATAAGTAATTTTACAATGTAGGTACCTAGTTACCTACGCGAAAGTTGCAACTTAAATTGTTTCTCTACCGGTTACTTTGTAAATATTCAGAGAAAATGGAAAACTCCTCCGTAGCGACACTTCTGCCGTATTAATTTTTAATTTCATTACGGCCGCGGGATTTATGGCCTGCAGTTAACTGCCGCGGCACAATTATGCCTTTAAAATTTGCTGGATAATTCTTCATTCTCTAATTAATGGAAAGTTTCGCTGGCGCCACTGCTTTTCTTGGCTAATTGATTGCAACTTTCCGCTCGGTAGGTCCGCGCCGACTATTTTGAAATTGGGTACCTAATAGAATAGAAATAATTTAGCTACAGTATAACGGAGATACGACGATGTTTTTAATTACTTTCAAAATCGATTTTAAGCAGTTCATTCCCAAGTAACATTTAAAGTTGCATAAAACACGTGAAGACGTTGTTGCGGCCAATAATAGAACTTGTCTATAGACGTATCGTCCTTTTTACAACTCCTTTATGACTGAATATGGACAGTTGGAAACGGGTTTTCATGACTTTTCATACAACTTTTATCTGACTTGATTGGATATGACTTTTATAAGTCGATTAGGTCGTGTAAATTCAAAGATACCTTAACGTCATAAAGAAGTAGCTCTAAAGTTGTGAAGATCTCTATTAATACCTTCATATTACCAATTGGTCGTAAAGATGGAACGTAGTGTTATATTGTGCAGTGTTTGCTTGCAATACGAAGACATGTCATTCTGTCTCGGCCGTAAGTGGTAAAAACGAAATTATACGTTCATGATATGCAATAAAGCATCTGCGTTTTTGACGATTGTACTCAACGGAATCTATTGCGAATTTTTATTTACTGTGAAAATTATAAATATAGCTCGAAAATTTGCAACGAGCCTTTAAAATAATGGAAATTAAAGGAAATGAAAGAAAAAATGAACGAATAATGGAAATTAAAGGAAATGAAAGAAAATATGAACGCGATTTAAACTAAAATTTAAAGTGTTACAGTTGTACAGGATCGTTCGATATGTCGAAAATGCATGTTTCCACTCAAATTTCTATGATTTGTGCCCACAAATTAAATTCGAAGTTTTGCCACTTTCGTAAGACAAACATGGTTGTCCTATTTATCTGAATTTCTGATGGCAAACATGGCCGACGGTGCTTATATGACTTAGCAGTTGTAAAACTTCAGTCAAACTACTAAGAGGTCATAAATAGTTCTAAAGCTGTCAAACGACTATTAAGAGGTTATAAAGCGACTAAAACTAAAATCAAAATTACAGAATAAGTATATTTATACGCGCATTCGCGTGGAGAGCTGTCTTTAGAAATTTCTGCGGTCCGGGGTAGGTGCCTCGTCAAGTTCGTAGTAGTGCTAGTAGTAGTAGTAGTAGTAGTAGTAGTAGTATAGTATAAAAAAATAAATATTTGTATGACAAAACTAATTTAATTCCAAATTTTTGTAACTGCTCGTCTATAACTTCCTGAGCTTCCTTGTAAAACTCATAATAATTTTTAACAGATGCTGATATGCTTATACTATAGATATTTATTACTGCTTTACATTTACTGTATGATATATATGGCACATCATAATATGATACATATTATGATACAATAAATTACGTCTCACTTTTACTAATGACCCTACGAAAGTCGTATAAAGGTATTTTATTAAAATTACCACTTACTGGGGTCATATTGACTTTGAAATTAATATTAACGCGCATGTGCACTACTTTCTTACCGTCATGTTCTCATTTCTATGTCGTATTAAGATCTTTCTTAAAACTGTTCTACAACATCTATGACATCCACTTACTGATGTCTTATAATATATTTAAATCGTCTTTATACGACTATCGCTCCACAAAGTTTTAATGTGGTCAAATTATTTTCTTTACAACCGTTGTACAACTATATTTCTAAAATCGTAAAAGTTGTTGTATTCTCAACGACGGAGACCTCTTTACAACCTTATAATAACCTTTGAAAGACTATACAGTGTGTCCCACTTAAGGACTGACCACCAATGTAAAATTTTTATTTATAGCTCGATTTTCATAAACTTTTTTTTGTTGGATAGAGCTTCAAAAATGGCATCAAACACGTAAGTCAGGTGCCTCGTGCGTTAAAGTCATGGCCCACTGAGACGGTGTTTTAGTGCTGAAATTTCGAGAAGTACTATTAGGGATTTTTTTAGAGGAAAATTAATGCCAGATTATTATTCAGCATTGTTCGAAACCCAAACGTACCAATTTGCATTGCCGTAGCTCTACAGGGGGTTTCAAAATTTTTATTGCAACACTTAAGGGCTGACCACCCCGTAAAATTTTTATTTATAGATCGATTATCATAAACTTTTTTTTGTTGGGTAGAGCTTTAAAAATGGCATTAAATGCATAATTCAGGTGCCTCGTAGGTTAAATTCATGGCCCACTGAGACGGTGTTTTAGTGCTGAAATTTAGAGAAGTACTATTAGGGATTTTTTAGAGGAAAATTAATGCCGGTTTCTTGTTCAGCGTTGTTGGAAACCCAAACATACCAATTTGCATTACCGTAGCTCTACAGGGTGTTCCAAAAAAATTAAAAGGAAAAGTAAGGCCGGATTCTTATATGCAGTGAGAGGTTCCAAAAAAACGTGTTAATTTGTAATTAATTTTCTTAATTTCTGGTAAGTTGGTCACTAAAATATTCGTGAGGAACTCATATTCTTTCAAAAATTTATTAGCGAACAAAATTTTTATTTAATTTAATATCATCAAATACATGAATAAACAACACAACATAACATAAACTCAAATTTCAGTCATTTCAGTTAGTCCTCCATTTTCTAATGCAAATTGGTACGTTTGGGTTTCCAACAACGTTGAATAAAAATCTATCATAAATTTTTCTCTAAAAAAAACCCTAATAATCGAAATTTCAGCACTAAAACTTCGTCTCAGTGGGCCATGAATGTAACGCACGAGGCACCTGAATTATGCATTTAATGCCATTATTGAAGCTCTATCCAACAAAAAAAAAGTTTATGAAATCGAGCTAAAAATAAAAATTTTACAGGGGTACACTAATTAAGTGGGGCACTAAAAATTTTGAAACACCCTGTAGAGCTATGATAATGCAGATTGGTACATTTGGGTTTCGAACAACGCTAAATAAGAATCCGGCATTGATTTTCCTCTAAAAAAAATCCCTAATAGTACTTTTCGAAATTTCAGCAATAAAACATCGTCTCAGTGGGCCATGAATTTAAAGCACGAGGCACCTGAATTATGCATTTAATGCCATTATTGAAGCTCTATCCAACAAAAAAAAGTTTATGGTCGAGCTAAAAATAAAAATTTTATAGGGGTACACTAATTAAGTGGGGCACTAAAAATTTTGAAACACCCTGTAGAGCTATGGTAATGCAAATTGGTACATTTGGGTTTCGAACAACGCTGAATAAGAATCTGGCATTAATTTTCCTCTAAAAAAATCCCTAATAGTACTTCTCCAAATTTCAGCGCTAAAACACCGTCTCAGTGGGCCATGACTTTAACGCACGAGGCACCTGAATTATGTGTTTGATGCCATTTTTGAAGCTCTATCCAACAAAAAAAAGTTTATGAAAATCGAGCTATAAATAAAAATTTTACAGGGGTGGTCAGTCCTTAAGTGGGACACACTGTATAATGTTGACGTAAAAGTAACCATGTTATGCCTGTTATAAGACTTTTATAGAACAATTACTTTCACGATTCGAGTAAATAACATCCTAACAACTACTATAAGACCTATAGTTATTTTGTCTACCCTAAGCGACAATTTTATAACCCTAATACAACTATTTGGACTTAAGATAAATAATTATAACTTAAAATGTTACTTGGGTTAGTTGCGGGTGTCAAAAGGGATCTCCAGTATATTAAAAAGCTCCAATTGTAGGGCGGGTGGAAAGCTGCAATTTGTTGAACTATAAAAGTCTTCGTTGAGCCCTATACGGAGTGAGTCTCAACAACTTTTCTACCGCAGAAAATAAAAAAGTTTAAAGTATTAGGTGCCGTGTATGTTGGAAAGTTTGTTCCCGTTTCACACAATACACTTATCGTATTTTGTGTTCGATAAAACAAGAAATTTCTGGCAAGAATCCCGAAATATGCGCCCATCTGATAAAATATTTCCCCCCTGGCATCGTCATAGTGCTCGTGTCGATCTCGACGTAAAATAAAGGCCAAATAACCCGGAACAATCGGCCTTCTACTCTAAAAAGCGCGCTGGGACGCTCAGTGCCGTTTTTCCGCACTCGAAATTATTTATGTTTGGAAAATCGAGCGGAATGCATAGGTTAACGCCATCCAGATTGGATCCCGTAGTCCAGCTATTCTCTATGCTGATTTAATCCAAGCCGATTGATTAGTTCTCCATGCTTTTCCGTAGTTTTCATTTTTTACAAAGCGGGCAAACCCCCGTTATTCGTGGTTTTCAATTACACGAAATAACAGCATTACAATGTAGAACACATTCAGGAATAATATTGTATGTAATTATTGTGATAGTAGTTTTTCAACTAACAGGCTGTTTCTTTCTAATAATTTTTATCAGTAACTCTCTTCCAATTATGTGAGTAGAAAAATATTACGTAATATAGAATTATTAAACTCCGTAAAGAGTTTTCGAAGACCTTTATTTTGTACCAATATCAATCATATCGAACAAAAAAGTTAGAGGTTTATGTGGAAAATCCTGTATAATATACAGGGTGAGTCAGAATGATTAGTAAATACATTAAAGGGGTGTTCGGCAGGTGGTTTTAAGTCGGCAGGTGGTTTTAAGGGGGGCCTTTCATATAATTTTTTTTTGATTTGGGCTTTCTTTGCCAAGTCATTCGGGTCTACAGGGTGACCCAAAAGCATTTTCTTATTTATATCTCAATAACGGCGCTACTTAAAAATTTGAAGTTTGGTATGTGTTATCTACTTACTGGAAGACGCCTTAGGGTCGTTTACTCATTTACACACTGCCCTAAAAAGGGTAAAAACTAACAACCCCTATTAATTTTTTTTTGCTCGAACTTTTTTGTGGGTCATTTTTACAAATAACAAAAATATGATTTGTGTATTCCTTTTACTTAAATTAAATTCAAGTAATCCAGTGTAAATGTTTACTTATGGTCGTGGGCGCAGAATAGTACGTCTCGATAGAGACCTGAATATCCCTACAGTTCGAAAT
Source organism: Pseudeuparius sepicola (assembly GCA_963920635.1). NCBI lineage: Eukaryota > Metazoa > Arthropoda > Insecta > Coleoptera > Anthribidae > Pseudeuparius > Pseudeuparius sepicola. The sequence goes on from OY987302.1 coordinate 9,028,042, forward strand.
TACATAAAAACACATACGCAAAAAATATATGAGTTGGTCATCCCAAATCACCCAAATAACCTTTTAGTAGAAGCTTGTACATACAATGTAGATAGAAGACTACCTCATAAACGTCCCAGGGACTTTCTGGAGCAAGAATTCATAGAATAACATTGAATCACTGCCTTATACTAAGTTTGAAACATAAAAAATTTTAACTCTTGATTATTGTTACCTTATTCCTAATTTAGTTAGATAACCCCTATTTTTAGTTAATCTCTGTATGCACACATAGGAACAAATATATAAGGTTAATCCCCACCAAATACTGCTTCACTCCTAAAAACCCCATTTTATTGTTAGCATTTTAAGCAAAGGACAAAGATACCACTGCATCGCCTTCATTTTTTTCAAGTTAGAAGAAGAAGAAGAAGTTAACAACAATTCAGTTTCAGGATAAAAAAGATGTTACAGCAGAAGCTCCAAATGCTGTCCATGGCATCTTTCACAAGGCTGTAACCTTTTGATAAAATTAAAATCAACTCCTTGCAATGTTTGCACTATGGAGCGCTGTAAGAAGGAGATATATCCATATAGCACTGTTTCAAAATTTCCTGCCCTACTTTTATTGCAGTTCAAGTTTTCGATGTAGGTGGTGCGTCATTCGTTCGCGGCGCTATTTTTGATTGACGTTTTTTGTGAAGTTCCACAAATTTGTGCCATTTTTTTATTAAATTCAGTGTTTTTTTTGGCGTATTTTGCTAACATTATAAAAAATGAGTGATGTGAAAGGAAATACAGATAGAACCTGTTTTGTTCCGGGGTGCAGAACTTGTTATTCATCCCATAAAAGGCCAGGAAAAAATTTAAGAGGGGGGTTGCCGACAGCGAAAGTGACGTTAGTTAGTGAAGTTGAACATTTTACCTGGCAAAAATTTAGTACAAACATCTCTGTCTTCATTTTAATCATAAGATCTTACAAGCAGAGTTTTGTTTTATAGGTTACGAAAACCTTGGGAAAAATAATAATTCCAGTGCATATGCTTTTATGATCTTATGATTAAAATGAAGACAGAGATGTTTGTACTAAATTTTTGCCAGGTAAAATGTTATTAGATTTTATGCTATACAACTTAAAAAAATACGAAATCTAACGTCACTTTCGCTGTCGGCAACCCCCTCTTAAGATTGAAACAGAAGGTAAAATATCAAATTTTGGTTTCCATTTTATTTTTTATTTCCACTTTCAGATTCCTAACCTTATAACTGAGGTAGAGCAATGCAAAAAAATGTGCCATGTTGACCTCTGGATCTTTAGAGCAGATTATATCAGAACTGCCAAGCTCTCAACAAGAAGCAGTTGGAATGTGTTTTGCTGCTTCAAAAGTAACCAACCCAAAAAATCAGCGTTATACTTGCATGGATTTATGAGTGTCTTCTAATAAAAATTAAAGGAAGAGCTACATACGAGCATTTGCGAAAACAAAAACTCCTACCACTTCCTTGTTGTGCAACTTTAAGTAAATATATTAGAAGAATAAGTGGCTGTTATGGTTTTCACAAATCACTTTCGAACTTCTTCGAAAAAAGTCGTTCGGTATGAAATCAGAGGAAAAAAGGGGTATTTATACATCTATCAGATTATTTTTCTTTATTATTATTTTTCCTTATCGTAGGTACACTTCTTATAGGTGAGATGAAATTGAATGAAACTTTGGCATTTGATAGTAAAGCATTAAAAATTAATGGTTTTACTGATTTGCGTGATTATACACCTTTACATAAAAAAAAATGAAAAGGAAGATCATGTCTTAGTATAATGATGTTTCAACCATGCAGAGGTTCATGGGTGCAATATTTGGCATGCTTTTTAAGTAAAGGTTGTGCATCTGCAACTGTGTTGCATCATCTCATAATCGAATGCATCATTCTTTTGGAAAAAGCAGGGTTTTTTGTTGATGTAGTTACAACCGATGGAGCTTCATGGAACAGAGCTATGTGGAAAAAATTCAACATTTCAGAAGAAAATGTTTCTTGTGAACATGTATATGAACCATCCAGACAGCTATGGTTTTCTTCTGATTTTCCCCACCTAATTAAGAACTTCAGGAATTTAAAATATTTAGTATAGGCTAATTAATTATAGTTACAAATATTTGTAAAATTTCACAAATAAATTACATTTTCACACCTTGTTTTTTATTATTAAATAAACAAAGTTCTATTTTAATTCGATATTCCACAAAAGCAATATTTCCCAAATACTCCAGGAAAATAGAGAGGGAACTTTTTTACTTTTGAGATTTTTTACAGAAAAGTGTAGGTTTTGAGGTCAGAGAAAACATATGTCACACCAAAATGATACGTTTGATGCGCATAAATATTCAGACCTCAAAAAACTATACCTATAAGATTTTCCAAGAATTTTCCGCTTTCAACTTCCCATCGACGGGTACGACGATTTGCGCGAATCATGAATCAAGTTGTCGCTTACCGTTGTTTTATATAAATCACGTGTGTATATTAATTTATATATATTCTAAGAATAACTGTTTATGTCTAAAAAAATGGTTTTATTTCCCAACTTGATCACATGCCCACAAATCCAAATTATTATTTGCGATAGAATAAAGAACCCCTTATTCATCAATATAGCCAATCGATTTTTATTTATTTCAGAGCCGCCAGGCATTAACTTCAAAATATATTTGATATAATCCGTGTATCACCCAATATACACATATACAAACATTAAGTTAATTAATAATTCATTGAAAATCATTTTTATTTTAAAGACCTATTCCGAACACGTGCGCCTCTAGCGGTGTTTTCAAAAAGCTCAATTACGAGTCCGATTTCAGGCCCATTAGGTTGACATTGCGATTTATCTCCTTCTTATAGCACTCCGTAGTTTGCACTGAATTTGTTTTATCTGGATAGCAATGTCAAAAATTCTATTACGTAATTCGTCTATCGTGTTTACTTCTGTGGAATAAGCCACATTTTTCATATGGCCCCATAAGTAAAAATCCAATGGGTTGAGGTCTGGGGATCTCGCTGGCCAATTCTTGACATTGCTACCGAGATAAAAAAAATTCAGTGCAAACATTGCAAGGAGTTAATAATTTTTATTTTATCAAACGGTTACAGACTTGTGACAGATGTCATGGACAGCATTTTGAGCATCTACTGTAACATATTTTTTTATCCTGAAGCTGAATTTTTTTTACCTGATACTTTTGTTGTTTTAATGTTCAATAATAGTTATTTATTTACCAAGGCACTGAAGTTCAACCTTTTTATGACTCATGTGGAGTTTAGTTGCTGAGGCCTCTGGCCGAGGCAAATAAACCACATGAGTCATAAAAAGAACTTCAGTGCCGAGGTACTTATTATATATTTTTTTGAAATCGGAAAAAAAATGTTTTATTAGGCAAGAAAATAATAATAAGGGATCACCCGTCCACGAACCGACTACGCGCGGCGTTGCTTGACTTTACCGATCGCTTTATCTAGGACAAGTATAATGATGTACGGCACCTTCGAACAGAAAAACCAAACTGCTGCTTCTTGTGCAGCCTACACAAGAAATCTATTGATATTCAAATTTACTAAAATATGTAGACTGAAGGATTGCGCTTCTATAGGAAACAATTTCGCAATGTGTACGAAAAGTTAAATGGGCCTTTATCGGCCGGGTTTTGAATATTTGGTCACTTTTGACGGGCGATTTCTCCGCGTCTGACGTTTGATGTTTACATCTCGCCAAGGCCTACTTATTGAAAAAATCGTACAATAATGGGCTACATTAGTGTACGATTTATGTGCTTTTAATGACGATTTTGGGACATTTTAATGCCGATTTCAAGAAAAAATAATTAAATTATTGTTTGACGCCCGCCTACTATGAATTTTTATTTGACTTTCTGGAACAGTCAGGGGAAAGGTATTTGGCATGAAATTATTTTTTTGTAGGAAAAACATTGTGTTTTTGAGAAAAAAATTAGAGGGAAAAAAGTTTCTTAAATAAAAGGGCTACACATAGGTACCATATTTTTGATATACGTAATATGACCCCCAAAAAATTTCGAGCAAAAAAATTAATAGGGGTTGTTAGTTTTTACCCTTCTTTTAAGGCATTGCGTAAATGAATAAGCTACCCTAAGGTGTCTTCCAGTAAGTAGATAACACATACCAAATTTCAAATTTTTAAGTAGCGCCGTTATTGAGATATAAATAAAAAAATACTTTTGGGTCACCCTGTAGTCCCGAATGACTTGGCAAGGAAAGCCCAAATCGAAAAATTTTACATCAAAGACCCCCCTTCAAATCACCTGCCAAACACCCCTTTAAAATATTTACTATACATTCTGACTCACCCTGTATAATTAAACTTAGTTGATATACAAGCACGCAGGGACTATTTTCTACAAATCTACCTGTCTTATGAGATAAGGGTTGAAATTATATGGAAAACGGGATTTACCTTTGACCCTTCCTGCTTTAAGCCATCCGAAACTCCAAAACTGTAGTCAATATTGCGCCAGGGCTCTTTATACATCTACATTCCCCCTATACAAATAGACCAGCGAAGCCTCTACTTTGTTTCGGCTTACTTAGACCCTCTATAGATTAATAGGGTAGGGAACAACCCTTTAAGACGGAAGAGAGGGGGTGGCTTTGTTTTCGAGTGTGTTTCGTAAATCTGAGAGAAAGGTAAAGAGATTGTGACTGCTAGACACGATACACGATGATCTGATCTGAAGAAGAGTGCATCAAGTTCTATTAATTGATTATTTAGCGCTTCAGCTGCTTATATGAAACTCCTAAAACTGTAGTCAATATTGCGTTTAGCGTTCTTCACACAAAGCACCTTCGTTGTACAAATACGACTGAGAGACACATTGTATTTAATGGAAAACAAAGTAATCAAAGGAGAGATGGAAGCCTCTTGTTCTCAACTATGTGCGGTACAGTGATGCGGAGATTATGTCTGTAGGATGGTACGTATACGAATAAAGGGTAGAAGGTAAGGGTAATTAGTTAAATGTGTCTCAGGGGGAAGTTTGGTTACAAAACAAGAGATCGACTAGGATGATAATTTGCCGCTACAACAGAAATGATCTGGAACGAGAATTAGTTATGGTTTTGCGTCTTGAACTGAAACTTTGAAGTAGGTATATATTTGTTGGTAAAATCTATTATGAAATTGCATTGGATTTATATGTTGTTGTAATTGTGTACAACTCCTTAAGACAGAAGAGATACGACCGGCGCAATCCCCCATGCCGGGCATAGCAAAGGTCGGGTTGTGTTTGAGAGTCCTGGCTGCTCGACTAAACTTGTAGAGTTAAATTTGTCTCCAGAAAAAGTTTCGTAGACAATTGGACTTCGTGGTAAGAAGGTCGTTTTTCAAAACAAGAAAAGCGGCTGGAAAGTGTGCTCTGTTTTTGTTTTATACTCCGAGCGTAGTAAAAAAGGTCAGTGTATAAGTAGTAGTAAAATTTCAGGTCTGAGATTGTCTTGAGAATGCCTTCAGTTTCCTTTCGAATTCTCGATGTCCCCACAAAGGTCACCCATCCTTTGCAACATGAAATTTAGGATTTAGCTTCGACCCTTGACAGCTTAAACTCCCAAACTCCCAAACAGGAGTCAATATTGCGCCCAAGGTTCTTCGCACAACACTCCCTATACAAACAGGCCTGAAAAGCCCCCGTTTATTTCGGCTTGCAGAACCCTCTAGATTGATGGAAGACAAGTCCTTTAAGGTATGGATAACTTTAGTTCTATATAGGGTGTTCCTGAGATATGTGCCAGCATTTTAACCTGATATTGAGAGTGAAGTTGGAGAATTTTGAAAAGAAGCCTTGTGATACGTCACAAAAACTTTAATATTGCAAAATGTGTGACATGTTATGTGAACTACGATATGTTCGCCTTCCTGTATCCTTAAGCTGAGCTTAAGACAAGTTTGTAAATTTGGAGTACCTACCTAGATGATGTAGCTTTATCAATGTTTTTATATAGGCTCGTATTAAAAGTGGTACTTTAATATGGGGAACCCTGTACAATGTTTTATGAGTCACCTCGTGTAATAAATATTGTAGGCTCGTACCCGAACACCCCGTACATGAGAGCACAAAAAATACAGAATCAACGAAAAAGATACTGAAAATTTACATGATAAAATATGATATATCAGTTATAAAAAACATGGTACATTTGATTTAAGATTATGTAACTTTTATTATGAAAATCTGTTTTACAGAGAGTTATATAGAACATTACAAACAAAACGTTGGTCGTAATTTAACCGACCTTAAATTATGCAATATTACAATTATTATTTCTTTGCCGTGAGTTTCTGCAAGACCACAATGGCAAAAACTTTTGTATTTGTAGATAGCAAATTAATGCTACCGTGAGTTCATATTAGGTATACAGGGTGATTCACTACTAAATGCCGAAAATTTAAGAATCTATAGAACATGAAAAAATAATATGAGTTTCCTATATAAACTTTTCGTTTGGGCCTTAGTTTTCAAGATACAGGGTGGTCAAAATTTTAAAATAAAATGGTTTTATTTTTTTTTCTACGGAAATATTGGAGATATCAAAACTAAATTTAGTACACAATATATGCGAATATAGGACTATAAAAGTGCAAAATATCAAGTTTCAAAATTTGCGGGTGGCGGAGATATGGGTAATTGGTATTAATAATTCGACAAAAAAAATTTACGGCCCTGCACAAAATAAAAAAAGAAAGGTATTTTTGAATAGGCCATTCAATTCTAAGAAAAAAAACTGTCTCTTGGTATTTTTTCGTAGGTCTGGTAGTCTGGGATTAATTGTAATGTTTGTGATTGAGGCAAACTGGTAAAAATAATTAATTCAAATCAAACATTTTTAATTAAAGCAAAACTACATCAAGATCTGCCGCTAAATATTAGGGTGAGGCTATGGTTTCATTTAGATGGGGCACCACCTCACTATGGGCGACAATAGAGGAATTGGTTAAACGAGAATTTTCCGCACCGCTGGATTGGTCGCTTTCCGCCTCGACAACCAGAACCTGATGGAATTCGACCAATTTCTTGGCCACCCAGATCCCCAGATTTGAATCCTCTTGATTATTTTTTTTTGTTGATATTTAAAAGAAAAAAATTATAACACGCCGTATCCGACAGCAGGGATGAACTAAGGCTGAAAATTGAAGAAAATGTGGAAACTCTCAAAACAAACCGAGCTACCATACGTTCTGAGATAGCTAATATGTTATATCGTTGCGAAAATGTTTAGAAATGAGGGGAAGGCACTTCCAACACGTATTATAATGTTATAAATTGTTAAATTAATGTAGTTTTGCATTCATTAAATTTTTTTGATTTGAATTAATTACTTTTGCCAGTTTGCCCCTATGTGTGATAAATCACAAACATTACAATTACGCTGAAACGACCAAATTTACGTTCAGGGCCGTAATATTTTTTTGTCGAATTATTGATACCAATTACCCACATCTCCGCCAATGGTAAATTTTAGAACGTGATACTTTGTACTTCTATAGTCCTATATTCATGTATATTGTGTACTAAATTTAGTTTTGATATCTCTAATATTTTCGAAGAAAAAAAATTAAAACCATTTTTTTTCCAAAACTTTATCACCTTGTATCTTGAAAACTATGGCCTAAACGAACTAAGTTTATATAGGATTGTATAGGCATTATTTTTTCATGTTTTATCATATAATAATCATAAAATAATACCAAATAATAAAATATATTACTTTTCATTTTATATATTGATATTATACGTTTCTCATGTATTTTACTATTTACTAACGTATATTATTTTTTACCTTAAAATATATTAAATATATTATTATTATACAGTGTGTCCTCCGATTGTTTGGTTGACTCTTCTAAAAGACAAAAAAAATTCGAGTTGAGTTTTGAGCTTCTGCGGTTCAGCCCTGCTTGGTTCGAAACTAATAATTTGTGACATAATTTTCATTTCGAAAAATCAAGGGTGCCTTTGAAAAATCTTTTTTGCTCACCAGTAAAGTGCCCTTTAGAGACGAGATACGCAAAAATGTTATTAAAAAAAGTTGTTCAGAATGAAAAAAGTACAAAAGTCCTAGGCCTAGTTTGATTTTTTTGATGTTTTTATTTTTTAACCGGATTTTTTGAGGAAATCCGGAAAAATTTTTCATAAAAAAACAGTTCAAAACCAAATGTAATGACCATGTAGCAACTTTGAAGCCGATTGGGATACTTCGATATTATATTTAAAATATTTAAAAACACGCCACTAACTGTGACCTTAACAATTTATTAATAAAAATAAAACAAAGCACTTAATTGTTAAGTATTACAGATGGTGTTATTCAATTAAATCACCTCCTAGTTCGGCACAATATTCAATCCGTGATTTAAATTCCATATAAGAAGCTTTTATTTCTTCGATTGAAATTGATAATATTGCGTTTTGAATCGCGTTTTTTAAGTCATCCATATTATTAGGAATTCTTTCCGAATAAACTATTTGTTTCCAAATATTCACAACCGGGCCCCCAAAGGCTCATTTAACTTTTCCTACACATTGCGAAATTGTTACTTACAGCAGCGCAATCTTTCAGTATAAATATTTTAGTAGGTTTGAATATCAATAGATTTGTTATGGAGGCTGCACAACAAGCAGCAGTTTGGTTTGTCTGTTCGAAGGTGCCGTGTCTTATCATACTTGGCCTAGGTAGAGCGATCCTCAAAGTCAAGCAACGCCGCGCGCTGTTGGTTCATGGACGGGTGATCCCTTATGATTATTTTCTTGACTAATAAAACATTTTTTTCCGATTTCAAAAAAATATATAATATGTACCTCGGCCCTGAAGTTCTTTTTATGACTCATGTGGTTTATTTGCCTCGGCCAGAGGCCTCGGCAACTAAATTCCACATAGGTCATAAAAAGTTGAACTTCAGTGCCTTGGTACATAAATAACTATTATTATAATCCACTCTAACTTTTGCTGGGATTTCGAGTAGTCTAATAGAGACTAACGTACAATAAAATTATATTATTTAGTGGGCGTACAATAATTTGTTGTATTTAATATTAGGTACTTCTTTTATACTGTGCTTCTGTTTACTAAATTTTTCTTTAGGGAATAAAGTATCGTCAATATATTTCTTTTATTATAAAAAAGTAATAAGTGACACAAGTTTGTGTTAATAAAATTAATAGAATTATTAATGTGATATTACTTATTTTTTAAAATAAATTCTAATAATAGTTATTTATGTACCAAGGCACTGAAGTTCAACTTTTTATGACTCATGTGGAGTTTAGTTGCTGAGGCCTCTGGCCGAGGCAAATAAACCACATGAGTCATAAAAAGAACTTCAGTGCCGAGGTACATATTATATTTTTTTTGAAATCGGAAAAAAAATGTTTTATTAGGCAAGAAAATAATAATTAGGGATCACCCGTCCACGAACCGACTACGCGCGGCGTTGCTTGACTTTACCGATCGCTCTACCTAGGACAAGTATAATGATGTACGGCACCTTCTGACAGAAAAACGAAACTGCTGCTTCTTGTGCAGCCTACACAACAAATCTATTGATTTTCAAATTTACTAAAATATGTATACTGAAGGATTGCGCTTCTATAGGAAACAATTTCGCAATGTGTACGAAAAGTTAAATGAGCCTTTATCGGCCGGGTTTTGAATATTTGGTCACTTTTGACGGGCGATTTCTCCGCGTCTGACGTTTGATGTTTACATCTCGCCAAGGCCTACTTATTGAAAAAATCGTACAATAATGGGCTACATTATTGTACGATTTCTGTGCTTTTAATGACGATTTTGGGACATTTTAATGCCGATTTCAAGAAAAATCATTTTTTTCCGTGTACCTACGTGCTGGATAGAAAGCTGTTTTAAAATAAGTGTACACATCGATTTTATTTCTCTCCCTTTGCAAATATATGATCCCCTTGATGTTTGAGGATTGAGATATTAAAACTTCCTGAGGCAATTCGGAAAAAGTGTCTTTAAACGTTGGAGCCAATTTTCGTGCTGTCACACGGGCCGACGCCGAAAGCCCCAATTAGGGCGGCAGTTTATTTTTCCCTGCGAAAAATAAATGAGTTCCATTTCCAAAGTATGCAGATGAATTATGTAAAATACAAACATCAGGACGTCTCCGCGAGGGAACGCGTTTAAGATTAAAGTGAATCGCCGGTTTTTTTTTGAGGGACTACGCCTCAATTTGGGATGCAAATAAAAAAGTCCGGAATTAAGCTGAGGAATATCTCGTACGTCGTTAATTTTCAAGCGGAATTATGTATGTTAATTCAGAATCTCTCAAAAGTCATCATAAATCTCCATGAAACGCGTTTACTGAACATGCCAGTACATAAAGGCTATACATATGCTTATACCTGGACCAACATTATATTAAAGACCTGTGCATAGCGCTGTTTCAAGCGATCGCCACTGGCGCCACACGACGAAACAAATTTACACGGTGGTTTAATGTTAAAACACCATTGTTGCAGAATATTTTATAAAATGAAAACATGCAAATGTGTCTGTTACAACGAATTTAATATCCAAAATAAAATAAAATAAAATATCTGTTTGTTATGTCCCTCTAATTTGACAAGTTCACACGGCATATTTCTATGCATTTTCTTAAGAAAAGCGAATCTAAAAAGCAAGCAAGAGTATTGGGTATACCTTTTTGGTTTGAAATGAAGTACCTACATGGCTAGTGTGTAATTAAGCATAAAACTCATTAGATTTTTCAGTTTCTTCTTTATATGGAGGACTATTATGGTTCGCTTTGGAGCTATAAACAAAATTTTCTATTTTGATTTTTGCATACGTTAAAAAATGTTCTTCCAAAATAATATCTAGAATTTTCGCTTCTTCAGGTGGTTGATCAGATCATCCCATAATTCCAAAATAGTGATTATTCTTTTACAATTCACGTAATGGTCTGTGCAGTGTGCATACAATTTTCTTCATGGAAATTTCATGTTGTCACAAACAAATCAGCCTGTAAAAGCTGTGTTAATAGGATAAAACTGCTAAATACTGGACGAAAAGACAATTCGCTGGATATTTAAAATTTGGGACATTTTAAACGTCAGTAACTGACATACCAATAACCTATAATAAGTCGCCATTTTTTTCGTCGAGTGGCGCCACCCCAGTCCGTAAACAATAATGAAATATGACATCATGCTCGGGTCTTTAATATAGTGTCGGTCCAGCTTATACAGAGCAAGGTTTGTTCCTACATGATCTACTTTTGGTTCGTCAGTTGGTTTATTTCTCAATGTCAGATCCTTAACAAAAAGCTGAACTTCTTCATTAATAAAATTCCGACTTCTTTGACAAAATTGTGGCTTTCTTTTCAAAATTGAGAAAGTGAATTTAAAGTCTTTCTTTTTTAAATTTTAAAAACCAAAATTCGTTATTTTGGATTCAGATTTTAAATTTGCTAGAAAAACACTTACAGAGTGATTCTGAAATAAAAATTTATCCACAGGTGGAAAAAAATAGCCTAATAGGAATCTGAAAGTTATAATATTTTAAAAAAGAACCCCAGGAATGAGCAAATTTGAGCTTAACTGTTCGAGGCAGAAATCGTCATTTTTCATGATATCAGTATCATGATCAGTACCTACAATGCAGGCAAAAAATTATAAGGCACTTTTATGTCTTTAAGTTTAGGAATCCTTGATAATACAGCAATTCTAATTTTAAATTTCCATTTATGAAGAAGTATGTAGGTACCTACACAAACGCCTATGTCACTTTGGTGCATGGCCTCAAAAGTTAATTTAAATTGCAAAAATACTTACCGATGGATTATTATCCTCTAACATTTTAGTTTTGGCGGTGAGGGAAGTGCCACAAGCCGCACAGCTAAGCATATTAACTCGAAAAAGTATCTAAATACCACACACTGACACCTATCACCGTGTCAGATATCAAAATATTGTGTCAAAACTTGGTTACTACTTAGGGCGATTTCAGTCTCACGTATTTTATAATACACATAGAGCTTTGACTCCTTTCTGGGATTCTTTATTCAAAGTACAGTAATAAACCCAAAACTGCTAATCCATGATGAGATGTTTCCATAAGGTTGTACCGGAAGCATGGTTCTCGCGGAACACACTCTGTATAAAACGTGTAGCTTTCAAGTAATGTGTTTCAAATTATCCACTGATCGACCGGGGAAGGATATTTTCTGATTTATACCTGCGTACCTAAAAGGAATGGACTTTTTGACATGTTTCAAAATGGAATAATTTAAAAGTCACGTCTAGAGAACGTGGGGACCATATTCTCGTTGTCTGATTTATACGTGAAAGAATGAACTTTTTGAGAGAATAATTTAAAAGGATATTCCGTTTAATCCACTCTTATTCTCTATGGGATTTGAGGTTTATTTGATAAATCGCCTCTTATCGTAAAGTTTGGAGTATTGTGAGGGTGGGAATTATTATTATTATTAGATGGCTCCACTCATCTCGGAAAGTAGGATTGTTTTTGTGAATAGTTATTTAACCGCAGCTAATTCGTAATCAGTAAAATTATTTCAATAATTCGTTTTAGTCCTATACATTAAAGTTTCGTTGATAACTAACTACGGTTGGATAACTATTCCCAAAACAAAAGCAATGGTCGGGTGGTGGCAGTAGCATGCGGTAGGAAGGAACAATAATATTGACTGTAGCCCTGCTCTAGCGATTGTGGCGACTGGTCTTGTCAATAGATATATGTCAATATCTTAAGTACAGGTGTGTGGACCGTGGCGTGTAGAGCTTTTCGCGATTCGCGAGGCCATGAACTTATACCTAGGTACTGATGCTGAAAATAAACAGTGATAGAGTGTTTTAGTTTTCATGCATATTTGCACATTTTATGCATGTTGACTTTTAATTTTTTTAATTTAGAATTCGTATTAACCCATTTTTTCCCACCTGTGGTTCAAATTTTTACATCATCACTGAATCAACCTGTATATACAGTGTGTTCCAAAAGTGAACGTCCTCGCGTCGTGGAGATATTGACTTCCTTTTAATTCCGTGAAAATATGCAACTTAAGTTTTTCGAGTGCCACAGCTACAAAACTCCGTATTCTGCCGGTCACTGTATATATTTTTTAAATGTGCCTAGTTTCTGAATTATTTAAATAATAGTTCACCGCATATTCCCGTATCGTATTAGAATACAAACTTATTTTCCCAAAACTTGCTTTTTGATGAGGTACATATACTAAGAACTGAAAAAAGGCAGAGAATTTCTGCAATGATCTGATTAGAACTAATACATTTAGATATAATAGTTACTAATTAGAGAAAAGTACCCTAATATGAGACCACATTACATTTTGTTCTGTATTTTGTTCTATATAATATATTATAATGCGCAAACTTACGTCGAATACGTTTAATATATAGTCTCTATTTTCACTGCAGTTTATTTAGGATTGAAAAATATTAAGAGTTGGTGCGTAAATGAGAATAATTCTCATTTAATTATTATTAAAAAAAGTCAAATCTTCAATTTTTAAAATTGGGTGCCTAATATGAGACAATCTCATATCCAAGTTTAACAAAAACACTACTTGCAACAAAATAATTTGTATTTCAAAAACTTTAAAAGAATATTAAATTATCCTATTATACAACCATTTAGTTACATAACACTTGACACACTTAGCAGTTTCCTAATATGAGACTGTCTCATATTAAGGTTTAACAAAAAGACTACTTACCACAAAATAATTTTTATTTCAAAAACATTAAATGAATATCAACTTAACACAGTATACAACTCTTTAATTATATAACACTTGACACTCTATTCAAATTATTGGCAATTTAAAATGGATGAAGCGAGTCTCCTCATTTGAGATATCTCATATCTGGGGTGTCTCATATTAGGAATCCGATGTACATATAATAACAAATGATATTAAATGCGTTATATAACTACTCTAATTATAAAATAACTTTTATTCAATACAACAAGCTACAAAAATATATCAGATACTTATCACGTTATTCAGAATTACACGGTAACCCAAGCCCTTTAAAAGTTTGTGCACATACGGTTGAAGAATGCCGTTCTTAACCTAAAAATTTTGATGAGCTAGACACTGCACTACCTGTGGCGACTTATACCATTAGCGATTATTTGAGACATTGCCAGCTCGTTGGAGACTCTTACTTTAGGAGTTAGTGTGGGGTCTCATATTGGGAACTGTCTCATATTAGGGTACTTTCCTCTACTACTATTAGACCTAAATTTGCTCCAAACTTATCTTGATATTCCCATTTATATTATTCTTTGAAGATTGTTAATTATATATTCTTCTTTTCAGGTGAGTCATCCTTGCTTTACAAGTATTCATTTCGTCGCCTCCCTTAGAGTAGGTAAGTATACTTACATTGAATAAAAAACAATCATAGGTATTATTATTATTACCAGCTCGACGATATAGATATAGATGGTAGTATAGATAAAATAGCTGACCATTTCGATATGAACTGTTTGAGGGCGCGGTTGTGGTCGCCTTGTCGCCTGTTCACAACGTCTTACGATGAATTTCAAGGGCGGTCCCAGCTTACACCAAAATATCTTGAGATATCGCCTTCTAAACAAATTTCGGTGCCATCGCGTCTCCCCACGGCGCAATATTAATACTCCGGGAAGGTCAGGATATCTCTCCGGTCCTCCGGTCCGGGCTTCCCGACGTATATATTACCTCCAGGGCGCGATAATCTCGCCATGGGGCGCAGTTTCGCTTTACGGCAGGATGCAGGCGCTATAGGTTCCCACCCGTCGGGGTAATAGAGGATTCTGGGGGTATATATTGGTATATGTGGAAGGTCCTAAACCAACACAGGTTTCATAAAGTTGGGGATATACGAGTATGCATAGAACTTACGTCTCGCCTGCAAATGCTACATGCAGGTTTTGACACATCATAAACTGCTTATTGGTCGAATCGGCTTTTAAATCTGAGATAAAGCGGTCTCTAAAGCAGTTTTTCTGACTTTAAAAGGAAAGGAAAGGATCACCATGAATGTATCATTAAAAATAAAGGAAATTTAGCATTAACCACATTTTCAAACTGTAACCCCAATAATACTCTGAAAAAAAAAAATGATTGAGCAGACCAAGCAGTGGTAATAGGCCAAAGCTCAAAATTTGTATAGGTATATTTAGTGAATGTAATATAGAGTCTCAGTTTAAATGGTACAGTCGATGTGTAACGTTTAAAAGCGGTAGGTAAAAATTTTATGTTTCGAATGTGGAAGTTAACAGGTGTTTTGGGGCACGTTTTGCCAATTTCAACGCAAACGGTTGATTTTATCGTTATGAAACAAGAGTACACTTTTGTTGCAAAATGAAAAGATACACTGAAATGATGAACCTGCAAGACCAAATAGATAACCTCAAAAATGTTTGAGCAAAAAAATTAATAGGGGTTGTTAATTTTTACCCTTTTTTAGGGGTCTTCCAGTAAGTAGATAACACATGCCAAATTTCAATTTTTTAAGTAACGCCGTTATTGAGATATAAATAAAAAAATATTTTGCGGGTTATACCTTGTAGACCTGAATAACTTGGCAAGGAAAGCCCAAATCGAAAAATTTTATATGAAAAACCCCCCTTAAAACCACCTGCCGAACACCCCTTTAAAGTATTTACTATATATTCTGACTCACCCTGTATAGTGCAATGCGCCGAAAAAAGACAGTAATGAGGTTATCAGGAAAAATGTCTCCAAAATTGTATGCGGTTAATATTTACAGAAAATCCATAAGATTTCTGAAGTATAGGTGCGATTGTAGATTAACTGTGCTCATCAGAACGGAATTCCATTGCCATTCGGGGAAATAGATATCTTAATAGCTCTCAAACACAAAGGCAATATCCACTGTAACTGTCTCAGCTACAGATTGTTCGTTTTTTGCCCTAAACTCGATACACCAAATCCAATTTAGATAAGTCGCATGGATATATTACATAATCGATTATCCAACTCAGCTGATACCCATCTCCGGCAATCGCGCCCTGGTGGATCTCCTACGAGGAGTCTCGAATAGCTCGTTAACATCTAATTCGATGTATTATCCACATCAGTTGATTTCGCTCTATTTAATAGTGCAATTCTAATTCTAGAAATTAGTAGTATATCGTCTTTATAGACACTATATGTGGGAATTGGTAAAAGGATAGGTATCGATCTATATATAGCACAGTAAATACAACATCCTATACGGCCACAGATGTCTGAAGATAAAGATAAAACAGTGAAGTTTACTAAATACCTCTCCTCTACCCCTTTCATAAAATTCGCTCCCGTTCTTCTAAAATGTTTATTTATTTTTACTCCAGATACTCTATCATGAACAGAAAATCTCCACTTGAGCAAACCAGTCGAACACTGAAGACGAATGGCGGTGAACTTCAAACAATCGATCGGACCGTATTTACTACCTCTCCTAATCAGGATGCATAGCTGGCATTGCCCGGTTATTTCTATTTCCTTTCCTATCTGCTTCTCCCGCTACCGATAGCCGACGAAAAAAATGGCACGCAATTTACTTCCGGTGATTCGATATCTCCCCCGAGGTAAGCGGATACCGTTTTTCCCCCGAGCAAAAAACAGGATACCGGTGGTTTTCCTTTGGGCGTCGTGCCTGGAAACGCTGTATATTTTTTGTCCGGTGGGAAAATTAGGAGAAGCCCTTCGCGTCTAATTTTATACGTAAGTACCTGGGACATTATATTTAAAGAGGCAGAATGCTAGTCAACGCGCAATTTGACGTGGCATTGAGCACTAGCGGTATTTGAGGCTATTGTACAGGGTGAACCATTTAAGAGTAACACCCCTCCCTCTTGTTTCTTTATATTTGCTTTTTTTTTTATACCCCAAAGTACATTTTCTTAAATGTTCCAAATCTGCATTCAGAAAAAAATATAACATCAAATAAAAACGTTACAGAGGTTAGGTGTGTTTACTACCCTTTTTAACCGACTTCAAAAAAGGAGAAGATTATCAATTCGGTTGTACTTATTTTTTTTTATATTTGTTAGGTACCTCAGAACTCCGTCATTTATAAACCGATATGAACATTTATTTTTTTATTTAAAAGGGTATACCTACAGAATGGTCCCATTTAAATTTGAAGAAAATATTCCACCCCTAAGGGTGGACAAATAGGGGATGAAATTTCATATTGAACTGATTTCGATGATTCTTTTTTTATTAGAAAGGGGGTACCTTAGAGGTGCCCCCATTTCAATTTGAAGAAAAAATGAAATTTCATATATTGGACCGATTTCGATGATTCTTTCTTTATTGGAAAGAGGGTACCTTAGGTTTGGTCTCATTTAAATTTAAAGAAAAAATTACACCCCTAAGGGTAGATAAATAGGGGATGAAAGTTCATATTGGACCGATTTGGATGATTCTTATTTTATTAGAAAGGGGCTACCTTAGGGGTGGTCACATTTCTGCAGATTAGAACGATAAAACCAGCACCTGTCACAGTGTCTCGTTGCCGTTGCCAACGTCACCTTCCACAATGCATTCGGCTCTTGTAAGCTAGTACTTTTAATGGTTTTTAATGTGTTGTTCCATTGCCTTTTATGCTTGTATTACACCTACATCAGCTCTAAATTTCTTGTACACAACTGACATATCGGTAACACATAGGTAGCCGAAAACGCTTTAACATGCAATTTATTGAAATAATTTACACGAAAATACACCGCACTTATCATCTTTCTTCTTTCATCTTAAAATATTGTTATTTGACTCCCGGTATGAAATGCCAAAGAACATCTATTTGTTTTCCTTTATCTTTCATGGCTAATTCGATTTCGATTCAACAAATACTTTTCGAAAGAAACGATGAATAAATGGCATATTGCATAATATTGTAGCAAAATTCCAAAATGAAAAACTATAAATTTATTAGTATAATATTGTAAGGAGGAAAGAAATTCCTATATATTGAGAGAAACATATGCAGAATGTTATTATCGTGAATATTTTAAAATAAAAACTCATTTCTGATAACAATTTTTACACTTAGAACTATCTTGAGGTCGTCTTTCCATGATCACTCCTACTTTCGATGTGAAAATTACAAAAATTTAATCGTCTGTATCTTCCAAACGGTCGGAGTAAACATATACGATATTTATATTTATACCGTTGTGATCGGAAAAATGCGTATGTTTTAAAAGGAAAAAATATACAGGATGCTATTATAATAAAACGACACATAACCCCTGTAACTTTTTTATTTGATGTTCAGTTTTTTTTCTGAATGTAGGTTTGAAAAATTTAGGGAAAAATTACGTAGGGACACAACTTTTCGAGTGAAAGATATGAAAATATAAGGAAATAATAGTTTAACTTTCTTAACTTTTGGACCTAATAAAAGAATTAAAAATATGAAATATTTGAATCAATTATTTAAAAAACCACATACCTAAGTCATTTTTTTTTTCAGAAACTGAGTTTTTCAGCGGAATCGACTCTTTTAAGATAAATCCACGTTCTGTGCAAAAACGACACGAATCTGGACTTAATCTATTGACACCTATATTATACGGGGCAACCAAATTTGAAAGTCTGGTGCAAGAACATCACGAGTCGAGGACTTATGTAGTTTTTATTTTATTAATTACCAGTTTTCATTATACATTATACGCTTTTGAAATAAATTAAGGGTTTTTAATTTATTTTTTAATTCTTCAAAAAAAGTATTTTTTAGTTGCTTTGTAGTTCTTTACATTTAGGAACGAAATGACAATATACCGTGTAATTTTGTGGGCAGCCATTTCATAAATCTGTTAGCTATTTAGTTTTTTTGCTCTCCTGTAAAATTAGGAAAATGTGTTGTTTTTGAAATGACCGATTAATTTTTTTATTTTTTTTATCATCAGTTGCAGTTTTATCACTTACCCGTGAAGGAAATTTTACACCACCATATTCAAATGTTATGCAATATCGTTAAGCAATACTTATATTGATTGCATGCTCATCCACTTGGAGCTTGGAGGCACTCGGCTACATACCTACAATATGCCCCATTGCTTAACTTGCTGCACAATGTAGGTTCTGTTGTGTCTGTTTTAGATTTGAAGACACGGGGTTACAGGGTAAAGTATAAATGAACTCACTTGGAACACAGTGATATACGGGGCGCGATCTATTTCATAGCATTTACCACGCTCTGCTACTGGTAAAAATAGCAGACTTATATCAGCAGAAATCACCCGTGTAAAATTCAAATGTTTTTATGCGGTCGCCGTCGACCTAGTCAAGGAGACAGCCAATAAGAAAGCAAGCGTAGCTACTTGATTGGTCGGCATTTCGGAGATCCGCATGTATATAGCAGGTGTCGACGTGGGTCAGTTAGGCCAGTATAAACAGTGCCGTGCACGGAAATAAGGATTACGCTTTATTTTACGGATTTTGGTTTTGTGTATAGATTTTTGTGTGGTGTTGTTGTGAAACAAAATTATTGGTTTGCTTTGCTATGAATTATTTCAAAGTTAATTTTATTATTTTCAGAGCATTTAAATAAAATTTGTATAATATTATTAACGGCCGCGCGCAGCCTATGACCCGGTCTTGTTTTACAAAGCAAACGCCGCCCAAGCATTTTTATGCTTTTCCAAGTGAGTTCATTTATATTTACGAGTGATGTGTTCTATATTTTCGCGGAGAAACAAAGTGATTGACAAGTTGTGAGGAAGAAGTAGTTTAAATGGCAGTTTTTTTATGTTTGGATCATCAAGTTTTGCCCCGGTAACGTATATTCCACCATTATTCCGTGATAGCGTGGGCCGCCTGATATTTCTCCACCCTTATCTACCCCCGACATCGGAATTAGAGGCGCGACAGGCCGGAATCGATAAACAATCATTCCGGACGCCTATATGCGACAACACAAAACCCAGATATTAATCACCGCCTCAGAGAAAAAACCAAGGATAGAGGGAGTAAGAACGAAAAGTAAACAGAGCCAACATCTTTTTGAGTGATGCCACGTACTCCGTACTCCATTGTTTACAGCATTTCATTTCAAAATAGACGGGTTTAATAATGGGATTAAATGAAGGCACATCTCCCATAACGCTAAATTAACAAATGTAGCTGTTAATTTCTTGTATGTAACAACTTTAAACTAAAACTAAGTTGCGTTGTAATTATAGTAGCTAATTATCATTTTAATAAAATCGTCAACAGATACTTCAAACCGCCCAACATGGCAACGCCGCCGTTGCCGCCGCGTTCATAACTCGGCGGTATTGGTTTTGTGCTCGCCCAGCAAGTCAAGTTTCCCCATTGTTTGCGTATGTATTTTTTCATGTTTTCTATTGTTTTCTTTTTGTTAATTTAAAGACTATTAGTATTCAGTGACTGATTTTGTATACAATCGGACACAGAAAATGTGTGGTGTGTGTATATAACCACAGATTTTAGTTATTCTGTGATATAACTCCGTTATAATAATATGTTGGTTGACTACAAACGTGTGCATTTTGATGCTTTTGCTCCCTCTGTCCTTGGTCATTTCTCTGAGATCACCGCATTCTCAGCGGTATTACAGGGATACCGAAAGAGCTAGCCGGACCGATTTGGCGGGTTCCTAATGCAAATATAATGGCCCGAAGTCGGTATTTGTATACTGTAATTTTGTGAGTGTCGGTGAGATCTTGATTAGCGATATTCGGCTGTGCATTAAAAAAGTAAACGAAATTGTGGAATTTTTTAGTTAGGTATAAGTTCCTATACATATAATTGCGGATAATCTTATAGTGATTTAATTTTTATAGACACGCAAGTACCCGTACTTGCAAAACACACTTATACTAAAGGTTAGGTTAGTTGCCAGACCAATTCAGGGATTTGGTAGATATTCACGACCAAAAGAGTTTATCGCATGTAATGTAACGAGAGACATAATTACAAAAGGTATGATAATTGCTGAGCTAAATAATTATTAACTAAGAGCTTGTTTTAGTGGTTAGCATTCTTGCTTCACGTGAGGAGGGATCCGAGTTCAAGCCTGGCATGTGTCATTTTATTTTATATTTTTATTTTTGTTTCCATTTCTTGTAGGAGCTAAAGAAATATAGAGACATTTATTTTATGCCTGTAAACGGTGTCTAAAGAAGTAAAGACCATTTCTAAACTCGATAAATGCTAGTAGGTACACATGATAAATATAAAAAATAAGATAAAATCGAAGGCACAATTATTATTGTGATATTATTTACATACTTAATTTTACACAACACAAAATTTGTGTAAAATAAGAACACGAAGCTTTTTAATTTGTCTATTATTGATAAATGAAATAGACGCGGTTATCGTTCGTTCATCGTAAATTTGTTAGAATTAATAAAGATGAGAAACGGAATAAAATTTTCCTTTCAAATGTATAGGTACGTTTAATTCGGACGCAGCAACAAATTATATGAAAATCGTGACAATTTTATATGCATACCCCTTGGCAAAATCAGGGTTGATAAAAATCGTGATTTTTTTAAAGAAAATAAAAAATCAACGATTTTTTAAAAGAACACTATTTCGCAAAAAAAATAAAATTGGCCCGAAACAGGCTTATCCGACGTAGTTTGGACCGTAGAAACCGAAAATTTGGTCGAAATTGAACTTGGAAGCTTCTAAATGCCCGGCCAGCGCACTTTTCTGAAGATCGCTTAAAAATCCTAAAATGGCCACTTTTTAAACGGGCTCTGGACGACTCCAAAACCAGCCTCTCCGAGGTAAATTGACCCGCAGAACACGGATACGGCTTCCAAATTCCTCTAAAAAATTCGTAAATGCCGGGCCAGCGCAATTTTTTGAATTTCCGAAAATATTAACCTGCCCCAAAAACAGGTCTTTCCGACATAGTTCGACCCGTAGATGTCGGAAATAAAGGTTAAATTCGATTTCGTCCAGTCGTTTCCGAGAATTTCGTATTCAATGTCCAAAATTGTCCAAAACCTCCAAAATGGAGGTCGAATTTTCAAAAAAATTATTTGGTCGAAACCGGTGAGCGCTATGCCTTCGGGACCATGCTAGATCGATTCGGCTGGTCGATTTACGTAGGAAAAGTTCCATTTCACGGTAGAATTACCTACGAATTTCGAAAATCGCTTACAAAATATGTAGTCAAACTCTCCGCCGCGCCGTTATAACTGCGTAGTTCTATTATGGCTTTGACTGCGTTACGGTAATCCACTAAATGGAATCCCAGAGTGGCTTGGTCATTATTTTGCCCGGACCGACGACCGTGACCATTTAATGCCATTGATAGCCCCTGTACTTAAACAATAATGCCGAATAGGCTTGATAGGTGGAATTTTTAATTTGTTTTGACGGACGACACAAAGGCACATTGAATAGAGGGCAAATATTCAGTTACTCAATCTCTCGTCAGTATGAGTGGCCCACTATGATACCGCCACACCCACAGCTTACCCTCACATAAGGGTAAGCTGTGGTACCGCGCTCAATAGGGTGTTGACCAGTTATTAAAAAACTTGGTTAGATTATAACCAAAATGGTTCATCGTTAAAGCGAGCGCCAGAAGCTGGAACTAATTTGATGATTAAATAAAAGATAACATTGTCCTATTTATACAACGTATTTACGCAAGGTGAAATCTTTACATTAAATTATTACATTTAGTACAACTAATTAAGTTAAATTTTATTATTTACAATTAAAATGTTTTATTTGCTATTTAGTTCAGAAAAACCACTGCGAACAAAATGTTCGATTAAAAAGAAATACAAAATCAGAGACCTTCGTGGCTAATGATGAGAGCACTGTGGTTTAAATGGTCACATGAGATGTTGAAGTTCGTTTATGAGCACTGAGAAAATTTGTACCTACTGTTTTACAGAGTACCTCAAAACGTTCCACCTAGCTGCTACCTCTATGCGCCAAGTTCTTTTTCGTTACGACTTCGGCTAGGCCTCGAGACTCGTGTTGGGTCGTGGGGTCTCGGAGCTGGTGCTAGAAGCTGTCCAAAGTACTCTCAGTAGTAGTGCTTAGTCCGTTGCTGACTCGTTCACGTCGTGCTTTGGGTGCTCACATGTAATGGAAACGACACAAAACAGTCTCTGTTAAGTACCTATTGCAGTGGAAACATCGACGCGCTTGCAATGGCTAGTTAAATTACTTAAATGTAAAAAGATTTTTGAAAATAAATAAATCTGTACAGATTTTGCAATTTAAATTGGTAAACATAAACCATAGAAGAATCTAGATTATTCTATGCTTAAACTTATAACCTTACCTTATTTGACTTATAATGGACCCTAATATATTTAATTGACTATGAAATTAAAGTTAAACATTAATATCAAAAAACGATCAATTATCCCGACTTAATAAATTCACTGTACAGGGTGCTCACGAAATGTTGGAGACCCCCCCTTAACTTTCTTATTTTTGACCATAGGAAAAAGTGTTTTATATGAAAGTTGTAGAAAATTTTCTCAACTTTCCAACTCTGTTTTCAGAAAGAAAATCGAACTTCACGTTTTCAAGACAGCGACCTAAGTTGTGTTTTTTAAATGGAACACCCTGTTTGTTATTGAATTTTTAGATTCTACGCTTCATTCCGATTACAACGATATGTATATTTAATATGTTTTATATAACTTTTGTCATAGAAAATTGCATTTTAATACATGATTACAGAAAAACTAAGTTGGCCATGAAACTAGAACCTAGAACTAACACATTTAAGAATATTTTTGATTTGTTCCAAGAGAAAAAATCCTAAAAACACTACAGAACAGCTTATAAATTTTACTACACAAACAAAATATATAACAAAGTATAACAATAACAATATTTTTCATAAGAAATGTTCGAATTGTACACCGTTCACAAATATATCCGTTGTTACAAAGATCCGAATGAAAATATAGAAGAACTGCAAGGGAAAATTGTCAAACGGATACATTTTTTAAATAACAATCAAGATATAACATTAATAAGTATTAATAATTTGAAAAAGGGATATCGCTCGTGCCTCCAAGTGAACTGATTACAATTCGAACAGTTCTTATGAAAAATAATGTTATTGTTATATGTTGTTATATGTTGTATATTTTGTTTGTGTAGTAAAATTTATATGCTTTTCTGTTGTGTTTTTATGATTTTTTCTCTTGGAACAAATCAAAAATATTCTCAAATGTGTTTGTTCTAGTTTCATGGCCACCTTAGTTTTTGTGTAATCCTATTTTAAAATGCAATTTTCTACGACAAGTTATATAAAACATATTAAATGTATATATCGTTGTAATCGGAATGAAGCGTAGAATCTAAAAATTCAATAGCATACAGGGTGTTCCATTTAAAACACAAAACTTAGGTCTCTATCTTGAAAACGCGACGTTCGATTTTCTTTCTGAAAACAGCGTTAGAAAGTTAAGAAAATTTTCTAAAACTTTCATACAAAACACTTTTTCCTCTGGTCAAAAATAAGAAAGTTAAGGGGGGGTCTCCAATATTTCGTGAACACCCTGTACCATTGAGTAAAGGATACTCAATGACTGTACTATATTATAAGACTGAACTAAATTACCTACAAGATAAAAGGTAACATTAACTAAACTAAATACAAAACGATTGGCGACTTCCCGATTTAATCTCTCAACAAAAAAACAACAGCCCGTAAAAAAACTTGTCGTATAGTCTATATCAAAATCAAACAAATTAAGTGTATGGGGTATCTGACGATTTTGTGCTAATTAGAACATCATCATCTGTTATAACTTAAATAACCAAATTATGGTTACGACCTGACACGTGAAGCCTACAGAACAAGGGAATCAGATTCCGAATGGTTATGGATAAAATCAATAATTTTATGTAGCTGACTCACCCGGAATACTGCCTCCTGTATCCTTCCTATGGTCCTCACACTGTTGGTCGCTGCTAGAACCTGGTAGATGTGGCAAAAACCACCCACAACTTGACCACGAGGTTCACCGACACGTGCTCGATCACATGTAAGAAAAGACGGAAACTGTTATTAGCAGAGAAAAACCAAAAACACACGAGATACCAAACCACTTAAGCTGTCATAAAGCCGACAATAATTAAGCTCCGAAAAGATATTTTCCAGCGGAAAAGTTCGAATGAAAATTGGGAACTTAACCCAGTTAGTGATAAATTGGGGAGCGCAACGATCCTTGTCGCCGGCCCTGTTTTTAAAAGTTAAACTTGTATATAAAAAACTTGAAATACTTACAAATCTTACCGATAAGTCTGGTATTTTTACCAGGAGCAGAGCGTGGTAAATGCTATTAAATAGATCGCGCCCCGTATATCACTGTGTTCCAAGTGAGTTCATTTATATTTTACCAGCGTAGCTCGAGAACAAATAAAATACGAGACAAAACACTTTTTTGACCGTATTAAACCGCACCTGGTATTAGTAGTAAAAAGAGATAAAGAAGACAGAGGATATAGGTACTTGCCTAAATAGTATAGTCGTTATGGTTTTTTAGAGACCTTTTGACAATATTATAATATGGTGCATTAACCTTTACGTTGTGTTTGACGACAATCTTAAAAAAACCTTAAGGGGGCATTATCACACATAGTGCCAACCCAAGTAGGTTTTTGGTGTTTGTTTTTAAAATTACTAGGTCTTTCAAAAAACCAATGCTCAACTCAAATACTACATTATATTGCGCATATTTGGACAAAAAATCAGCCAAACCTGATGTTTCGTTTGCGAAAACAATATACCTGAAATGTGTTTTCTACTTCTTCTCTAATAAAAAAATTACCAGAAACTTTAGGTATATTGTTTTTCCAAACGAGACATCAGATTTGGCTGATTTTTTGTCCAAATATGCCTAATATAATGCAGTATTTGAGTTGGGCATTGGTTTTTTGAAAAACATAACGATTTTCAAAATAAACACAAAAAACTCACTTGGGTAGGTAGTATTTAATGCCATGTGTGTTTATGCCACCTTAAAAGTGAAACATTATGTTGCTTGTAGAATATGTTTATTTTTTAAAACTGCGTGACGCTTATGTCCTATCTTCTTTTTGTGACACCACTTAGAGTTTTTTTATGCTGTTTCAAGTGACTTTAGAAATACTATACCGAAGTAAATTCTGTCAAATTCCTACCAACAAATATTGTGTGTGATTTACGTCAGGCAGTTTTATTCCGATAATACAATACAATCAATTATTATGAGTGAAAGTAAAACACTTTTGCCATAAGCACATAGGTACCTTTTTTAATACTGTTCAATATTTGGTTTTCAAATAACAAGCTCTACATCGAGTAGGCAATATATTATACATTATACATCAGCTTGTACAGGGTGTTCCCGTGTATTTTGACCCACCCCTAGAGCCTATATTTTTCGAGTTAGAAAAAAATTACTTTAATGAAAGTTGTAGGGTTTTTTCTGAGCCGCTAGGATCTGTGACTAGATAAAACAAATGAGCGTCGCAAATGTATGAAAAAATATAAACTTACCTTTTTTTAATGGAACACACTGTATATTTGTGGATTTTTGAATTGCACGCATTTTTCCGATTCCAACCATATAAATATGTTATATGTTTGCTCTAAGCATTCGCATGATATTTCAAATTGCAGATAAATACGATCTTTATATTTAATCAACGTTAGCATGGAAAAACATTTCAACTTAGGCAAGGGCATTCATGTCAATCCCTTATTTTTGGGACAAATACTCCTTGGTACCCTACAACTTTCATTTAAGTAATTTTTTTCTAACTCGACAAATAGAGGCTCTAGGGGTGGGTCAACATATACGGGAGCACCCTGTACATGGAGTTGCAGGTAGTAGGGCAATATTCTTAAAACGCGTGGTAATATATTGACTATTGTTTAATTAATAATAACTGCTGGGTATTTGTTTTTGTACTTGGAGTAAGTTATAGTTCATTTGGCAGATGCCATAAAAGGATCTCGTGTTGTATAATTATTGCCTTTGTTGGAGTTACAGCAAAATATCTATCGTCCATTGCAGTCTTGTTCCCAAAATCATTCTATAGGCCAGGTAGTATATAACCGCACAGGACCGTATTTAATAAATAGATTCCTAAAAAAAAACACTAGAGAAGAATAATTAAAATTAAAAAAACAGCACAATAATTAACTGAATTGTATAATATTGCCACACTATGTACTATGAAAAAAACGCGGATGGTAAGATCTGGCGCATGGCACAACAAACCAATCGTCAACAACAGAGCACTCGCGAGCTGAAAATAAGGTGTAAATATTTAAATGAAAATCCAAGCAAGTTAAAACAAAATATAAAAAAACGTAAACACCGTAAGGTAGTTTAGACCCAATTAGCTTTAATTCAATTCATTATCTGAACTCCGGGCGCGTCGGGAAAAGTTTTAGGGCCGAATTTTTCATAATTCGCCAACTAATCAAATTTTTTAATTTGTTTTCTTACGACCTCCTTACTTCATTTTCTCTGCGTCGCCGCCGACCCCCCTGGCCCGGCCATATTTTTTAATGGAAATGTTAACAAACTTTTTTTAATGCGGACAATCTTGGCCGGACTCTAATTAGAAAAGTTTCCCCAGCCAGAGCCGATTTTTGCGAAATCAAGCAATCAGCGATTAAGCTACTTGCACATCAGTCAGCTTACGAAAGCAAATTTATGGTTTCCATTAAATTTGTAAACCAGGAAATTCTTAAATGGTGATATAGGTATGGATTATAAAAGTATATATAATTCACAAAATGTATAGAATTAAGGGCCATCTTAATAGATAGTTGCAATCAACAGCAAACATATTGTCCGAATGGCCGAAAACCGGCTTATATCCGACGTAAATTAACCCGTAGAATATAAAACCAGGCTCCAAATATACCTAGCTAATAATTTTCTAAATAGGTGCCTATAGTAGCTTTTTCGTCTTACTTTGAAGCGTAGATGTCTGAAAAAGAGCTCAAATTCGATCCCGTCCAGCCGTTTTGGAAGATTCCGCATGTAAAGTTCAAAATTGTATACACTGTGTCCCGGATAAGAATGAACAGCATGGGGATATTGCAAACGGTGAGAGATAGAGCAACGCTTAAATGGGGAAAAAGTTGCGCAATTTCGAGGTCAATAAAATGGCACAAACAGATTTCTAATATCTTTTTTCGTTTTTGAGTTATTTTGAAAAAAGTAAAATTTTGCGTTTTCGGTTTTATTTTTCTCTGAAGTTGTTATAACAGATAGAAAAAAAAGAGAAACACTTTCTTATGGCACTTCTTAACGGGCTTTAAGATGGCGTTTTTAGATTTGTTCTACAACGTTTCGTTTTTGAGAAACCATCTTCAACTTTATTTTTTTAAATACGGACCTGTATTTTTTTGCAGATTTTGAAAGCACTTTTCATTGGAAATACCATGATGTATGACACGAAATATTTTTAAAATGTTTTGAGACAATTATACTGATTATTCCTTTTTTTCCATTCATTTAATAATATATTTAATAATTAGAAGTCTAATTATTAATCAGTATTGACAACAATTTATTTACAGTTTATTTTTACTTCGAAAACTTAATATTTTTAAATACGGCTCTGTCTGGTAAGTGTTTTCCTCTGTTGTTGTACAGCAAACAGTGTCGCATTGTGTTTTGGAGTAAATTCTTACCTTTTTCTAATTGTCAGAAGAAAGCTTTAAGCCAACGAAATCAATAACTTTTGCTATTTATTAATTGCAACAATACATTCGTTCGGCCTCTACACTATTTCTGTGACGCAAGATATGACATGCTGACATGTTAAATTTGTCCCCATTTGAAAAAGCACCCTCCATTTCTAATGATACAAAGTGTTAACTAAATGATACAGTGGGAGTTATAACAAATGACAAGGGGTTGGTTTCGTTGTTTCAAAGCCTTCTAGGTGGTTTTTTTTTATTTATTTTTTATTATCGCATGTGACTGTTATTAGTCCTTGCCGTCCTTCTTTGGTTCTCCAATAATCGAAAGATAAGTTGTAAGTTAAATTGTTGACAATACTGATTAATATTTAGACTTCTTATTATTAAATACAGGGCCGCATTAGAGAAGAATGAATGGAAAAAAGGGAATTTTCAGAATAATTGTCTCAAAACAATTTAAAAATATTTCGTGTCATACATCATGGTATTTGCAATGAAAAGTGCTTTCAAAATCTGCAAAACAAATACAGGTCCGTATTTAAAACAATAAAGTTGAAGATGGTTTTTCAAAAACGAAACGTTGTAGAACAAATCTAAAAACGCCATCTTAAAGCCCGTTAAAAAGTGCCATAAGAAAGTGTTTTTTTTTTCTATCTGTGATAACAACTTCAGAAAAAAATAAAATCGAAAACGCAAAATTTTACTTTTTTCAAAATAACTCAAAAACGAAAAAAGATATTAGAAATCTGTTTGTGCCATTTTATTGACCTCGAAATTGCGCAACTTTTTCCCCATTTAACCGTTGCCCTATCTCTCACCGTTTGCAATATCCCCATGCTGTTCATTCTTATCCGGGACACAGTGTATAAGTCCTCCAAAGTCGATGGATATAATTACGAAAAAACGTGAAATTCATTCAATCAATTAGTGTGAAGAGAACGGACACAGTACATTAAAACGTAAATTATGAATTAGGTACCTATATTTTTGTAGAGAAGGCACTGCTTTCCATGACTACCCCAATGAGCCGCCACTGCTGTAGTATCGAGTTGTATTTGGTTAAAATATTTTATGAATGAATAAATATAACTAGACATGCCTAATTATACCTAAATAAATAGAAATATAAAGTTTATAAAGCGACAGAGCCGCGGAGCTTAATTCTTGACATCGCCAAGGCACGCTCTTATTTAGCGGAAAGATTTATTCATAAGATGAATGCAGACTCTCAGTATTAGTTTCGTTTACTTATAAGTATATCGCGTTGGTGTAGTGGTTAGCGAGGTCTAAAGAAAATAAGTAGAGCACTTCTAAAGCCCGAAAGACACTAGTAAATGTCAACAAGTAATGAGATAAGGTTTTCCCACGTTTAGTAATCCGTTATGTACCAAATATGACTTAAATATCTCAACTAGTTTGGTAAATATTCAATAAAGTCCACATATTTTTTCCAACTTTAACACCCTGTAACTTTTCTATGAAGCCATAAAAAGATATAGTTTATACGAAAAAGTGCCGTTATTTTTTTGAAGGTCCTGCTACAAAAAATTGATTCACCCTGTAGATTCTGACGGAATTGGTCTTCGAGGATAAAAAATAACGGAAACAAAAACGTTCACGTGACTTGCGGTAAATGTAAAATTTAACTTGAATTTAAAAGCGTTTGTGGACATTCCTACCTGACTTAATTTCTTTCGTTTGTTGAAACAACCCCGTCCCATTAGTTCTGCAAGAGAAGGATAAATTTTCACATGACCATCAGCGGTAGGGCGGGTCTCTTGGGATCGACTGCTCTTTTACTCGCGTTTTATGCGTCATGCTGGACACCGGCTAAATTGGAATGAAGTCGGGTGCAGTCGGCCGCCGCCACCGGTCGCCGCGTTTAAGTGCATTTGCAAATTTGGTGTCGGTGACGGCGTTTTGGGACCGTCACGCCTGTAAATTACGAAGATGGGGCTTTCTGCCGGCTGGCCAAAACATATACAATGGTAATGAACGGAAACATACCTATATCCACTTTGTACGATGAATTCTAATGCAGAATACCGAAACGGCGAGGGAATAGGGAGTTCACTGTTTACTGTTTACATCCATGGTGTTCACAAAAAAAGATGACAGCTCTAAGGAATACAGGGTTAACTAGATAGATAGATAGATAGATATTTCGCTTCAGAATATTACAAAATATTACAAAAATAGCAACTCCGTAATATTACAAGCTCGTCCTAACTTTAGTGCAACATAATATAATAGTGAAAATATTACAACCAGAGGTATTTACTCAGTTCATATACACATATAACCTATATGTAACGTTAAACATGTTAAAAGCAAAGTACAACTTAGGAAACAAAAAAAATCACGAGAAAAACTCGTCAACAGAATAAAAACATTTGTCTATAAAAAAACATTTAATTTTCTTTTTAAATTTATTTAGTGTCTCGTTTTCATCAAAGCATTTGTAGTGATTGAGGGCTCTGTTATATGCTTTTAGTCCCAGATATTTAGGACTTTGTTGCCCTATTTTAAGTCTGGAAAATTCTATGTGGAGGTTGTTTTTATTTCGAGTGTCATGGGAGTGCATCTGAGATCGTTTATTCCATAACAACATATTGTTTTTTACATGCATTAGAAGCGAAAATAGGTACAAAGAAGGGAAGGTCATTATCTGCAAATCTTTAAATAATGTAACACATGTGTCTCTTGGTTCAGAACGGGTCATGTATCTAATAACTGTCTTTTGTGCTCTGAAAACCCTATTCGATGTGGTAGCTGATCCCCAATGAATTATTCCATAAGCGATTACGGATTGAAAGAGGCCATAATATACCAACTTTAGAACCTCCATGGATACTGTGTCTCTGATACTTTGAACCAAAAAGGAAGGGATTTTATCTATACGGTCCTTCCACGTCAACTTGTTATCGATATATAGCCCAAGGAATTTAGTTGGCATTTTTTGGAAAAATTTCCATGCCTATAGATTTATTTTTATTGAGCTTTATGCCATTATTTTTGCACCAGCTATCCACATGTGATATTCCGGGCTGTACTTTTTCAGGGAGATCATTTCGACTGGTACTTGTTACTATAATATTTGTGTCGTCCGCGTAGAGCACAAAGGCAGTGTTTGGTATATGTTTTGGTAGGTTGTTTATATATAGCAGTTGAAAAGAGTAGGTGACACACACGAACCTTGGGGTATTCCTCGGTTTGTTTTTAATTGCGATGATACAACCCCACCAACCGTAACTTGTTGTGTTCTTTCAGACAAATATGTTTTCACCCAAGAATTTGCCGGTCCTCTGATACCCATATTATGCAACTTTCGTAGAAGAAGGTTGTGATCAACAGTGTCAAATGCGCGGCTCATATCGAAAAACAACCCCAATATGGATTCTTTGTTGTTCAAACTATCATATATATGTTGCAGCGCACAATTCAAGGCGGTGCCTGTAGTACGATTATTTCTGAATCCGTTTTGACAATCCGTTAAAATTTTGTTGGACTCTAAAAACTTCACTATCCGAGAATTGAAACAAGCCTCAAAAACCTTTGCCAGGTGGCACTGGAGAGCGACCGGCCTGTAGTTTTCTAAGTTCTGTGCACTACCTTTATTCTTGAAAACCGGTATAACTTTTGAGGTTTTGAGTGCTTCGGGATACATGCCTTCTTCAAAACTGAAGTTGATTATTTTATTGCGATATATATTGTCCCGGGGTTGGCATCTATACCAAATGACTTTTTTTGACATACCCTTGAAATGGTTCTTTCGACTTCAGTTGGTGCTGTTGGGTATAAAAACAGTGATGTAAGTGTAGATGGGGTATTTGCCGAATCTGACAGTGGAGGGTCGCTACTATTAGCAAAATCTGCAAAATATTCTTTAAAATTTTCACAAATTTCTTTGGGATTCTTAATAGTTCTGCTTGTGTAAACGATTTTTGTTGGATGTGACTTACTCATTTTTTTATTGGGATATGTTTCGCTTATTATGGACCAACACTCTTTGTTTATATTGTTCGCGTTTTGTATTCTATTATTGTTAAAATTAAAAACCCCTATTTTCCCTGTAAATCTCGGCCTCTAATGACGTCATCCAATACGGCTTCGGAACGTACTGACAGCTGTAAGTGATTTTCCGCGGTGTTGCCGTTGATTTAGAAAGGGTGAAAATACCTTTTGACTCAAACAAATTTAAAAAATACATAAATAACAATCGATTTGAATCTGTACAGGCGCAGCGCTGCTAGATTTAGGTACCCGAGGTTCGCCTGGATTCACCTTACCTTAGTTTGAAATTTGAAAATAGAAAACACGATATTAATCCCGAGTCCCGAGCTCGGTCCCAAGGCTAGGTAATCCTGAATCTCTAGGCGTTTTGTGTTTTTGCATTTTCACAACATAGCAGCACCAAGGAATTACAAAACTACATACACATTTGTTGCCTCGCGAAAAATTTTGTAGAAATGACGGACTGACAGACGTAAAAACAGGACACAAACGCACGAAACAGTAGAGGTTGGTGTGGTGCGTAATAATTATCGATATGCGACATGCGTGTCAAAAAAAAATTTTTAAACTAAACTAAAAACTAAAAAACTAAACTAAATAAAAATAATGCTGTGATTTCTTAATGCCGGCATTATTGAACTGAACGCTTTGCATTACAAAGAATGTCAATGTGTATCGAATCGACGCATAGTTTTCTTCGACGTCGCATCTCTACACCTCAGACTAGTTGCTGGTCTGGTTGCCTGCAACCTGCACGACAAGGCAGGGTAACGCGAACGCGTGAATCATCGTAGTTCGGCCCATGCACGATACTGATACATTGTTTGTGTATCGTGGGCCAATGTTTACTTGACGTTTCCGTGCGTCCCTTTGAATTTTCGGCGATATTTTCCCGTATTCGTGTACTTTGGTGTGTTTTAAAACTATTTTGCAATTAATTGAACGCCAGGATTTTTACTAGTGCACTAGGACCCCAACATTACAGGTTAGAAGGGCTAATAAAATTAATTTAGTTTTAAAAGTAGGTACCTATATGACATAGGTAGTGAAACATGTTTTTAGGCGTGCGACCAACATTTTTACACTGGAGATATTGATGAAAAAAGAAGTACCTTAGGATTATGTATTGTGGAATCGACCAGGCAAACGTAACGGCTAAGTTACGAAGCACCCTCGCTTGGTCAAAGTAATGTTTTTTGATTGACCCACTTATTTGGCCTGGCCCAGAATAAGTAGAAGAGAAGATCCTGAAGTAAAAATGCAAACATTTTTAATTTAATTGGGATTGAGTGAATTTGTGCATCGAGGCTAAAGGCGGCCTCTTTGAACAGCTACTGTGGTTCTCTGCATGTGCAATGTGTGCTAGTGCAGTTGTGTTTTTTGGTTACCCTTCGGCGTTTTTCTGGCAGAGGGGATCCTCCTCCATGGTCGTCAGGCAGAGTACCTCGCTTCAAACAAAAGGAATGGCGGAGGGAAATAAGAGGTCCCCGCACCAAATAGAGGGGAAAATGGCTCTCTGCCAATTTGGATAATTTTTTGGGATATTGCAGTACAAGTCACTATAAGTTACACGTGCAAGTTTAAATAAGTTTCTATGTCTAGTTTCGGAGATATGAATTTTTGAAAATCATAAAAATGGCTGTTTTACTAAAACATAGTAAGGTGAACTTATCCAAAAGTATTACTTTTTAGACGATTAGTAACAAAATAATAGCAATTTTGGTTTAAGGGAAGTCAAGTGACATGTCAGTCAGTCGGTCGTTAAGACAAGAGAAGCCGCCTATTGTACAGGGTGGGTCAAAAATAGCGAGAATTGAGCATATTTCGCCAATTTTTATCATTGGTCCCAATTAGTGGGACTGAGCATTTTTCATTAAAAATATCTCTATTGAGAACCTTTTCTTATTACAAGAATAATTTTCTTTGAAAGTTTTGACTTTCTTCCAAAACACTAATTTTTTAAAAAAGTTTGTTTTTTATACTTCATGTTTTAACATTAGTCACTTAAAACGACCTTTTTGATACTATAAATCAGCTTTGAAGCCAAAACTACTTAAGGAAGGCCTATAGTAATTGCTTAATATGATTATCTACAAAAAAGTACAATCGCATTTTACACGGGGTGTTTACAAATATTAGTTGAAATAGGTTTTACCTCTAATATATATGTTTGTTAATTATTCTTGAATGGATCTGCCAATTTGAATCATATATTTCAGTTATACTTTAAAGTAAATTACCCTACACCCGTGTAAGTTTCATCGATTTTCTATGTCTGGTTTTTGAAATATAAATATTGAAAATTGACATTCTCTAGAAAATATTATCCAATCTTATTTCTAATAATATGATCTTGCAGCGCAAAACAATTGCGCCGTTAAAAACCACTTGACCATATACCGTGCGTGACTATTATAGATATCTATGCGGTTTTCCACCTACTTTACGAAAATTCGGTGTCCAGATCCATGTAAGTTGTACAGTCGCGGACAGTTGGTATCGAACGACCTGAAGAGGTTTCTCGTGGCTATCGTTACAGGGCGCGCGGAGACGGCAACAGCGCGCGCCTTCGGCATCGGATGGTTCGAACGGGTGTCTTGTTCCGAGAATTCTTTGCAAGCGATTAAGCCGATGTCACCGAAAGGGTTAAAAAAAATTAAGGAATCAGTATTAAACTATTTATTAAAACAGTTCACAAGTATACAGTATGATGTTTTAAACTACCACCGCGATTTCCTCGCTTATTTAGCGCCCTACAAAAAAAACATGAGAAACAAAAAGGTGACAATTTTGGACAGCTAAGTGGCCCTGAAAAAGTAATCAACATCCATGGTCAACTTGTCGCGCAATATAAAAAAACCTCCAATTGAGCAAAATTATTAAATAGCCGTAACATACCTATTTATTTTAAGATACCGAAGAAAACTTTTATATTGAAAATTGATGGCACTGAGAAGCTTTATGCAACTGGGTGCTCAGATAGTTTCTGAAAATTACACAGGCTCTTCGGCTCTGTTGAGGCCATTGTTTTAGTTATTAAAGGCCATTGTTTTAGTTTATTAAAGTAGTTATTTGGCTCCCTACTGAAAAATCTTAAGAAACAAAAACGTGTAAATTTTAGATAGTTGGTTAATGTTAAAAAAGAAGTCGGTATCTATGGCCAACTTTTCGCGCAATACCAAAAAAAAACTTAAATCAACAAGAATCTGAAAACAATCAATTTATTTTGAAAGTCGAGGGAAAATTTTAATTGGAGATTAGCGGCAATTAGATCACGCAAGAACATTGACAAAAGAAAATTTTCATACAATTTGTACTAGTTTTCCCGCTAATTTGTTTAAAGTGTGAAGTCGAAATAGCAATTAAAAACATCAACAGTTATTCAAATTAAAGTTATTCAAATTTTTATTTTATTTTTTTTTATTTTATTTTAGTTATTCAAATTTTCTCATATTAAAGATCTTGTTTGATCAAAAAAAAATTAAATAAATTGATAGTTTTGTTTTCACATTTTTGTCGACTTGATTTTTTTTTGTATTGCGTGAAAAGTTGGTTATGGATGCCGATTTATTTTTTAACATCACCTAGCCGTCTAAAATTGCCATATTTATTATGCTTATATAAGCTTACTTACATAA
Organism: Pseudeuparius sepicola; assembly: GCA_963920635.1. Classification (NCBI taxonomy): domain Eukaryota; kingdom Metazoa; phylum Arthropoda; class Insecta; order Coleoptera; family Anthribidae; genus Pseudeuparius; species Pseudeuparius sepicola. The sequence goes on from OY987302.1 coordinate 9,064,442, forward strand.
AAAAAATATATTTAATGCAGTGATAGGGCCAAAGCGAAAAATGTTTTTCAAATAAATCAAAGTGTGCCAATTGTTTCTAAAATTGGTAGTATGGAGTATCCTTTACTTTTGAACAACTTTTCCTAGCAACTTATTTCCACATAAGAAATGTTAGCAAAGTTTTTATCAAGAGTAACTTTTTGCGGTAAAATTAAAGATAAGAAAGTGTTCCTATTCAACACCTCTTCTGTGGACATACTGTATATACATAGTGTATTTGGAAATGAAAGGAAGGTTTATGGCTTATTATAAATATAAATGCAAATTCTTTATCAGAGGCTCGAGAGTCCGTCATAAAATACTACATAACTCGCCCGAATATTAATTTGCGTATTTATCCTCATCAGATTTTTAGCAAAAGAGCACGCCACTGAAATGGTCGAATTTTCCTTCTCAATCAATATTTATGGCCTCCTTTCATTTCCAAATACACTAAGTATAGTTGTCAGCGGTTTTAGACATTAAGTTAATAAATATTTTGCGTTGCAACAAAAATGTATTTTTATGTTATAATAAAAAAATATGTAGTAACACTAAAAATATATTTAGCTAATAACCCTAGAATTAAAAAAGTTAATTAAAAGGATTTTCATAAATTATTCTTTTCTTTGCAAAATAAGTATTTGTTCCAACATTTAGTTGTTAGGTCTCGTAGTCCTAAACATAAATGATTATAAAATAAAAGGGGTGTCCCTTTTATTTATTTTTTCTTATTTTTGAAGAAATTGGTCAGAAGTTTTAATAAATTGGTTTTCGTGGTGCTGCAATGCTCCATTGTTTCTCATAAAATGCCCTTCAACAGATAAATGAGATTAGGGGGTCACAGACATAAAATTACCCTTGTAACTTAATAGAGAGTTATTGCAGAAACTGTTTTTGGCATTAAGCAGTATTTAAGACGACCTTATTTGAATACTCTCATACGTTATTTATGATTCTGACAATAGTTATTGCAAGTCGTAATTTATGTATCCAAATTAAGGGCTTGTTTACGTTTACTTTATTGTTTTGTATTTCTACACTTTCACTAGAATATTATGTGCTTTTATAATTTTGCTCCGGAAAAAACTGGGAAAACAGCCAAATAACCACGGAACACCAAGGTGAAAGACTAATGAAAACAAACAAGGTGCAAACGCAAACAAGCAACGAACATTTTAGGTTAAGTCCTACTTTCACAGAACACTAGCGTTTTCTGACAAATCAGAATTTATTTTAAGAATTGTGACAAATAAGGTAAAAATAACGTATATTATGGTATACACAATAAACAAAAATAAAGGAAAATAACCTTATTATGGACGACCTTATGTCAAACTACGACTGCGCATGCTCAAATGTCAAAATAACGTCAAAAAAGAGCGCGACGTTATTTATTTCTGCAATAACTCTCTATTATTTAAATTGCATACCTTTATCAATAACATCAGAAGACACACAGCAGGGACACGTGTCAAGCTTTACACACCTCCCTGGACCTCAATGTGATTACCTGGATAAAATAAAATAATTTCAGGTGATTGAGGACTTCCACAAGCTGGATATAATGATTACGAAGTTTTATTAGAACCACCGACACAGGAAGAATCCGAAAAAACTATAAACCCATTAAAATCTTTATGACTATAACATAATTAAATAAAGGCAAGAAATCAAATGCATTTTCCATTATTATATTATATGTATATTAATATTTAGTATACCCACCTTGGGATAGGATGACTTTCTGAACTCTCCTGCTCATCGAATCTATGAGTTGGCAGCAGAGATCATGGGTTACGACTTCATCCCACGTTTGTTGAATCTTCTGCCAAAGTGCCTCCCTATTTTCGGGTACGAAGTTCTCCATTGTCCGCGCCATTCTGCCCCACACATTCTCAATGGGATTCAAGTCAGGACTCTTCGCCGGCCATTGCAACTTTTCTACGTTGTTTTCGGTGAACCATTCGCGAACTATTCTTGCTGTATGCACAGGAGCGTTATCATGCTGGAAAACGAAGCCATCGGGATACATTTCCGTTGCAGTTGGTAACAATCCGCCTTCGAGTATCTCGCAATAGCGAGCTGCTGTGAAGCGGTCGTCGATTCTCCAACAAATGCCAGGTCCACGGTAGCTTATCCAGGCCCATATGTTGACGGAAAAATGCCCACTCCTTTTCCTGGGTGACACAAATCTTTCGTCATATCTTGAACTCACCGAAGGTCTATATACTCGCACTTTGCCATTGTAATGGCTTTGAAAGATCTTTTCGTCGCTAAATATTACCTTCTCCCAATAATGTGGCGGTAAACGCTGAAACTCTCGGCATATCTGCAACCTGACTTCCTTATTAGCCTCGGTCAGCTGAATTTTGTTGCTGGCCGTGCGAGATTTCAGATTGGCTGCATCTAATCTCCTTCGGGCAGTTCTAACACTTGCTGGAAATTGTGTTGCAGATACTGCTTCAACGGCGGATTTAAACGGATTTGCAAGGCAAAAATTAGCTAGTTGCTCATCTTGTTGGTCAGACGTAATTTTCACATTTCCTCCTCTATGTATGTTTTCCACGCTTCCGGTTTCGTCATATTTCTTCTTTATATTGAAAATGGTGCTTTTAGATACACCAAATTCTTCGGCCAGTCGGGAAATAGCCCAACCATTTTCTAGTTTGGCGATGATACGGTGCTTGACGGATTCACTCAAACGAGGCATAACGAACACTGTTAGTTACTCTCTCGAATTAGGATACTGACTAAATAATTTTAGCCCACCCACCTTAGTATTTATACAAAGGGCTAGGAGCAGGTATAATCGATATTTTCAAAATCTACATCCAATTCAATATTACAATTATTAAGTTAATCCCCTAAATTTAGTTATATTAAGTGCAGGTAGGTATAATTAATAAATACCTATTTAAAAAGATATAAATATCTATGCTAAAATATTTCAACTCAGGTAATCCGATAATCCATTAATTTTGTGCCATACATTTTCTAATTAATATTAAGAGCCCCCATATCTACTTTTAAACATATTATACAAATCCTTGAAATCTTTAATTTTTGAGATAATCGCTTGATCTGTTTTTTGTCCGAAAGGACTTCAAAAGCCGCTTATTTTAGCAATCCTGCCATTTTCAAATTGCAAATCCAGGGCCGGCTACGATTTTTTTATTCCCCCGATTTTCACAAAAACCATTTAGCCATTTTTTTATTTAAAATCTGACACCACAGCGTCAATCAGGACAGTCGAAAACCCTTTATATACCAAATTTGAACAAAAAATATAGAGAGAGTTCTATTCTACAGGATGTCAAAATTGAGCAAAATAGGAAATTTAAAGAAACCTTTTCAGGCATCTCTGGCGAGTCAAGTCATAAAAATTCAGCATTTTCAGATGGGGCAGAGAAAAATACCCTGTATTGAATCTTTGCACACCAACACTTTGAGTGGTTCTGTTGACAATTAAACTATTTTGACGGGATTCCATGGCACACTTGACTCGCCAAATGCCTGTAAATTTCCTATTTTGCTGAACCTTGACATCCTGTAGAATAGATCTCTCTCTAAATTCTTTGTTCAAATTTGGTATATAAAGGGGTTTTAGGGGGATCCTGATTAACGCTGTATTGGTAGATTTTAAATAAAAAAACACTCAAAAATCGTAGCCGGACCTGGATTTGCCTTTTGAAAATGATAGGAAGGCCAAAAGAAGCGATTTTTGAAGGCCTTTCACACAAAGAATGTTCAGGGATTATCTCCAAAAATAAAGATTTTATTAATTTGCATATGTTTAAAAGTAGACACCCTGTATATTAAATTATTGTTTTTGAGAAATTCTTGGGAATTCTATTGTGGCTCAAATTGACTATGGATTTACCTAATTTCATATTCCTAATTAATACAGGGTGCTGGCAGCAAAGGAAGGAAACTCGAGAAAAAGCAACTTTTATTGTGGTGTTGATTCTAATCTCAGCCTTGATATTTATTATTTTTTTATTTCATTATCATAAATACTAGACGGTATAGTAACATGATAAAATAGTACGAAATATTAAATACCAACACTGGGGTTGGAATTATTACCAGCACAAAGTTGCATTTTCCTCGAATTTTGTTCCTTTGCTGTGAGAGGCTGGAGGCTGTAATTTGCATTTTATGGTTCTATTTTTAGCAGACCGGCCGGCTGCAGACTGCGCGATGTTGCCGTCTCCGCGCGCCCTGTAACGATAGCCACGAGAAACCTCTTCAGGTCGTTCGATACCAACTGTCCGCGACTGTACCTACCTACTCTACGCTCCGTGACGATTCCACGAATATCTATAAATAGTAATTATCAACCCTCCCCGGTACTACTACAAAATAATAATATTACCTAACTGGACGCCCAATGATACCTTATAAGCTAACTAAAGCTTCTGCGGGGAGGGTTGATAATTACTATTTATAGAAATAGGATTGGATAATATTTTCTATAGAATGTCAATTTTCAATATTTATATTTCAAAAACCAGACATAGAAAATCAATGAAACTTACACGAGTGTAGGGTAATTTACTTTAAAGTATAACTGAAATATATGATTCAAATTGGCAGATCCATTCAAGAATAATTAACAAACAAACATATATATTAGGGGTAAAACCTATTTCAACTAATATTTGTAAACACCCCCTGTGTAAAATGCGATTGTAACTTTTTGTAGATAATCATATTAAGCAATTACTATAAGCCTTCCTTAAGTAGTTTTGGCTTCAAAGCTGATTTATAGTATCAAAAAGGCCGTTTTAAGTGACTAATGTTAAAAACATGAAGTATAAAAAAAACTTTTTTTTAAAAAATTAGTGTTTTGGAAGAAAGTCAAAACTTTTAAAGAAAATCATTCTTGTCATAAGAAAAGATTCTAAATAGAGATATTTTTAATGAAAAATGCTCAGTCCCACTAATTGGGACCAATGATAAAAATTGGCGAAATATGCTAAATTCTCGCTATTTTTGACCCACCCTGTACAATAGGCGGCTTCTCTTGTCTTAACGACCAACTGACTGACATGTCACTTGACTTCCCTTAAACCAGCAATGCTATTATTTTGTTACTAATCATCTAAAAAGTAATACTATTGGATAAGTGAACCTTACTATGTTTTAGTAAAACAGCCATTTTTATGATTTTCAAAAATTCATATCTCCGAAACTAGACATAGAAACTAATTTAAACTTACACGTGTAACTTATAGTGACTTGTACTACAATATCCCAAAAAATTATCAAAATTGGCAGAGAGCCATTTTCCGCTGTATTTGCTGCGGGGTTCTTTAGAAAATGTGATTATTCAATCCTGGAAATGTCAGTAAGGTCAAGGTTTCATAGTCATTCTACATATGTTCCTTAGAAAGTAATCATTTCCAACAGGAAATCGAAATTTTGTGGTGAATCCTCGGATAAATTGAAGGGTATCGGGAGAAAATCAGGAATGTCCATCCGGAAGCTCTTCGAGAAAAGTGAATTTGAAACTTTAGTATTTGATGTAGTTGACACTTTGGATAATAAACAAGTAAAAAATGGTAATATTTATTGCTACGTTTGTTAAGAACTCAAATTTATAAGAAATTTAGCAGAAAAATACACAACGTGTTATAAAAACTATTAAAACTAATCCGACATCCGTCATTTATGGGTGAAAACCGGAAATGTCCACAGATCATTTCTACCTATAAAGACAAAAAGTTTTAACAAAAATCGATAATAATAATGTTTTTAAATCATACCAGGCTGTTGACTTTGGTCTTGATTATTTTATTGACCACTTCTGGAATTTTTCTGGAGTTGATGAGTAGGTTTTGTAGATGTACCTAAAACAAAACAAAAATTAGTATGAGTAGACAATACAAAATATTCTATTTTTTGTCTACCTGTACTCTGCATATTTTTTCTAGTAGACATTTTTCTGGAAATAGACACGCGCTTGAATGATTCCACTTGAGCAGTCTTTTTAACTGCAACAAAGGATAAAAATTGGTTTGAATCGACGATATTTTTTTTAACTTACCTTCTTCTTGCAAAGGTTTTCTAGTGGCCTTGGATGGTCCTGGTTCTTGGACTTCTTGACTCTTTTTCTTCTTAGGCTTATCCACGTGGGGAATGTCCGCAAACATTTTTTTTGTTTCTTCTGACTCGCAAAATTTTGATAAAAAGATAAGGTCTTTATACTTGTCGCTGTCTATGGGGATAAAGTTGTAATAAGACTGTTGAGGTAATTCGAATTCAAAATGACTGTTGGCAGGGCTGTTGTTCATTAATATAGTTTTCCACTGATTTATAGACATAATAGGTGACTGAAGGTAAAATCCGTTGTAGTTGTCTCGGTGAGATATCAGACGGGGGTGGTCCATTGTGACTTTGAATTCTCTCATTTTTTGAATTAGAAATGGGCACTTTTTTATATACTTCTTGTCAGTGAAGAAGTCGGTCCACTGCTTGACGTGTGTCTGAGTAACGGATATCACATTAAACGGCATTGGCTTCACCCTAGCTGTGGCAATGTTTTGCTCCCAATCACTAGGAGATTCCATTCTTGTCTTTGTGTTTATTAGACCCATGTTTTTGTCGCACTCTAAGTACGAATGTCCACGGATTGGATAAGTAACCTCAATAGATTTAAACCGTCTGACAACATGAACTAAATAATGAGTGAAACGGATAAGAGCGTAATTTTTATTTTGTCCACCAGCTCCATCACAGAAAATGTGCAAGTTTTCCACTTCATGAGGTAAGTGATTCATGAAAAAATCAAACAAAAATGAACACACTTCATCAGCGCCTTTCTTGGCAACATATTCAGGGTAAGTATAAAAGAAAGATTGGGCATTCGACAGTACGTGAATATTGAAGGAGAACATTGACAGTTGTCGCTTATAATATACGTCGTTAGTAGTTATATTCGGGAGAGAAATGTTTTTTTGATAATCCATAGCTATGCTTTCAAAGCCTTTCTGCTTTTGGGATCTTTTTCGAGCATTTCTTTTCCTGTCATAAAAAGTTTGAGCTTTTCGCAAGTGTAATTCTTTCTCTCTTCTTAACTTTCCTACTTCTTCAATATTATCCTTGATTTTTTCGGCAGCTTTTATTAATACATTAAACTGATCACACTGACTACATGTATCGGTCCTAGGATAGCCAAACCCAATGTTGAATTTTTTCTTAAATACCGACCTATATGTTTGATAAGATATTTTCTGAGCAGGATTTATTTCTAAGAACATTCTGTACATCTTCTTTATGTTAAGATCTTCAGGCAAATAAGATCTGTTCTTATTATCTTTTAAGCTATAATGGCTCTGTCTAGTCTGAAACGACGCAATGTGAGATTTAATACAATCCAATGTCTCAGTCGTTAAAGATTTGTAATTTTTTCCGCCCCTCTTATCTTTTGGTGCAACACCCACATTCTTTAAAGAGCGCTGTAGGTACTCTAATTTACTTTTAGATATACCATGTACAGCTAAAAAGAATTTAGCACAAACTTGGACTTCATCAAAACGATTGTCTTCCTTTATTCTCACCCGATACATGAAGCTGCTGTCGTGATATTTTGCAAAACATTCCGGAGCTCTTGACCTACGCCTCTGTACAGTTGTGACCGATATTAATGAGCACAAATAGGAATTTTGTTCGTCGTGGGATCCCAGACCGTTGAAATGATTTAAAATATTCCTTCTATTGTTTTCACTCACCTTTTCCAGACACTTAAGTCTTTTACAGTTACAAAACACACCGAATTCATGTGATTGCAATCGAATATTTTTCAGTACCTCGTACATTCTAGTCACCTTTCTTGCAGCCATTTTATTTAGAGTTGAACACAACACATCCTATCCTATTTACTTTATTAAGACGACTGGGGCACAATATGCGATAAAAAAATAAAACTACGTAAGATCATGGACATTCCCTGTTTATTACGTTTTAACTCGGACATTCCCTGTTTTCTCCGTACCTGGCATTTCTAAATACGTTAATATCTTGGCACTAACCCTGTTTTCTGCAGAACTGTTTAGGGCATGTAATAATTTGGGTCATCCGACACCAGATGGCGGGGTCACCTCGATTTGGCCAAAAAATGGACATTCCTTGTTTTCTCCCGATACCCTTCAATTGATGTAGGTGGCAACGCTGCGCTATTTCACTACCTGTCACTACCATTGACATAGGCAAAATTTGAAGATACGTGACGCGGGCGTCCATAGGCGGCGTTTTTTGAGGGGTTTTATACAATTTGAAAAAAAAATTTTTTAGGCTTAAGACAAAAAATGTTAGAAAATTTATTTTGGCAAGTCTAATTTTTCTTTATCTGCCATAAAATGTTTTGTACTAAGTGATAGTTAATAATTTCTACGGTCAATAGAGCAGTCCAAATAACTGTCATGGTCAGCTGATAATGGCCACGATTGAAAAAATGAGGACGTAAATAATTCAATTTAATGCGGACTTTATTCGTCAGCAACTGTTTTCAACCGAAAAAAATGATTCGACGCAAAATAGCGCACCCTATTATAACATCTCACGGACAAACAACAACAAAATCAACCCCGTTGTCGCGGCCTCGTATTCGCGTGTCCTCGGGCTCATTCAAAACAGCGCGGCTGACCCTGCGGACCACGTCGCCGGCCGGGGGGGTGGAGGGGGTGGTTAATCAGGGCCGGCCTGGCCCCCCGACCCTGTCAATACCGTCAATAGTTAATTATGCGCTCCCGCCGGACGTCCCGACCGGCGCGGCGGTGGAGATGGTGGGGAGCGGGGGGGCAATCGATACGTGCCCAGATAGCAAAATTAACTCCACAAGTGCCAGAAAAGCACTTCTCAAAAGTAGTCAAATGCTTATAAAGCACATGTAATATTCACTTGGCAAGTGCTCCAGTGCCAGCTCAAAAAGCGCTTAATAAGTGGTGGTCTACAAGTAGTATGCGCGCGCATCGTACTGCAGTGAAGTACTTTTGAAGCATTGTTAAAGCGTCCTGACTGTTGATATTATATACAAATCAGGCACTTCTCGTGTACTTTATTATTATTCTACAGGATCATACTGTAATCTTTTATATGTGCTTGCAGAATGCTTTTTCTGTACATTTACTTTAAATAAATATGCATTTCATTTTGACACTTTGTTTGCATTCACTGAAGGTATATATTGTGTATGCTACTAAATTGAATAAGTACAAATTAATTTTGATTGACCTTTCACATTGATTTTTTTCGAGAAAAATATATCTAAGAAAGTATACAGGGTGTAACATAAATGTTAGAAATAAAATAAACTGTGGATTTTTATGTATTTTTTTTTATAATTCATATATGGACTTATTATACTCTACCGGTTCTCGTTTCCAAGCTACAAGGGGCGCTAAAAATTAAAAAAAAATAGTTTCTCTAATAACTTTCTAACATTAGATCATGTTAAAATTATTCTAGCTGTAGCTAATTTTTTTGATGTTGTTAGCGCCCCTGTAGCTTGTAAATGAAAATTGGTAGAGCATGATTCCATATATAAATAAAACATTTTTTTGCCTAAAAATCCACCGTTTAATTTACTCCCAACCTTTATATTACACCCGTAAAAATTTGAGTAAAAAGTAATAAGACAGTGAATATACCTTCTGTGATAAATGCTCTGTTGTTGATGATGGGGGTCTTCTAGTGAAACACCATAACGAAACTAAATAAATAAATATCTTCATTAAAATATAAATATATTTAAGACTCATTTTGCTTTCCACAAATGTTCCTTAAATATAGTTTAATTACATCTTCAACCTCCTTTTCTGTTGTATTTCTCGACTTCTGCGTACTGCTACTGCAATAAAAAAATTATTTCAAAACAAAATTACTCAGAAATTTGAAAAATATGAAAGTAAACTATAAATGAACAGGTGTATACCTATATCTTTCATGTTTTGATTTAATGGGTTTGTTTGTAGATAATTATTTTTTATTATTTTGCTTACATCTCATTATCAGACCATGCAGGAGTGATTTCCAGAATATCAAAATCTTCTACATATACAGTGTGTCTGGTTTTTCGTGTTAACACCCCTGAAAATCTAAGTAGGCTGGGGGAATTGAACGGGGCAATTTTTTTTATAAATATGTCCCTGAAAGGTCATAATTTGCCAAGGTCTATAGAGGATAGGTTGCCTCACTTTGGTGAGTGACGTCAGCTAGTATGCTGATTTGAAAACAGAATGAGAGCCTTAAACAAATACCTCGTTTTATTGATGCAAAATATATTACCATTTGTGTAACTTCTAACATTCCTGGTTCAATGTTAATAAGTGGTTCGAATTTCACTTCGAATACTGTTTACATGCCGCCCCTGGGTCGCCAGCATACTACGTGACGTCATTCCCCCCGGCAAAGTGAGACAACCTATCCTCTATAGACCTTGATAATTTGCGAGGTATTGGTTTGGCATTGCCGCGAAATCCTGGCCTACTGCGATTTTTTAAAGGGGTGAGTTTTTCGAAAAACCCTATTAGGCATATTTTTATTTAAAATCTGACACCACAGCGTTAATCAGGACACCCTAAAACCCCCACATACCAAATTTGAAGAAAAAATATGTAGGGTGTGTTCCATTCTGCAGGGTGTCAAAGTTGAGCAAAATAGAAATTTTAAAGGCATCTGGCGAGTCAAGTGTGTCATGGAATTACTTCGAAACAGATGGATTATCAACAGGACCACTCACAATGTTGATATGCAAAGAACCAATAAAAAATATACAGTGTTCTTATCTGTGCCATCTCAAATTACTGAATTTTTATTAAACTTTATACTGGTCAGGAGTGCTCTGGAATCATTGAAAAAATATTAATAAACACAAAAGTAATTTATTTCTTTACAAAATTCCAACCGACAAATAAAAATAATTTAAATTATTGGACCTTTCTCAACAAAGTCACTGTCTAAGATGATAGATTTTCGGTGCGTTTCCTGTTGTGGCACACCATCTACCTTAACTGATATGGACTTAGTGACCGGCAGGCTTCTGTATTTTTTAGATTTAGTTCGTTTATAGTGTGCGGAGCGGTTTTGTTATGCACGATCGATTTTTTACCCGTACAAAGTTCCAAAAATTCAGTAATTTGAGATGGCACAGATAAGAACACTCTGTATATTTTTGTATTCGATCTTTGTATATCAACATTGTGAGTGATCCTGTTGATAATCCACCTGTTTCGAAGTAATTCCATGGCACACTTGACTCGCCAGATGCCTTTAAAATGCCTATTTTGCTCAACTTTGACACCCTACAGAATGGAACACCCTACATATTTTTTCTTCAAATTTGGTATGTGGGGGTTTTAGGGTGTCCTGATTAACGCTGTGGTGTCAGATTTTAAATAAAAATGTGCCTAATAGGGTTTTTCGAAAAACGCACCCCTTTAAAAAATCGCAGTAGGCCAGAATTTCGCGGCAATGCCAAACCAATACCTCGCAAATGATGACCTTTCAGGGACATATTTATAAAAAAAATTGCCCCGTTCAATTCCCCCAGCCTACTTAGATTTTCAGGGGTGTTAACACGAAAAACCAGACACACTGTAGGTATCTTTTTTTTTGTTATTTAGATCTATTCCGGCAATTATCCAGGACACACTGTATTAAATACCTTATTTTTATTCCTACTATTAAAATTGATATTGCTGCTGGAATTCAGAAAAACTCTATAGATTTTCCCAACTTGCGGAAATTCACGAGAGTTTTCGTTGTATAATTTATACATGAAGAAATTCACAAAGTGTAATATATGTAATACACAACCATGTAAGTACAGAAAAATGTTGATATACCTATTGGATAATTAGCGAAGCACAAAAGTTATTACAAGGCCCAGTTTTTAAGGTCCTACCTACACGCTACTGCTATATGATGGAGAACCGAGGTTATTGCAAATAACAGTACGAAATACCTACACACGTGTCTTTTCTGGGGAAATACATACCTACACGTAGTTATAATAATAATTGATTTTACCTTTGCTGGCTGAGCTGGCTCATAGTAGACTCAAACGACGAGACGACTACTTGAAAAAAATAGGCAACAGATGCTGTCTAAAACTAGACCCGTTGGAGCTGGAGTGGGAAATGGCGGGTAGCGGTCGGCGTTGGTGGATGGCGGAGGGTGAACGGCGCAGGCGCGCAGGCGCACAATTAGAAAATGCACCGACCGCCAAATATGTGCTTATTTTGCAATTCTAAAGTGCTTTAGTTTTAATACGATTTTCGGCAGCATTAGTTATGTGCTCTAGATGCACATGAATGTTTCTATTTAATATATAGTGCTTCTTATGCGTTTACAAAGCACACATATTTCAATAATAAAATGTGATTGCAGAAAAAGCACTTACGATGCACTGTTCTGGTTCAACTACTTGTACTAGGGTGATTAAAAGCTATTTTTATTGCGCATTTATTTGAATACTTATTTGGTGATTACTTTTTTCACATTTTTTGCACTTGACTGCAGTTTGTGCTATCTGGGTGGGCCAATTAGCGTAGCCTCCGCGGGCACCCTGATTTATGTTTTGTGTGGGCCGGATGAATTGGGAGGTGTTTATCGGGGGCTTCGCGACTAAACTCTATTCACACTAAACGCAAGTGAAGGATAAACACAAGTTGTTGCATGGCTAGCACGTGATCGGCTTGCTATTGGCTAGTTGGCAATAAAGTTTTCAGTTCAGCGAGTCGTTATTTATTACAGAGGTGTATTGAGTTGCAAGTGGACTTTTAATGTTTTCCGATATAATTAATTCTTTCGCTGGTTATTAATTGTTGGAGCTACGATTTGTGTTAATAGTAGAAATTTGCAGGTAAGTGAATGACTAGGTGTGCCATAAAAGTTTGTTTTTAAAGTTCTTAATACTGGGGCATATTATTTTAATATTTTATATTATAAAATTCATAGAGATCGTCCTTAATGCGACCCTGCCCCGTATTAGTCCTCGGAATTGTTCACGTGTTTGCATCGTGTAATTGTTTACACCCAACTTGCATTTTGATTGAATAGAGTGTAGATATCTTGTTTTACGAATAATGAACAAGTTTGACAAGCTTCTCGCCGGAAAATAATAATAAAATACACCAGCAATTCTTGCTTGTAGGACATGACTTGATCTAGCAGCCATTTTCTTTTGTATTTACAAGGTGTCCTGGTTTCGACACTTTTACAGGCTACCTCCCTCATTTTTAGAGATAGAAACTTGCGGTTTTTGCGTTTTTATGTACTACGCCTGTACCTCAGTTACCTTTCCACATAATATAGGAATAGTAGAAACGTGGTTTTATATAAATTTTTCTGTAAAGCCCAGTGGTGTAATCAGATTTTTGCTAGCTTGCACCCTGTACTTGTATAGATATTTGGATTCGGCCTGTTTTCAGCTTTTCAGAAATACATGATAGTATATACTTATTTTAAACAATAAACAAATTAATTTCAATGTTCTTAAATTGCATGTCTTATAGTAGGCACAATATCATCATAACCATAATAATATCAGCTTTATAATTCTATATAAATACAGAAGTAACAAAAATAATTCAACTTTTTCTATAAAATATACTCGCCGGTCTCATTTAATAATTACAAAATGTTGCTCAAAACGAGTACGGTTTACTCTAACAAAAAATTCGCAAATTTTTGTTATTAGCCGTAGTGCATTTAAAATTATCATTGATTGTCTCTGAAGACTTTGTAATGCGATCATATAGTAGGCTCTATAGTTCTTCTAATACGTTGCGATATCGAGTACACTATAAACTAATATTTTGTTAGTAACCTTACAAAAAGAAATCAAGAATGGAATGATCGGGTGACCTTGGTGGCCACATTAGGTATAGGTCCATTAGTTCGTATCCATTTTACATGGAAATAATTTTACAAAAAAGGACGTATTGTCCGTGCCTCGGCTCGTGCATTATGATATGAGCAGGTGCTTCCGTCCTGCTGACAATAAATATTATTTAAGTGGCCCCAGGGAATGTTGTCTAGCAATTCTGATAACTTCTGTTGGAAAATCTTTATTTCGTAGGGTTTGAATCATGTTTTTTTTTTAATATCAATTGAGCTCTAGTCTTCGATACTCCAATTTCTTTCTCAATAGTAATGTCTCAATAGGAGTTGCCTCTACTCTACAAAATTACTCTACAAAATTAACCTCTTCGATTGCACGTATATCTTTATAGTAGGATTTTGGACTCGGCTGTGTGAAGGAACCAAAATTAATTAAATTATATTTTATGGTAGAAAATCTATCGGGGAAATAGGTTGTCTTTTCTCGGAATATCTAAAATAAAAAATCTTGACATAAAAACAGAAGACATACAATTGAGGCAATAATGCTGATAAACTCTCATTTCGGACATTTTCACAAAAAAACGCAGTTATATAACAAACTTAAAACTATGTAATCAGAATTAATGCAAGAAGTCTTTACAAGCGAGATGACAGGTCACCAGTATCAAAATATAATATTGTTTTATATTATCAACAGCGCCATGGCCTACCTACTAAGTCAGGCATGCAATTTGAGAAAATTGTAATTAATTCGACTGTTCTTTAAAACAATTATATACTATTATATATTTCTGATAAGCTGATAACAAGCCAAATTCAAATATCTGTATACAAATACAGGGTTCCCTATTTTAAAAAAAAAACATAAATTTGATTTATATCTCTGAAATGGATAAAGCTAATAAAACCATGTTTTTACTTTTCCTATAAGTGGAAAGGTAACTGAGGTACAAGGTACAAGGGATAGCCAAAAACCAACAATTTTCGATTTCGCCATGTATCTTAAATTTTATAAAAAAGTACCACAGTATCGCGAAATCCGGAAGTCTCTATCTCTAAAAGTAAGGGAGATAACCTACAATTGTGTCGAAAACGGGACGCCCTGTACAGGGGTATTCACGAAAGATTAGCCACATTTCTTTGGAAGGCTCATGGTTTTTGTGGTAGTGTTGAAGGCATATGGTTGACGAGCTAGAGATTCAGAGAGATTCAGTCATGATGAAAATATTGTTAATTAGGTACAGGTGGAAAAAAATAACTTAAAGCGAATCTGAAAGATAAACAAATTCCAGAGCCGACCAAAAAAAATTTAAATAATATTTTCAGAAGTGTATTTTAAACTCGGCACTTTCCTAGTCGGCTCGTAAACTCGCACGTCCTCGCAAAACCTAAAAGATCGATAATTATTGTTGTGGTTTTTAAATTTTTAATAGAACATTTTGCTCGTGTGTCGATAGAAACATCATGGTTATTGCCTTTTTGGCTCGCTTTTTGATTCTCCAATGTCAATATATTTCTTCTGTTGTAAATCTCAATGTTTTCTGCAATTTTTTAAAAGGGTGCGTTTTTCGAAAACCCATAATAGGCATTTTTTTATTTAAAATCTGACACCATCTGACCCGTATGAAGTTTCAAAAAATCCTGCATTTTGAGTTGGCACAGAGAAGAACATACCTTGTGTATATTTTATTGGATCTTCACACATCGACACTGGGAGTGGTCCTGTTGATTATTCAACTGTTCCGAAGTAAAATTGACACCCTGCATACTGGAACTCCCTGTAGGTATATTTTTTGTTCAAATGTGGTATGTGGAGGTATCGGGGTGTCCTGATTAACACTGTTGTGTCAGATTTTTATTAAAAAATGGCTAATATGCCTCACTTTCAAGGATATACCTAAAAAAAATTGTGCCGTTGAATTCCGGCAATATAGTAATATACTTAGATTTTTAGGGGTGTTAACACGAAAAACCAGACACACTGTATAGACATATTGGTGTAGAGACATATTTTCTTTGGGTAGCGGTTTTAAAGAAAACAAACCCGTAGGTTCGATTTTTTTTCTTTAAAATCCCTAACTGAAGAAAATATCTCTCTACAGCAATAAATTCTAAGTAAAAAGCAAACAAAGGATGTTTAGAAACATGAAAAAACGAAAAACGCCCTGTATCTCCCAAACGATTCGAGATATTATCAAGATTCGATTAGCAACTTTTCTCGAAAATCAAGAACTTCTTAGCTAGTTTTTGTCTTTTGGGGAAATAGGAGAAAACCCACAAATGAGTAAAATTTTAGTTACTTTTAAAGATACAGAGGTCTCTGTTGTAATGTAACTGATTGTTTGTTGCGACAGGTCATCTCGGACTCATACGTACTAGGGTTTCACAATTTTCAAGAAATTTCTTGATGTTGACTTGATCTCGACTTGAATTCAAGAAATTTTCAAGTCAAGAAGTCTGAAACTGTTTCTAAGAAAAGTCAAGATTTTCTATTTCAAGGTCAAGATTTCTTGTCAAGAAACTAAGAAATTCTTGAATTTATTGAAATTAAGTTTTATTAGTAGAGATCGGATAAAAAGCGCAAAAAAAAAAGTGCTTAACAGAGCACAAAATTTGCCAAAAAAGCATCAAATAAGCAAAAATAAATATTTAAAAATTATGTAAACATTACATGAAAAAGTTAAAATAAGCACAAAGGGAAAAAAGCATAAAACCTCAAAAAGCAAAAAAAAAACAACACAAAAACAGCTATCGCAATATACTTAGTTTTGGGTAATTCGTGATGCTTAAAATCCTGTCTTTACTAGAGACTGGAGAAAAAACGCAAAAAATGGGAAAAAACAAGGAAACTGTCGCAATATACTAGTTTTGCATAATTCGTGTAGAAATTAAATATATCCTGGTTGCTTATAAAATTTGGCAATAAGCATAATGCTTAACATCCGGTCCCTATTTATTAGTGACTATAAAATAATAATTGCTATAGGTAAATTCCTATGATAATTTACTTAGGTGCATACTTTAGATTTTAATATGAATAAAACAACACATCTATAAAGCATACAAAATTTAATAATCATAAATAAAAATCTATGATTATGATAAAGAAAACAATATTCTTTTTATAACACAAAACAAAAAGATAAAAATTAACTTACAAAATATAACAAAAATAATATTAATAATACCTACTGCTTGGGACGTATCCAAGTTGGATACGTCGGGATTTGAGAGCCATGAATTTAAACTTCGCGCGCCGCTTCTTTTCAAGAAATTTCAAGAAATCTTGAATTCAAGTCAAGACTTTTGCTTTCAAGAAACCGTCGAATCAAGACATATTTAATTTCTTGATCTTGAATTTCAAGTCAAATCAAGAAATTACGTTCAAGTCAAGATTTCTCGACTTGATGAAACCCTAATACGTACGTACCCATCTGTTTTATTTTTAAGGTTTCTATCGCGTTTTTTCTTTCCGTTTTTTTTTTAAGAAATTCATTTATTAAATACGGTCCTGTGTTACCTGACGTAGAATGGCCTCGAGTAAGATAGCAGCGACTAATAGTTTTCTAGTTTGCTGATTTCAGAGTAAATAAAAAGAGTGCAACTATGTTGCTGTACAGGGTGTCCCATTTTGGATGTTTTTGGGTGTTTTTCTCAAAAATCTCGGTTATTTTAAAGCTAGAGGGTTGCGGTTTTCACGTCACTGTACTACTTTTTTGAGAGGAATTTGGTGGATCAATCAGATTTTAGGTAAGTCTTATAGTTTCCGCGCATTGGGGTAGGACTGAAATTTTCGATTTTTTGGAAACCTTTCTCCTGGCTACAACTTATACAGTGCCCGCCAAAAAGTCTGCACCATATGGGAAAAATTTTTAGTAAATAACTTACGGAAAATTGGTTTGCGGCATCAGGTTTTGCTTGCTCTAGAACCAAAATTGACATAATCAAATGTTGTGACGTAGTCTTTTTTATATGTCAAATTTGACATTAATGAAGAAAATGTCCGAAAATGGGCTTATTTAACCGAATTTCGAAAAAAGTCATATGAAAATATGTTTCTTTCGCAATTTTATACCCCTGTGTAAAATTTCAAGAGCCTACTACGATTTTCATATTTTGCCCTTTTTTGGATATTATTGGACACAATATATTAAATTTTCTAGATATTTCTGATCAGATCAGCATGACAGAAATATTTGTGTGTTTTTACAACCATTTACTATAGAAAGAAGTTTGTAAATCGAATTTATGTGTTTATCTGTAAAAATGAGATCAGTTTTGCACCAAGCGTGCTTCTTCAACAAGCCCTTTTAATTTTTTTGCAAAAAAAATAGGAAAAGAAGGATATTTAGACCGTAAACTAAGTATTGTGCAGTATTATTCAGTCAATGAGTGTTTTAAATTACATAGGATCGACTTTTATGGATTAACAAATACGGAAAAGGGCAACAAAGGGCAAAATATGAAAATCATAGTAGGCTCTTGAAATTTTGCACAGGGGTATAAAATTGCGAAAGAAACATATTTTTCTTATGACTTTTTTCTAAATTCTGTGAAATAAGCCCATTTTTCGGACATTTTTTCATTAATGTCATATTTGACATATAAACATCACAACATTTGATTATGTCAATTTTGGTTCTAGAGCAAGCAAAACCTGATGCCGCAAACAAATTTTCCGTAAGTTATTTTCTAAAAATTTTTCCCATATAATAATATGATGCAGACTTTTTGGCGGGCACTGTTTATATCGACAAATTTAATCCACTATTTTTATAAATTTTTTGGCGTAGAATCGAATGGAATAATTAGTTTTTTGGTAGCGTTAATAGTTTTTGAGATATGAACCAAAGTTATATATTTTTTTAATGGAAACCATATTAGTTCATATCTCAAAAACTATTAACGCTACCAAAAAACTAATTATTCCATTCGATTCTACGCCAAAAAATTTATAAAAATAGTGAATTAAATTTGTCGATATATATATAAGTTGTAGCCGGCAGAGAGGTTTCCAAAAAATCGAAAATTTCAGTCCTGCGCCAATGCGCGGAAACTATAAAACTTATCTAAAATCTGATTGGTCCACCACATTCCTCTCAGAAAAGTAGTACAGTGACGTGAAAACCGCAACCCTCTAGCTTTAATAATAACCGAGATTTTTGAGAAAAACACCCAAAAACACCCAAAATGGGACACCCTGTACACTGTGTTAATTGCAAGTTTTAATTGCGAACTGTCATGCTGCGACATGCAGCTCCCTGTGTAATATTAATAACAAAAACGCGTCACAATTATTCCCGAAAGTTATATAGTTTCCGCAAAACGCCACCTCGTCGCGCTCGTAACTTACACAGAACTCATTTGCCAACTTATTCTTCGCAATTAAGTATGCAAAATGCACGAGTTTAGAGCGCCGCAAAATATTATTTCGCAGTCCTTGTAGTTAGTATAACTAACGGAGCCAGATGTACAAAACAATAAATTGCGCTTGATATAAACTCGCGGACGTGTATCCCGCTTTTTGCGCCCGCGCGCATAAATCTAAAAGAACAATCGCGCTTAATTTATAATATGTGGCGACGAATTGTATGCTACACTCTATTATGTTGCGCAGTTTTTACAGGGAAAAGCGACTGCTGCGTCCACTGTCGTTGTTAAAAAATGTTTACGTTTCATGTAACGACCACTTTATTACTATTGTGAGTGTGTGACAGAGACACGACCTACGTAAATTCCTAAAGTCAAACCGAGAAAGATGGCAACAAGGCTTGCGAGTACGCACCCTGGTCCCACCTTCTGATGACGTTGTGCGAATATTACGACGACACAGTGACAGTGTGTCACTGGGCTGGAATATTTTTGTGATGCGGTTGGTGCTTAGGATGATCCGTGAAACCACATTTAGTCAAGAAGAGTTTTTTCGTAAATATTCAGTCGCGTTTTATATTTATCGTATATATTCCATATACACATACTTTAAACAAAGTATCACGTGACAGAGATCAAAGATATAGTTTCCAGCGTGTGCAGCACAAACCGACACCATTTTGCTATAGAGGAGTCGATACACAGAACACATGCGTCGATACACAGAACACATGCGTAATAATAACCGAGATTTTTGAGAAAAACACCCAAAAACACCCAAAATGGAACACCCTGTACACTGTGTTAATTGCAAGTTTTAATTGCGAACTGTCATGCTGCGACATGCAGCTCCCTGTGTAATATTAATAACAAAAACGCGTCACAATTATTCCCGAAAGTTATATAGTTTCCGCAAAACGCCACCTCGTCGCGCTCGTAACTTACACAGAACTCATTTGCCAACTTATTCTTCGCAATTAAGTATGCAAAATGCACAAGTTTAGAGCGCCGCAAAATATTATTTCGCAGTCCTTGTAGTTAGTATAACTAACGGAGCCAGATGTACAAAACAATAAATTGCGCTTGATATAAACTCGCGGACGTGTATCCCGCTTTTTGCGCCCGCGCGCATAAATCTAAAAGAACAATCACGCTTAATTTATAATATGTGGCGACGAATTGTATGCTACACTCTATTATGTTGCGCAGTTTTTACAGGGAAAAGCGACTGCTGCGTCCACTGTCGTTGTTAAAAAATGTTTACGTTTCATGTAACGACCACTTTATTACTATTGTGAGTGTGTGACAGAGACACGACCTACGTAAATTCCTAAAGTCAAACCGAGAAAGATGGCAACAAGGCTTGCGAGTACGCACCCTGGTCCCACCTTCTGATGACGTTGTGCGAATATTACGACGACACAGTGACAGTGTGTCACTGGGCTGGAATATTTTTGTGATGCGGTTGGTGCTTAGGATGATCCGTGAAACCACATTTAGTCAAGAAGAGTTTTTTCGTAAATATTCAGTCGCGTTTTATATTTATCGTATATATTCCATATACACATACTTTAAACAAAGTATCACGTGACAGAGATCAAAGATATAGTTTCCAGCGTGTGCAGCACAAACCGACACCATTTTGCTATAGAGGAGTCGATAAACAGAACACATGCGTAATAGAAAAAGTATTTATGTGATTATTTCCCTCATACTGCTTACTGCTTGCATCCAATAAGGTAGCTCCTACCATAAAAATCCAACCATTCATATGCCTCTGCTAGCGATAATTGCACTTGTGCAAAACCAAAGCGGTAATACCACTTGTGCAATTATCACTTCGTTGCTTAGCAACCGCGAATCTGTTCGATGCAAACACGTACTTCTTAAAATTGGTGTGCTTTACACTGTCCTAAATTATGCTGCTTATAAATTATGATGCGGTATTATTAAGCATTGTATCAATGAATTTATATAACTTTTACATTGCTAAATTGTTGCTATTAGACCTCCGTCTCCGTTTAAATTAATGACAAACATTCAGAAAATAAACCAACGCTAACAGGATGTAGGTATAATCACATTCGCCTTGGATATCCAAGCGTCATGTTTGTCTACTCGAACGCTACAGTCGAAGCTGTCAATAAACTCGTTGAAATGAGTCGTTTTGGAAATGTAAACCTAGAAAAAATTAATACAGAAATTATTAAATCGTATTCGTGAAATAATCTCGACAAATACCACTCGTGGCGGAAAATTTTCTGAATAATTTTATTTTCAAGCGCTATTTTGCCCATTAGCAAAACCACTCGTATCTACAAATTGGGCTTTTAGTTTCAGAGATAAAATAAAAGACCAATTTATACTCGTGATCTTTCTATACAAAATAGGGCTTTCGAAAAAATTATCGATCAAATTCCCGGCACTTGTGATATTACATACGACAATATTTTTGTGTGCAGTTGCATTAGTTGATGCTCAAATGTTGCAATATATTAGATAATAGATAATTATACGCGAGCTGGAGCCATTTGAGTAGAAAAGTAAAATTTGCGTTTGTTTCACGAAGTATTGCAAACGGGCACCGGCAACATTGCAATGCCGTTTCTCCTGACAGGCAGAGAGGTTGCCACGTTTAGCGTTCTAGACAATAAAACGACGAAACTGTAGATTTCAACCTGAAAAAAAAGTGTGCAACTTCGCCTTTAATTACCTTAAATAAAGAAGGGTTAAAAGGCGTTGTTGCATTTATTACATCTTATATTGGTGCGTCTACTGTAAATTGAGTACGATTTTAAAGCAACTAAAAATATTGCCAAGTACCATATTATTGTTTTAGAATACTATAATTATTATTATAGGTCCCAACAAATTAGGTACTCCAATTGGCTGCGACAAAAATTCGCACAAATGTTTTGGAAGCATCTTAACAAAATTAATCAAATTAATCAAATATATATTATCATCAACAAAGAAGAAACAAAATTAATACAAAATGAACAAATGAATACAAAAAAAACGGTTTACGTTTATGACTTTTGCCTTGTTTGACATTGACAGTTGCCAAAAGGTTAGATTGCAAAACCACCACCTTCTCAAGCTTACAAGCCCTGTGCAAACATGTGGCAACGCCACAGCGGGACGGTTCAAGGGGTCTATGCAGTATAGAGCAGTCTGCACTTTGGCTTAGTTTTTCTTTTCTAATATATGTTCAACTATCTTTTTAATTATAATTAGATACATTTGTGAACTTTGTTCCAATAATTGGGTACCTAAGTAAGTAGGTACGTTTGTTTAACAGACAATAAAAGCAGTGGTAACAAGTAACAAAATATACCCAGAAGTATAAGTATTTATAATAAGTACGATTTCTAGTGTAGATAGGTACATATCGACAAATAATATGGCAAATTTTGGCAAATAGAGGGACTACATTTTGTTGTAAGTCGAATTTTTGTGAGAATTTTTCGCAAAGTGCGCCATCAGGCAAACGATGATTTCCTATCTTCCCTTATGGTTAAATTTTCAATAAAATACAACTAACAAGCGAACAGAGAACTGCATGTTGTGAAGGAGAGTAATCTCTTCTTATTGAAATAGTAGTTAGGGTCAATTTCATAATACATTCAACTAAATTATCTTTTGACTTTAACATTAGGTAAAGAAACTTTTGCAACAATACTAAACAATGGTTGGATTGTTAGAAAACTCCTTTAATTGTAAAGGGTACTTTAGTTTGTCTATGCAATTGGCCCGTAATCATTTTATTCTTAAATTTTCGTCCTTTGGAAAGCCCAAAACGAATACAAGTTGACCGCTTGCCGTCAAGCAAAGAAAACCTAGCTACTTCAAGTTATTATTACGATTTGACTTACAGCCAGGTATATAACTAAGATCTAGCTTCCCTCGACTGTTCTAGGCATCTTGAGCCTTGAAATTGTAAAGGCGCGATTCTTCAATTAGAACTTTTATAGAAATATTTCACCTTTGCACAAACAAAACAAATTTATAAAAAAACTGTCACCAGCACTTCGGGATGTCTGTTTCCGCACCCAGAGACACACTGCCTCGTCGTAGCAATCTGGGGACGATAGCGCTACCCGCACTACACAAATTAATTCTGGTAAATTTCTTGTAAAATCGACTGACAGGGAGTGACAGGCCATGCCGCGCAGACCCGCAAGCCATGTTGCTTTCCTAGAGCCGGCTATGGCAAAACATCGAAGCCTACCAAAGACATATATACGTTTGAATTTCCAGCGCCATGTGACGCTAAATTTAAATCAACGCTCGGTATAATGGCTGTTGATTGGACAGTGCGATTATCCCATTTTAATATTTACTTTCTCCTTACTGCCTCCAAGTTCCCCATTGTAAATCTTTAATGGCGGGCCATTATTAAATTCTATGCCGGCGAATTAACAATTCAGTCGGCGCACACCTCGCAACCACACCCCGTCCTTTATCACTGTCCGCCTCGGGACATCCGTTATCCTGTAAAACGGAGAGACGGCGGTCTTACTTCGGCCCTCCGGGCGCCGCTCGGCTAATTGAAAAAATGACGGGCCGAGATCATTACCAGGATTTAATTAGAAGTTGGAAATGAAGAAGAAATTCTTAATTCATTACTTCAATTATTCCGCCGGTAGGATTTGTGAAAGCTTACAAAAATTTTATTCACGAGAATTTTGACATCATGATATTTAAGCGATATTTCTCTAACAGGTCTGGACTCACACGTCTGCATGTCTATCATTATGATTTGTGTTTTAAAAACGTTACATTCTTTTCGAAAATTTGAAAAGGCAAAACAACAATTAGTATATTTTCTAAAATTTATTTGTGGCGTAAACAGATCCATTGAATTTTAATTGGGTTTTTCGCTACCAAACTGGTTAAAAGACAACTTTTTCAAGTTGCCTGGAAAATTCATAAATTCTAAACTAAACTTTGAACTTGTAACTCAAAAAATATCTTCAACAAATTTGTTTCCTGAGCTTTCGGAGAATAAATCTTCCTCCTTTCTCAAAGATCATGTCACGTCAAAGTGAAATGACAGATTAATAAATTTCAGGTTAAAATGTCATGACAACAGAAACAATAGCCTAGCCACCTGCCTGATATTGTACCCTGTGTTCTATCTAATTATTTATACTAACTTCTCTTTGAATCAGTGGCATTAATATTTTACTGAATTCCACTGAACATTCAGCAAAGTTGTCGTATTTCCTAGAATAAATGCTGATTCTTTAATTTTTCGTCTATTTCCTACTTCTTCTTTGAGAATTGGTTTGGACCTATCCCACAAAATCCTATGATTGTTATTAAAAGAGTGTTCACATATTTTCGACTTCGAAATTTGATTTTGCCGGATATAATTTTTATGTCCTTTTAAACGAACGTTAAATGGCCTACAAGTCTCCCCAATATAGAACTTACCACAAGGAATTTTATAAATGCAGTTTTTGAACTTTGTACTCCATTAAATGGCTTCGTTTTAACTAGCATCGATCTTAATGTATTTTTGGTTTTAAATACTGTTCTGACATTAAAACGATTGCCTATGTGTTTTAGCTTATATGATAGTCCAGGGATATAAGGAATAATTAAATTCACTGGTCGGTCCACCAGATTTATTTCTCTAATTCTATTAGCATTGTTATTTTGTTGGCAATCCTGAAAAACTTGCTCAATGAATTCAGTAGGATAACTATTCTTCTCAAGAACATGTTTTATATGTTTAATTTCCTCCTCAAATTTTGTGTTTTAGAACAAATCTCTTTAGCCCTGTCATACAAACTTTTAATTACTCCTTTTTTAACACTAATATAATGATTGCGGAGTTAAAATGGAGATATCTATTAGTATGTGTTGGTTTTCCAGGCAACTTGAAAAAGTTGTCTTTTAACCAGTTTGGTGGCGAAAAACCCAATTAAAATTCAATGGAACAATTAATATGATTTGTATTAAGGAAAACTGCGCTCTACATCCACAAATTGGGTCATACTTTATAGAAGATATTACCTGGGGATATATTTACCTAATTCAGCGGAAAACATGCCGTTTAGGCTGTTTGAGATATTGCACACAATTTTATAAACCTCACTTCTTTCTTATTCTTCATTATTTAATTTTTTTGAAATAGTTTGCCCAATTGGATCTTTATGTTTTTTAATATTTACCTTCAATTCTTCTATTAAATCTACCGAATCGGTTAGTAGAACTTTTTGTTTTTCAAGTTTTAAAATTGTACCAATAACTATTTTATAATATGAATTACATTTTAATTTATTTTCTCATTATTAAAAATTTTCTTAGCTTCTCTAATGGCGTTTTTTTCCATAAAACGCAGAAAATGGATGGAATAGGCAGAAATGGTATATAGAAAATTGATGAAAAAGGCAAAAATGACAAAAAAGGCAATATGCCTAAAATCCGGAATTTATTCATAATTAATGTTTATTCCAAAACAAAATCTGTGTGTAAACGTTAAAGAGGTTAAAAAATTATTGCAAAATTTATAAATGCGAACATTAAACAATGAAAAAAATTAAAATATAGTGATAATATTATAAAATGTATAATTAAGACTATGAAGCTGTATGTGCAGATCATCTTCAGGGTCAATTGTCGAATATTGTTCAATCTTAAATGCAAAATGTTTCTTTTTTATCTAATTATGCATATTTTGATTATGCGTTTTTTAATTTTCCTTATTTTCAAATTCAAAGTTGTTGTTCACTCCTTTAAGCATAGATGTCGCCACGACTCGCGGCAAAAACCTACCTTTCTTTGAAGGTCAAAGAGACCAGACAGAAACGAACAGACTTCAAAACCGCGCGCGGCCCCATTCGCATGTCCAAAATTGATTATTTTCGGATTTTCCGCAAAATTCGCGATTGCAGTGACTTTTGGCAGGCCTGCCCATCAAGGACTGAAGAAGACACCAGGTGAGTCGCTAATCGTGTTTTTTTTTCTACTTGCATTTCACATAATAATTTACTTAATCATTTTGCTCCTCATAAATTTCGCATTTTCTTCAATAATTATTAAATTCGCACCGCAACCTATGTATAATTAGACTTATTCTATCCAGTTATTATACAAATATAAACTTTAATAAATTGCGAAAGCCACATGTCATAACCCCAAATGGGTTCTTAAAAGTCGTCACAACTTTAAAAATTAGGTTTGGTTTAACACAACCTATGGGTAATATCTTACAATGTTCGAAAACATATAAATACATATAAATCATTTTCTCATTATAAATCAAATTTAAAAAAAAATACGGTGGACAAGACCTTATCATTTTTTGCGGGACGAGGAATTGTCGGAAATGGGCTGTCATGTCATGTGAGGCTTTGCGAAATGTCTGATTTGCTGGACGCCATAGGTCTTTTTCGGGAGATCGAAATAATGTATTTTCTATTTAAAAAAAATGAAATATATATCCCGTAATTTAAGAAGAGACTATTAATTTTTGAAAAAATGAACAATATTGTAACCTTTAACTAATGCAATTGCACACAAAAATGTTGTCACATAAATAATTTCTTATTATACGAATGTGTATTGACCCCTCTATAAGAAAATGGTGTCTGGTTATGCTGACACGCTGTGTAAAATATATTCTCCATCTCTGTTACGTGACACTTTTGTTAAAGTATTTGTATATATGAAACATATTATATACGATAAATATTCAGACTTCAAAACATTATTAGATTTCCTATAGTGTTATTCTTATTTATTAGTGTATTGTTTGTGACAAGGATTACGTGAAAGGGCAATCCGATAATTTGCCAAGATTGGATGCTTTCAAGGATCTAATAATCCGATGTTCACGTTCACGTCTACCGAAATTCGTGGGATAAAACTGCAAAGGTTTGTATGTTGTAGAAATAATAAAGTATTTTGAGTTATGAACTAAGGGAGAACTTGAGGCTAGGGACCATCTTGAAGGCACTTTTATGAAGGCGTCATAGTGCGTAGAAGTACTGAGCCCAACCTTTCCAAAAAAAGTTGCATCAGAAAAACGCGAGTGAATATTTGCAAGGCCTAAGTCTGGTGGTGTGTGGCTAAAATTTTGAACTTTCAACTTTCCTTACAATTTTGACCTCAGAACACTTCAGTGGTATCGCCATGTTGCCAAATTGCCTTTTTAGAAACCCTTGTGACGTCATAAGTGCTTTCCCGCCAAATTTCGAAGAAAGTAAAAAACTTGCTAATTACGTAAATATTATTTTTAGAAATAATCGTATAGAGTCTTATGCAAGTGTCTAGGAATTGTTTTAGGAAGTTTGTAAAATTATTTCAAGTTCCCTATTGCCCGCCTACATTTAATAAATCGTGTAAATTATTAAATAACTTGCAATGTAAAGTGTACTGCGTATTTGAGCATGCGCACACAGAATGTCACACAAGAGCTCGCGTACCTACTTAGCAGTGACGTCACGGCCCTAGCGGAAATTTGAATAATTAATTCATTTTAGGTATTTACCGGCATACCTTGAGGGTTTAATTATTGTCGCTACGTTCCAAAAAATAAAATCACGAAAAGGGCCTATTTGGTCGGGGGCGTCAGTTTTCCGCCCTGGCGTTATTACAAGGCAATTACGCACGGATTCAGATCTCGCCTCTGGTACGCGGGGCGACCCCATTTTAAAAACGGTCTTTTTTTAAATTGGCCCCGACCTAAATGACCGTGAAATGGTGGGCCGCGACTCGGACGCTAATTGCTCGGTAAATAAAGTGGATCTCAAATGAAAAACGCGGTGTGGTTTCTTGTGATAGGCTTTTTTAACATAGAGTGGAAAAGATGTTCATTGGTCGCCCAGGATGCGTCTTAAATTAGATATTCTGTGGTTAAGAAATTACGCTGTATGCAAAATGCAAGTTTTTTTTAAACAAAAGTTTGATTTGCTACACATTTGCGAAATCCTCTGTATAAAATTCCTTACTATCCCAGAAAGCTGTATAAAAAAGTTATAGGAGTGGAGTCAAAGCTCTATGTGTATTATAAAATATGTGAGACGGAAATCGCCCGAGTGGTAACCAAGTTTTGACACAATATTTTGATATCGGACACGGTGGTATGTGGTATAGGTGTCAGTATGTGGTATTTAGATAATTTTTCGAGTTATTATGCTTAGCTGTGCGGCTTGTGGCACTTCCCTGACCGCCAAAACTAATATGTTTGAGGATAATAATCCATCCGTAAGTAATTTTGCAATTTAAATTAACTTTTGAGGCCATGCACCAAAGTGGCATACGCATTTGTGTAGGCACCTACTCCTTCATAATTGGAAATTTAAAATTAGAATTGCTGTATTATCAAGGATTCCTAAACTTAAAGACATAAACGCTGCCTTATCATTTTTTGCCTGTATTGTAGGTACCGATTTCATGAAAAATAATGATTTCTGCCTCCATTAGTTTGTCGAAACAATTCAATTCAAAGGTGCGCGCCACTGTAAAAACGGAAACGGTATGCCGCCATATGCAGAGACTGTCCGGGTCGAGCGTTAAGCTCAAATTAGCTCATTCCTGGGGTTCTTTATTCAAATGGGTAGTGGGAGACTTAGCGTGGATACCCTGTATAAACATAGTTAATTATACAGTGCGCGGCAAACGTATGGACCAGGCCTTCTAAAATCTAAAGTAGCCTGTCAAAAAAATTAAATTTGGCAGACGTATATCCGACTTTTTTCCGCATATTCTGAAGTCATTTTCAAATATCAACCCCCTTTATTACAGAATAAACAGGGTAGAGGTCTTTTTTTAAATGGCAGCAGGGGTAGAAAATGCTAATTTCTGAAAGTACAACATAGGGGTTCCATTAGAAAAAATCGGAGTAAAAAAATAAAATGTAAAGTAACACATAAAGAATAACTAGATATAGGGACATCCCGATATGTCATTCCAAAAGGTGTTTTCATTGTTGCATTTCTGTTTCTACACGCCCAATGTGACGAGAGAAGCGAGGCGCCAAAATTGACCCGCGAGGCCGAAGGCCGAGTGCGGCAATAAGCCGAGGGGTATCCACCGCGAATGGGACGTGACGCCGCGAAGCGGCAGAAGTTCAGTGGCCACAAACCACGCGCGAGTTACCTTACGAAAGCATTTGGTTTCAACAAGATGGTGCCCCACCACATTACGCGAGGGCAGTGCGTGTATTGTTGAATAATGTTTTTCCTGGGCGTTGGATTGGAAGAAGAGGTCCAATGAAGTGGCCACCTACATAGCCCGATCTGACTCCAGTGGATTTCTTCCTTTGGGGATATCTCAAGGCCAAAGTTTATAAAAGTAAACCAAACGACCTAGAAGATTTAAAAAACCACATTTCCGAAGAAATACTAGATATAAATGCAAACACACAACATTTTTTGATAAATTCGTTGCGGTCTTTTGTGGATAGGTTAGGTCATTGTGTTGCAGCAGTCAACATTTTGAACCGTTGATAAAATAGTGCTTTTTAATTCTTTTTGTTGCAAACGCGATAGCGATAAGAATAAAAATTCAAATTTGAATTGTTTTATTTTTTTACTCCGATTTTTTCTTAGGGGACCCCTTTTTTGTAATACACCGTTGGATGCAGAAACAAATGTACTTTCAGAAATTAGCATTTTCTACCTCTGTTGCCATTTAAAAAAATACTTCCACCCTGTATATTCTGTAATAAAGGGGGTTGATATTTGAAAATGACTTCAAAATATGCGGAAATAAGTCCGATATACGTCTGCCAAGTTTCAATTTTTTTGACAGCCTAATTTAGATTTTAGAAGGCCCATACATTTGCCGCGCACTGTATAATTAAAGAAACTTGTCAACCACGCAAATCGATTTAACCGAGTTTATACTAATCCTGCCTACGGCCCTACGCCCGACTTATTGTTATTCAGATGTTCAAACGTGGGTAACTCGATTGAAGTAAACAGCCCTATAGGCGACCCTGATTCGAAATTAGTTGCATTGAGTAATAGGGCAGTTACGTATGTACGTTCCGCGGCGTTCTGGGCCTCAGCCGCAATTACGGAACGTTGTTGGTGTGGGTAAATGGGATGGGCCCGAAAGTTTGCCTGATTACACTGACAAAAATAAGTCATTACGAAACGGTGTTAATGCAACAGAACTTTCAAACTTCAATTGTGGAATGAAAACAAATTAAAAGAGGTACCTAAATTGCAATATATTACAATTCTTAGGACTGGGTACTAAAATGAGGTGGTTTTAGGCCTTCAATAACCAACAAATGTCACCATTGAAACTCGTCTAAATGCGTATGGTTAACCAAAAAGTAATTTAGGCGAATAATCAAGGAGAAATGTCACACTACTACCCGTCTATAACCTCACTTATAATTGTGTATATTGGGTTTTGTTTAAATTTGTTACAAAAAATGAATAAAAGCATGTAATAAAATTACATTCAAAAGAAAACTTGCTATTTAATTCCATATTATCTCCGACTTCAACCTAGAACCTTTTATAAATTTATGGATCTACATATGAAAATATTAAATCACTACACTTGTCTATATCAGCAAATATATTGATAAGTTTTGAAAAATTTAAACTCACAACAAATTGGCTAATCTAGCAAATGACATTTGTTTTTTTTTCTTTTCAATAATCGCGGTAATTACTTTGCTCTCCTGAATTGAGTAAATACCGCGGTTATTGACGGTTATAGTGATGACGTATGAAGGGTTTTTTTGTGACGTCAGAGAGCTATAACCAACAATAACCGAATCGCGTAAATGTGTTTGGTATTTACCGGATATTAATGGTTATTCGCCTAAAATCGACTATAAAGGGCCATTCTTAAAAAAAACGTAACTTTGGTGTTTTTCTCTAATTTCTTAACACCCTGTATATACCAAAACTTAAAACATAGGAAGTTGTCTTGATTACAAACAATTTTTGTACGAAACTTTTTTCTGTATATCTTAATCCTGAAAAGTTATAAGGAAACGGAAAATATAACCGATCACTCTGTACATTTCGCACATCTCTCGAATCGCGAAGTGTTCATGTCGGCAAATGAAACCGGGCAATCAGAGAGGGGTGGCGGCGGGCGATCGCCTCCCTCTCGCCCCCTCGTTAGGCGGCCCCGGGGCTATTAGGGCCGCACCGGCCGATGACGGGGCATGTGCGCCGCGGGCGTTTTTCTAATTTGGGGGCGAGGCCCCAAATGGTCGATTCCGGGGGACCAAATGCGTTTCCGGTGGCGGGGGGCGCGCGCCCGCGGCGGCGATCGAGTGGATGCCCGAAGCCGAGGGTCGGTCGGGATGGAAATCCATTACGTTGGGTGCTTGTTTCTTTCGATCGGACGGACAGTCGTTCGATATAACTTAGATTTGAGCAAGGGTAGCGTTTATGGTCGATGAATTATTGGAGATTTGTAGAAGTTGTAGCTCCAATCAACAATTTGGAAGCGTTCGCAGCGTGAAAAAAGTATACAGCGTATGCCAAGTTCCCTGATCTATACTCCACTGGCGAGAGTAGGAGCACAATCTTCTCAAGCCTACAAGCCCTGTGCAAATATGTGGCAACGCCGCAGCGGGACGGTTCAACGGGTCTATGCAGTATAGGGCAGTCTGCACTTTGGCTTAGTTTATCTTTTCTAATAGATGTTCAACCCTCTTTTTAATTATAATTAAATACATTTGTGAACTTTGTTTCAATAATTTGATACCTAAGTAAGTAGGTACCTACATTTGTTTAACAGACAATAAAAGCAGTAACGAGTAACAAAATATAGGTACACAGAAGTATAAGTACGATTCCTGGTGTGGATAAGTACATTTTCGACAAATAATATGGTAAATTTGGGCAAATAGAGGGGACTAAATTTTGTTGTAAGTCGAATTTTTGAGAGAATTTTTCGCAAAGTGCGTGATCAGGTTAAATTTTCATAAAAATACAAACAAGCGAACAGAGAACAGCATGTGAAGGAGAGTAATCTCTTCTGATTGAAATGGAAGTTAGGGTCAATTTCATAATACATTCAACTAAATTATCTTTTGACTTTAACCAAAGCCCAAACTGAACAAAAGTTGACCGCTTGTCGCCAAGCAAAGAAAACCTAGCTATTCAAGTTATTATTACGATTTGACTTACAGCCAGGAATACAACTAAGTTCTAGCTTCCCTCGACGGTTCTGGGCATCTTGAGGCTTGAAATTGGAAAGGAACGATTCTCCACTTCAAACTTTTATAGAAATGTTTCACTTTTGCACAATAAAAAAGCTGTCGTCAGCAATTTGGGCTGTCTGTTTCCACCCAGAGATATACCGCCTCGTTGTAGCAATCTAGCGGCGCCATCTGCACAGAGGCAGAAGAAAATAAAGATAATTTTTAAATTGTCACACTTGACTCCGCACTATTTTTATGTGCTAATTTTTAAAGATAAAAATTCAAAATATACGGCACCGGCAGAAAGTTGGACACAAAAATTTAATATTTCTAAACTCTGATTTCGATTAATTTAAATTTCTAGCTGCTAATCGAACAAAATTAAAGTTTAGTAGCAAATTCATGTGTTATCCGATGATAAGTGGGGATTGCGGTATTTTGTTTTTTTTTAATACACAGGGTGATCGAAAAAACAAAAAAGTTAAATTTCTTTTTTTTTACTAGGTGGCTGTGACTTTAAATCTGACATCCAACTTTGATTCCAAACAACTTTTGTAAGTAACTTTTTACCGTATTTTAAACAATAAGGGTACTTTACTCTTTAGTTATGTTGACATTTTTGAATCTACCTCGTATCCAAAAAGAGATATTTAAATTTTGATATGTGCATTTTGAGTTTAAAATGATGCAGCAACTTTTATCAAGAATAATATTTTCTGAGAAATTAATAATAAAAAAGTTTTCCATTTGTGTCCAATTTTCTGCCGGTCACTGTACACATACAAAGATGAAAATCAAAATTATTTTCAGAACTGAAATTTTAACCAAAATAAAAGATAGATTTTCATTAATCCGACTAGATTATATTACATAGTTGTCATTTATAAACAAAACAAGTGAAAATTACCAAGTAAATTTATAAATATTAACCTTCAAATCCTAACAAAAATAATAGGTAACTCAGTAATTAGTATAACCTTTAAATGTCAACAAATACTGAGTTTGTTCCAATACTAAATATTTACAAAATAACCAAAATATGTACAAACATAGCAAATAACGATAAGGTAATAAGCCATTGTTGTTCCTACAAAAATTCCGTATAGACTGTTTATTATAGAAAATAGTTTAAACTTTCCCAGGTGGAACTTCGTAGTCACGTTGAATTGATTAATAATTTAGTTAATTTACAAGCTGTTTTGCAAGCAAACGTCTTGAAACACTTTGAAATTGAACTGACGTTCTCTGGCAGCGGTTGTGTTGTTTTAGTTGCCTATCTAAAGTAATAAATCGACTAATCGCGAAAACCCCAACACGACGCTTCGGAGGTCACAGACATGACCGGAATTCTCTGTCTTTGTCACGCACATACAAGATATAACAAAGGCAGCATTGTGGAAGGTTAAAACGTGCGCTTTTAGACAAAGACGGTACCTAGTTCCTTTGAGTAGGACACTTTGTAAATAAACATATTATTATATTTTAAAAATGTTTTTTTTTAAATTTCAACTTTATTTTTTGGAATCATCAAAATATGCTGATTGTTTTCAAATTTAGTACAGGGTCTTAAATTTACATTCTGAAATTTTTTTTCTGATAAAATTTTTCGATAAATGTACTTGATTTGCGCTAAAACCGCAAAAATTGAAAAAATAAAAAATCAAAATGGACCGATTGTTTTATAATTTGGTACGGTGATATTTGGAATTGCATTCTGAACAATTTTTTTAATAAAATTTTTCAATTTTTCTTGAGGAAAAGGTAGTATACCTGAACTGAAAATGAATAAATTGCCCTTGTCAAGGCCTGCTTGATTTTTAAAATATAAAAATACGGTGCAAATTAGTTTCTAATCAAGCAAGGTTGATCCCCCAAAGCTCAAGTTTCAACTCGAAAATTTTTTGTCTTTTACTCCTATCGTATAGTCCATCTGGGTCCACCCTGTACATACTATATATAGGTATGGCCTGTCTTTAACAGTAAATAAGTTAGCAAAAGAGCGAAGACTTAATTTGGAACGGCCTATGTATAGAGTGTAGTGAGCAAATTAAAAAAGCAACAGTATTTTTGCTCGTTTCAAAACTTCCCACCTAAAGTATTTCACAAAATACAAAAAAGTAAAAAAATCGCCGTGACCCTTCGATTTTTGTTTCGAGGAGGGTGCTGCTTTGACGCTTCTTTGATAAAGTCAACCCTGTGTGCACCACCAACCCCAACTGTAAAATTTCAAGTGGATCAACAAATTATTGAACTATTTTGTATTTTGTGAGATATTGAAAAAATGGATAATAATCCACTTATCCACTTAGCTCGTTTTCACTTTTAAACGCCGCTATCAGCAATCCACCAAATTAAATAACCCCTCGAAGGTAATTTAACGCGGTAAATTGAACCGCTCCCAAACCGTTCGCGTATAATCCCAAATAGAGCGGTATCCTGACGAACGGGAAATTTTATGCCCGGCCATAACCTTTCTCCCCCCCCCCCCCCCCCCCCCGGCCCTTTCGCGTCGCACGCAGGAGGATACATCAGATTATTTTTATATGTGGGGCGCGAGGGCCGCTTTATAGTTTTCGCCATAAAATTTGGTTGGGAATAATAGGGGCGCCCATAAAACGCCTTTTTTGTTATGTGCCATATTAGAAAATTGCCAGCCGTTGTTGGCGCTATTTGTTAGGGTTTGTGGCCGGCACATATTTTTCACGATTCCCTTTCTTTGATGTTGGGCCACTTCGGGTGCCCGCGTTTTATTCGAGAAGCCGTAAAATTACACACTGTGTTCCAAAAAAAAATACAAAAATATGACAAAATTGCTATCATACTTAGACACATTTTTAGTGTTAAAAGTAACGTACCGCTGCCATACCCCCTGGGATGTGTGCAAACTTGCAAATTTTTACAGATTTTCAAGGACGGAAACCATAGCTTCAATAATGAAGAGACGTTGCGATGGCAGTGGCTCTCAAACTCTCTCTAAAATTATGTAAAATTTTTGAAAGGCCATAACTTTTTATTTTCTGCGCATTAAAAAAAACCTTCATATGCGTGCTTTTGGGTTCGGATCCTACCGCCAGTTAAAATACTAATCAAAGTTTTCCCGTGCTTTGTGAAAACCTAGCAACTATAGTTACTAGGTTTTAACGTTGTATGCATAAATAATATCCTTGTACAAAGGAGATCTACCTGGAAATAGTATTTTTGTTACCCTAAGATTTGTACGACCAGAGATACACATACTTTTAAATCCTAGTAACTGTGGTTTAATCTATGTATTCCTATATGAAAATCAAGCAAGTTGAATTACTATTTTCTGAAACGGTTTGAAATAGGTAACATTATGATGCGAGGCTACACCAAAACCTAGCAAGCCTTAGTTATTAGGTTTTGCCGCTGTAAAATATAACAGTTTTGAATAATTTTGCTTAGTAAGTAACAGTTGCTAGGTTTTGTCATTTTAATTGAGCCATATAAATATTTGTGTCAGTACAAGTTAACAGTCGGTAGATACAAGTGGCGGAAATTTGAGAGCAATTATTGTACAAATCTAATTCAAGAAAATGAGCAGCCGTATTCGCAGACTTATTGCAATGGCTAAAAAAAAACATAAGTAATATATTTTTTGTGCTTATATTTAACTTAATATTAGAGTATGTCCACGGATTAAATTTACGTAAGGTGTAAAAATGAAAAAAAAAAAAAAATTCGAGTTGAAATTTGAGCTTCTGGGTATCAGTTCTGCTTGGAATAAAACTAAGATGTAGAAAAAATTAGGGCGATTAATTAATATACAAGATGTTTGATTGTCGCTTTTCTATTTTTTTTATTGTCAGGTGTGAAACTACTTTTTGTTTTTAAAAATATCAAAAACAATTATTTAGAAAAGTTGTATAGAGTTAGAAGACGTGTCCGATTGTCACTTTTCAAGCAAATCTGCCGACTTTGGTTTTTTATATTTTTTTACCTATCTAAATTAAAATCCACCGATTTGCCCGAAAAGAGACAATCGGACACATCTTTTAAATCTAAGCAACTTTTCAGTTTTTTTTAATTTTTAAAAATAAAGGTAGGTTACTCCTGGTGATTTTTGAAAATTGGCTATAAAAACACCCGGTATATTAATTAATTGCCCAAATTGTTTCTACATCTTAGTTTTCGACCCAGAAGCTCAAATTTTAACTCGGTTTTTTTGACATTTACACCTTAGGTAGGTACTTATGTAGGTACCTCCATCCGTGGACATAACTGTATATTGGAAACAAGAAATATAGTAAGGAATTTAATGCAACAATTTGCGCTAAAATTTTTCTCCTTTAATTGTAGATATTACAAGAATGCCTCTTTAGATATAATAAAGAATAAATAAAAACAACAAAAAGATACAGAGAAAATAAAAATTTCAAAATTAGTTTTTACAATTTCAAAACACAGTAACTCCAGATGCAATAAAAATATTTGTTTTTCTTGAGGAATATACCAATTTCAAATTAGTAACTCTGTTAGTACAGAGGTATATTAATTTTTACTTTAAATTACATATCCGTTAGATATAGCAGTATTTTTTGTGAGAAATAAGTTTTTGTTCTTCTTATAAATATTAAGTATTGTTACGGCTAGGGTAAAATTGATAAATTCAATTTTTCTCAAAAGTGAAAAATCGAGTTACTAGGTTTTCACAAAGCACAGGAGACTTATGTCCTGTATAGATCGTTACACTATTTACGCTGTATAAAACCATATCTACGCACTATGTTCGAATATAAAAATTAGTAAGAAGGAATAATTAACCGTTGCCCCCAATTTGAGTAGGTATGTACCTACATGTTTCATTCCGCAAGACAACGAACTTTAAGAAAAGTTCTCATTATTGTGCATTATGTAGTATCATAATGCGCGGCGACTATTTTTCTGGAAGCCAGCAAAATGCTGAGTAACTTCATTGTTTGCCAACACAAAGCTAATTGGCTTTGCGGGGAACGTTTTTTAAAACAAGCCGACACGACGACCTCATGACCTGACGCAACAATTAACGAAACTCCAGACTTGCCATTTGTTTGTGTAGAATGAACCTCTGCGCATTGTACGGGATATATTTTATAAGGAACAAGCATATCTAATCTCCGACGAAACAAAATAATCATTATTTATCAATCTTAAAACCTGCAAGAACTTAATAATGAGCAAAGATTACACGTTTAGATGAATAGATAGGGTTCATGCATGGTTTTTGGCAGTTTTCAGATTAAGATTTCCTTAGGTTTTCTCACTAAAACGCTGGACGCCAAACATACAGAGTGTAACTAAACTGATGGTCAAAAATGAAACCACGTATTCTTGGAGTCAAAATAAGGGCACTTATTCATATATTTTTTTCTCCTACGGGCCATAGTTTTTTTTATACAGAGCGTAGAAATTTAGAGAAAAATACACATATTTCGTAGTATCTCTAGAAGAATACGAGATATTTTCTTCAAACTTGACGTGTCACATGAGCGGATGAGTTGTCAAATTTAAGGTTAATATGAAGCTTGTGAGGCCTCCAGTTGCGGAGATACAGGGTGTTATTAAAATTAATTAATTCAGAAAAATATGAATACTCTGTATAATCGCATTTTTTAAATTTGTTTTGAATGGTAAATTCAATGGTTAACAAAAAGTATCTCTTAGTATTTTTTCATATTCTCAGCCGTTTTTTAATTATTTTCAAAGAACGGCAATGCTGCAATAAAAAAAGTCATTTTAAGAATAAATCTAACAATCTGTGGATGTCAATTAAAATTAAACTTGGCATTATTTGAATCATTTGGCTGCCAACTTTGCACGTTAGTATCAATATTTTGAAAAATGATATTTTTATTTGAAGAATTGACTGATATGCACTTTTGCTATGGACTTGCGAATGGCAATAATAAACATGCGGAAACGCATAGTCGCGTGTATTGAAAGAGGGCGGTCATTTCGAACATTTAATAATTTAATTTTCTAATAGCAATACGTTTCTTTTATTATTGTTTTTGCTTTTGTATTTTGTTAAATAAAGTTTAGTTGTAAAAATAATTAAGAAACGGCTGCGAATATGAAAAAAAACCAAGAGATACTTTTTGTTAACCATTCTATTCACCACTCAAAACAAATTAAAAAAATGCGATTATACAGGGTATTCATATTTTTCTGAACTAATTAATTTTACTAACACCCTGTATCTCCGCAACTGGGAGCCTCAGAAGCTTCATGTCAACCTTAAGTTTGACGGCTCATCTGCTCATGTGACACGCCAAGTTTGAAGAAAATATCTCGTATACTTCTAGAAATACTAAGAAATATGTGTATTTTGTATTTTTCTCCAAACTTCTACGCTCTGTATAAAAAACTATGGCCCGTAGGAGAAAAAAAATATATGTAGAAGTGCCCTTATTTGGACTCCAAGAATACGTGGTTTCATTTTTGATCATCAGTTTAGTTACACCCTGTATAGTGTACCTTTGTAATTTATGCCGATCTTGAATGTATAAAGATACCAGTACCTGTTGGATGCAAATTTCCGTTGATTTTTTTGTTCGCTAAATGACAGATTAACCTTGTATGCAGCACGACAATCCATCCGCCTTGTGTCGGCTTTTAAACCGCGCTCATAGTTTTTCAATTTGACAAATGGTCGGGCGACACACACGAAAAATCGACCGCGGCTCGTGTAAATCCGCTGTTGTGACGAATCGCGATTAACAAACTGCGAATTAATATGCTCCGCCGTGACAGGCGGCAAAAAGGGCGGAACGCCGAACGAAAATGGCTTTTCGCCTCGGTCTTTTTTGGTCGCTGATCGCATATTCAACGCACGTGGTAGACGGGCGAGCGACGGCCCGTTCCGCAGTTGTTATTAGGACAAATTGGGGATTAACCGATTTTTTTCGGACAATGAAGGATGTGTCGGAAAAGAAATCACGCCGATATCGACGCTTTTGTTGTCTGGACATTGTGTAACAATGTAAGTGAAAAAGAGGCGTAGGGGGTACATAAATATTAGGAGTTGAATTTGACCGTCTAGCCCCTGGGGCACAACTATTGCACAAAGATGGCGCCAAATTGAATGATTAAAAGCTTTCTTTTTAGAGATAAAACAGATAGTTTATTAACGATTTTTTACGTAAAATTTTAACTGCGGTTTATGGCTATATGATAATACGCATACTGCATGGAAACGTGACCGAATTTACGTGTAGGTACAGCGTGTCCCAAATAGTTTGTCCTATACCCCCTGGATCTCAGGAACCGTAAGAGATACGAAAAAAATCTTGAATACAAAAGTTGTAAGGTTCGCAGTGGACTTAACTTCTCTTTTATTTTCTCATATACAGGGGGATTCGTATTTGCAAGACAAAAATAAAATATTTAGATTTTGACAATTGCATTAATCCTTGGGAATATTTGCATTCTCCATGAAATTTGCTACAGAACCGTTTTTTTTGTTTTCTATTTTGGATGCAGCATTGCCAAAATATTGATTTTTTCTTGAAATTTAGGGACTTCGTGAAGGCAATGGAAACTGAATGCAGTATCTTTATTTTAATAGATATCAAAGATATACTTTAGCCGAAGTATGACAGCACAACCGTGTGTGGTGTGGTATGTCGAAATTGGTTTTTTCAAATACAGTGTGTTCATAACAGGCTCTCAAAATCAGATAATTTCAAACAGCAATAACTTATTTTTTTCAAACGGAATGACCCATATTTCTATAGTTTGTTGGATGCCGGCGTTCAAGCCCCACAATTTATGTAAATAACATTCTATACCAAAAACTACCCGTTTTCGAGATATTTAGTATTTAAGAAAGAAAAGAAGGTTTTATCAAGCAAGCCATAACTATTTTTCCAGACAGTGGCAGAAATAATTGTCATTTTAGAATTTTAGATAATACGGGAAATAAAATTCCTATACCCGTATAGGTACTTTACAGCTTGTCATACTATAAAGCAGGCGCGGTCTTATAGGGGGGGGGGGCACGGGGGCCATGTCCCCCCCCCCTAATAAAATGAAAAAATAATAATAAATAAAAAATAGGTACAAATATTATTACTAATATTATCTAACCTACCGTTTCCACGGATTAAGTTCACATAAAGTGTAAATAAAAATTTTCGAGTTGAAATTTGAGCTTCTGGAGATCAGCGGTTTGAAACTAATTTCTGACATAATTTTACTTTCGAAAAATCACCTTGGAAATCAAGAAGAAACTAATTGTCCACATCAATAAAGTGCCGTTTTTGTTGGTTTACGGCAAAATGTTATTAAGGAAACTTGTTCAGAATGAAAAACTTAGTAGGTTTGCGAAATTTCGAAAGTCTAGGCCTATACTTTGATCTTTTGTCGTTCTTCCGACTTTTTTTAGAAAAGTGCATTTTGTGTACTTTTCACATCAAAATGTTATTAAGTAAACTTGTCATCAATGAAAAACTGGATAGGTGTGAAAAATTCCAACAACCTAGGTCTACTTTGATATTTGTGCGTTTTAATTTTTTAACAGAAAAAATCAAAGGAGACTTAGGCTTTTGAAATTTTTCACGTCTATCCAGTTTTTCATTGTCAACAAATTTTCTTGATAACATTTTAATGCAAAAACTACACAAAATGCATTTTTCTAAGAAAAGTGTGAAAAATGCAAAAAATCTAAGTATAGGCCTAGACTTTCCAAATTTCGCAAACCTTCTCAGCTTTTCATTCTGAACAAGTTTCTTTAATAATATTTTGCCGTAAAACCTACAAAAAAAGGACACTTTACTGACGTGGAAAATTAGTTTCTTCATAATTTCTCCTACGTGATTTTTCGAAAGTAAAATTATTTCACAAATTAGTTTAAAACCAAGCAGGGCTGATCCTCAGAAGCTCAAATTTCAACTCGAAAATTTGTTGTTATTTACACATCATGTGAATTCAATCTGTGGATAGGTACACTGTATATAACCAATGCACATGCAAAAAATGTATTTTATTTATATATCTATATATTTTTTTATTTTTGATATCTTTGCCAGGAATATATATTTTTTGTGATATCGCCTTTGGTACTTAAAAACCGCCTAAAGGAGTATGACCGTGCCTGCTATAAAGGTCGCCTTCTTTACATTAGTGACTAGGATATGAAATAAAATGATTACATGTCTTAGACTCTAAACAGGTAGCCTCCAAAATCCTGATCATTAAATCAGGAAAGGTAACATTATTGAATCTAAAGAACTGGATGGAAACCTCGCGGACGGTTAAACCCCACAACCTGCCCCCCTCTCCCCACTTCGCCACTCTCCAGGAATACCGATTGAGGCGTTTCAAAGTCGCACAATGGCAGGCCCGGGCCGGGGGGGGGGGGCTAAAATATGCAGAGCCGGCGGCGTGGAATAGAATCCCGCGCTCCAACATTTATCATGCCATAGAGTTTGGTCGGCGTTGCGTTTCGACCGGAGCTTAATCATTCTTTTCTAGGCCGCGGGCGGCAACGTCGATGGAGGCCGTACGGCGAAAATTTGTTTGGTTTTTTTTTTCGACGACAGCTTGACGATCCTGATGAATATCAATGCAAGCTAATTTGGAGCTTGGTTGGAAAATGGGTCACCAAAAACATTAAGTTTCGTATTGATTTAATTTTTCAATTCTTTCCATAGGGTGTCAGTGTCAGTACTCCAAACGAAGCCTCTGGGTATAGGGGACATTGCTAGGATGACCACCTTGAACCCTATATAGGATTACCCAAAATATTAAGTAGCCCTGTGCAATTCTTGCTATGTCTTGCTACTATAAACAATGTCTTAGCAATCCTTGTCATGTGAAGGTAATGAACACGAGTTGCTGTCCCAAATCTTTTAAAATGGTATTATAAAGAATTTTTTTTATAAAGAATACCTAAAGCGTATTTCGGTCAGTGTATTTTTGGTGAAATTAGGAAAACGCAAAACGTTTTTTTTTATTTCACTCAAAAAAATAATATCTATCTTGGAGTTCATATTATGTGTCCAAAAAATAGATTTTCAAATTAAAACCGTCGATGATGTTCTTCAAAGAAATAAATCAGGAATCAGGAGCTAAACTCAAGTATATTAAATGGGTTTGGTTTTATACCTAATTATGTTAGAGTATATAGAGTCACCAGAAAGGTTATTGTTTTGAAAAAATAAAAACTTTACTCAAGTTCTGATAAGCTTTATTTCAATTAAATCACAACATTCTTAATTTAAGGAAACATAAACTTGATTAAAGTCCTGAGTATTTTATTATAATGCATACTAGACTTTGATCTTATTAAAGTCTCGCCAGAGTCTTTCATATTGAAATTATGCGTGCTAGTTTTAGTTAGGCTGCCATGTGTTTTGAAAAGAAGTTCAAAATAGAAGATTCTTCGGAAGAACATAGACATCTTGTCAGCATGGGCCCAAGGGGCTATTGCTATTATGGTCATATTTACTTGTAGGTATTTTAATATAGTATATTTCCTAACAAGTGCAGAAAGTGCCACTTTTGTGCACGCGATTGCAGTTGGCTGAACGACGCGTAGCGGAGTTCAGCCAAGAAATCGAGTGTGGAAAAGACACTTTCCGCAAGAGTTAGGAACACTATTTTTTCTACTTGTGTCTTACTTTTCCGCACGCATTTACTTTAGTTTAGAAAGTGTCATTAGTGTCCGCACTAGTGCGGAAAAGTAGTGCGGAAAAGTGACACTTTCTAAACTAAAATGCGTGCGGAAAAGTGTATTTTTCCGCACGCTTGTAGAAAAAATAATTTTTCGGCGTTTCCGAACAAGCTGCAAATGATAAGTATGCAAGTTTTTGATATAAAACTGCTAAAGAAAAGATCGCATGTTCGCGTTTGCGCATGCTAATGTACAGTTTCTATTGAATGTCATTTAACAATTTACACTATTTATTCAATGTAAACGATAATTGGGAATATACGCAAACAGTAGGCTATCTTTTTCTTAAGAAGTGTTATAACAAGAACTTTCATTTTTATAATTGGCAGCCTGTTCAGAAACGGAAAAAAAATATTTATTAAAATACAATTTCACGTGACCGTAATAGCCCTTTGGGCCCACACTGACGGTCTGACTATCGTTTTCCGAGGAATCTTCTATTTTGAACTTCACTTCAAAACACATGGTGAAATCGCAAGAAAATTTTATACAATTTTCATATTTATATATTTTTTTCAAAATTGAAAACAAAAAAGTTAAGTGGGATCGAATGTTATATGAATAATCCTGTACTTAACTACTGTGTTCCTGCTATATTAAAAAACACGTGATTTTTTTCAATTCCTTGTAAATTTCCTTCATGTAAAACTCCTTCAAATCAATCCGTGCAAGAAATGTAATCAAATCAATAGCCTGATTGTCGTATTGTGTACACCTACTTCGGCAGAGAACATTCAAATATCCAGTGCGCGCTCTCTCGATTTATTTTCGCAAATTGGCCGCCTTTGTCGGCCGACAAGAGCGCAATTTCCCTGCCTTCCCCTTTTGGGAGGCGAGACACTATGTGCTCGCGTTGCGCGTTTCCCGAATACCCGGGAAAAAATT
The DNA here is from genome assembly GCA_963920635.1 of Pseudeuparius sepicola. Taxonomy (NCBI): domain Eukaryota; kingdom Metazoa; phylum Arthropoda; class Insecta; order Coleoptera; family Anthribidae; genus Pseudeuparius; species Pseudeuparius sepicola. The sequence continues at coordinate 9,108,379 of OY987302.1, forward strand.
TCGAATGTGTGTAGTGTAATCGTAATCGAGGTGGGTGTAAGATCCCCGTTAGAACTGCTGAATTGAATTTTTGCAATGCTCCTTTTTGGGGGTATAGTTGAGAAAGTAGTTTGTAGAGAAAGAATAGACTTGTGGTGTCGCGTCGATGGGAATAGGAAATAAGGCGAGAAATTAGCGCAAAACACCACCAAAAACAAAGAATGGCTATAAGAAGTAAGAAGGTTATTGAATGTCGAAAAATAAATATTCTATATGATTCTTGATGTTTACCTTCAAAAAATATGTTTGCATCTATTTGAAATAGACAACTAGTAAATCGGCATGCGCCTATATACAATAAAAATGCATTTGTTTTTATAGCTAACAATTTTTGTATGTTTTTTGGACCGCATATAAAAATTTGTAGGCAGTACAAAAAAGGAAACTGAAACTACATCGGAATTACTTATTGATTAATTTGAATTTATCGCGGAACGCTCGATTGTGCATGCATCCCAATAATTTTTTTTATAAAACTGTTGGAGTTGTTTTATATTTGTATAGCGGTCCCTTGATGTTACAAACCGTGTGTTAAATTTAAAAGTGAACACATAATTTCGAATGTCGTCATGCATGCTGAAAAAGTCGATATGATGTTGGTAATGGCGAAAAAAAAAACATCAAATGGCAGTTGATAGTTTGTTTTATTTCTTAATATTTCCATACAGAAAATATCATCCAGACACAATAGATAACAAAATATTTAATATTTTTAGTTTACAACTGCAACCGTCACGGTTTTCTATGGAGCATCGGCTAATTTGATTTGTTTACTGTTATTTCAGAACATATTATTTACTTGTAGACTTTAAATGGAAACAGATATAGGAAGAAATTTTTTTAACAGAATAAAGGGTGGTCCAACTTTTGGGGACAAAACTTTAGGAATCTACAGAAAAAATCAAACTAAGTAGATTTTTCTTATTGAACATGTATTGAAATCTTAACGGTTTTAGTTATACAGGATGTCAAAGTTTTTTTTTTCATGTTTTCTTTAATTTCTCCTAAAAGAAGACAGTTAAGGCAAACATATTTGGTACAGTGTATCCACTGGAAAAGTAATCTTTTTTGCCGTCACTAAATTTCCCAATCAATTCCAAGAAGAAATTATTCTTGCCTAGTTTCTAAAAATGTACCGTTTTCAAAAATTAATTTGCATGTGTTTTAACTTTTATAGTAAAAGAAAATCAAAGTAACGGTATATAGAAATATGACAGCTTTGAGATTCTTTATATTTAAAAAATAACCTGAATCGTATAAAAAACTGGAAACCCTCAATGTGCCGATAATAAAAAAATTTTAAAATCATGAAACATAACAAGTTACCTTTGGTAATGTATCCATTCCTATATATTTCTGGTCTAGGCTTTTGAAAATTTTCACCCCTACTCCGTTTTTAATTCTGAACAACTTTCCTTAATAACATTTTGTCATAAAACCTACAAAAAGGGTTTCCAGATTCGAAATATCATGCGTCTGTGCTCATGCCCATGCTTACGACAAAATGTTATTAAGGAAAGTTGTTCAAAATTAAAAACTGACAACATTTTAAAAGCCTACGCCTACTTTGATTTTCTTCTGCTAAAAAATTATTGCATTAAACTTTACTTAATAACATTTTGTCCTAGAACCTACAAAAAGGGTTTCTAGATTCGAAAAATCATGTGTTTTGGGAATTAAAAAATAATAATTTTTCGCCTTTATGTAGGTTTTACAGCGAAATGTTATTAAGGAAAGTTGTTCGGAATTAAACACTGAATAAGTGTGTAACCTTTTAAAAGCCTTCACCTACTTTGATTTCCTTTTGTTAAAAAATTTAAAACGCACGAAAAGAATTTTTCAAAAACGGTACATTTTTCGGAAAAAGTCTAGTATAGTTTTTTCTTATTATTAATTGGTAAATTTAGTGAAGGCAAAAAGATTAGGTACTTTTTCAGTGGAGTACCATTTTTTTATTAAAAAATATTATAGTTGACCACCCTGCCTCCGGCACTGGTGGAAGTAGACAGGCCGAGTTATGTTTAATATGTCTTGCTTTATAAAAAATTTAAAAAAAATACTTAAAAAAACTTTCACACCTTTTGTAACGAAAACCGTTAAGATTTTGATACATGTTTATATGAATGAATATATGTTTATATGAAAAAGTTTTCTTCCAAAATTCTCAAAATCAATATTTTTCGCGCAAAATTGATCCCATATTGTCCCATTTAAGACCCACGTTTTATTTATTTTTTTTCGTTTTTTGCTGTGAGGCACCAACTCTGGAACACCCCGTACAACAATTTTTGGCCTCCGTCTTGGTGAGGTAAAGGATGTTCCGTTTTAAACGCCCACCTGTCACATTTTGCTATGCTACATACACTCCTTAAAATTGAATCTAGAAATATATTCAGGATGATTCCAAAGCGTCAGCCCGGCCGATATTATACGACTGAACCGAGGTGGGCAACCTGGATGTGCCGGTTTCGAGGCATCCGGGCGCCGTGTGTTTCGCATTTCCGGCCGTCCCCGGCACGCACCCTTTGATCTCGCGCCCTCAAAGGGCGGCAGCTCGTCCCTTTGACAGGTGACGTGCGGAGCGCGCCCTAATGTCTTAGGCCCGCGCCGCCACTAAGGGGGTAAGGTGTTGATGGAGTGGAATGGACAGGACATTTTCATTAGGATCAAAGAGTGTACGAATAAAGGGGAGAAAAAATGACCTGACAAAAATTAGAAATAATCACATTTACCACTTCACTAATTTCTTTTCAGCACTCGACTTCCTAACGACGTAACTTTTTCACAGCAATTCTAAATATCATATTTCATCTATACAGGGTGATTCAGTTTTAATCTGCAACACTTCAACAGGTGATAGAAAACCAAAAAACAACTGCACTTTCTTCTATAAACTATATCATTTTAAGGCCTTATAAAAAAGTTACAGGGTGTTAAAGTTGCAAGAAATATGTGGAATTTATTGAATATTTACGAAAATAGTTGAGATATTTAAGTCATATTTGGTATACGCTATAACGGCATGGGTTAGCATAAAACCTGTTAATATCAAACACCTTGAACAACCAGTGGCGTAGAAGTGGGTAATTAGTATAATTGTTTTTAGAAAAAAAAATGAACCACCTTGTATAGCAATAAAATGTATTCAATTTCTTATGTAGATGGTAATTTTAAACAAAAATGCCCTCTTGGTAATTTTTCGTATGTGTCATGGTTTCATGGCAAATTTGCTTTTTTTATATTATTTCGGGGTATTTCTGAAAAATTATCTAAAAAATTTGCTCCATAAGTAACACTTGAAGTAGAAATAATGTGTTTGCTACCTGAAATAAAGTAATTTTTTCCAATAAACTCACCGATTTAAGGATATACTTTTGAAGATACAGGGTCTAAAACATTTAAGGAAGATACAATTAATGTTACGCTCTGTATCTTGAAAAGTAAAACCTTGAATGGGTAAGTTTATTGGGAAAAGTTAATGTATTTAAAGTAAAAAACACATTTTTTCTACTTTGAGTGCTACTTATGGAGAAAAGTTTTAAGTTAATTTTTCAGATGTACCCCGAAATAATACGAAAAAATCAAATTTGCTTTGAAACCATGACACATATGAAAAAATGCTAAGAGAACATTTTTGTTTACAATTAAAATTTACATAAGAAATTGAATACATTTTATTGCTATACAAGGTGGTTCTTTTTTTTTTTCTAAAATAAATTATACTAAATATTTATTTCTACGCCACTGGTTGTTCAAGATGTTTGATATTAACAGGTTTTATGCTAACCCATGCCGTTATAACGTGTACCAAATATGACTTAAATATCTCGAGTAGTTTGTAAAATATTCAATAAATTCCACATATTTCTTGCAAATTTAACACCCTGTAACTTTTTTATAAAGCCTTAAAATGATATAGTTTATAGAAGAAAGTGCGGTTATTTTTTGGTTTTCTATCACCTGTTGAAGTGTTGCAGATTAAAACTGAATCACCCTGTATATACAGTGTGTCCACGGATGGACTTAAGTATACTTGTAAAATTTTTTATTTTCAATTCTTCGAAAAAAGTCATTCTTCATAAAAAAAAAGTCTGCTTGTTCTTAAAATAAAATTGGCATGGAAAAAGTTGACATTACTTATACTGGGTGACCAGAAAATTAAAGAAACGTTAATTAGCATAAGAGTAAACTACCTCTATTTGTAGAGATAGTGAAAAAACTTATAAAGAAAATTTGCTCAGCGTGGTAAGCTACTTAAGTGTACAAAATTTCAAAGCGTTAGGCCTACTTTGATTTTTCGATTATATTCTCTTTTTTTGTCAAATAAATGGTTTTCTGTATATAGTACGACAAAACTGTATTAAGAAAACTTCCCCAGAATCAAAAACTGTGCATGATGACAAAATTTTACGATTCTAGGCCTACTTTGTATTTTGGAAAATATTGGAGGAAACGCAAAGTGGGCCAGGATTGTCAAAAAATTTTCCATCATACACAGTTTCCTATTCCGAGTAACTTTTATTTATAAGTTTTGTCTTACTACCTACAGAAAATTATTTAATCAAAGAAAAACAAGAAAAAAATCAAAAAATCGAAGTAGGCCTAACGCTTTGAAATTGTGTACACTTAAGTAGCTTACCACGCTGAGCAAATTTTCTTTATAACTTTTTTCATTATCTCTACAAATAAATAAAGGTAGTTTACTCTTATGCTAATTAACGTTTCTTTAATTTTCTGGTCACCCAGTATATGTAATGTCAACTTTTTCAATGCCAATTTTATTTTAAGAACAAACAGACTTTTTTATGAAGAATGACTTTTTTCGAAGAATTGAAAATAAAAAATTTTACAAGTATAGTTAAGTCCATCCGTGGACACACTGTATATATCTATATATAAATATATAAAAATGAATCCCTATTTCCCTTGGTCACGCCATAACTTGAGAACGGCTTTAACGATCCTATTTATCTTTTTTTTAATAAGTCTTCTAAAGCCTTATACTTAGAGGTTTTTACGGAAAGAAAAATTAAGAAAATTGCGCAGAAAATTGGAAAATTTCAGAAAACATATATAAAAATGAATCCCTATTTCCCCTGGTCGTGCCATAACTTGAGAACGGCTTTACCGATTCCATTTATCTTTTTTTTAATAAGTCTTCTAAAGCCTTATAGAAGGTTTTTAAGGAAAGAAAAATTAAGAAAATTGCGCAGAAAATTGGAAAATTTTAGAAAACTTAAAAAAAAGATTAATGAAGTACCTAGTTCTCAAGTTATGGTAGTGACCGACAGACGTTGTCCTGCCTTAACTATTAATATTCAAAACACAGTGTTTATTGTAATCCTTTTTGATACACAAAATTCTTAGTTTTGTTTTCTTGGGCATAAATAAATAATGTTGAAGATTTTCCGACGCGGGAGCAGGCGACATACAATTGGCCATGTGAAAAACATGGATTTTCAAGATTGATGCCACAAACACTTAACGACCGCCCTTGGGATTTATTTATCGACATTGCAAATGCAAGCCGCACTGGAAATTGTATTCGTTTAAAGTCAAATGGCATGTCGCTGGGAATCCCGGGTCAGGACAACGTCTGTCAGGACGGGCCAGGACGGGTCAGAACAACGTCTGTCGGGTCATACAACGTCTGTCGGGTCAGCTAGTTCCTAATAAAAGCTTCCACTCTACGCTGCATAGATTTTTTTTATTACAGTATCGTGGCTGTTCTTAATTTGATTCGCAGCGGCTTATACAACCCGATGGAGATTTCAGCAAACAACTTTTATTGTCCAACGAGAACAAGCAACATTAAAATTATTATTATTCGCTTTCAAAATCCGCGAGAACCGAACGATTTCGTTGTGACCTTTTGTGACACAATTGGAAATTAGTAGGTACCTACATTTATAAAGTCTAGACTCATAATATATATGCCCATTATTTTTAGCGCCGAATTGCAATTATTTATATTGCTGATGAAACCTAATCAAATCGAGTAGGCTCACTATACAGTGTGTCCCAAATTCGATGCTCACCATTGGGATCTCGGTAACTACAAGAGATAGCGAGTCGGTTAAATGGGGAAAGTTTTAGACAATTTTATGGTCAATCTGATGCCGCTGAGAAATCAAGGCTAACTGGGATCGTTTTCGAGTTATTACCAAAAAACCGAATTTTATCATTTTCGTTTTTCTTAAATATCTTAGAAACCGATGGTTTCTCAAAGACGGGACTTTGACATTATTAAGGCACTTTTGTCCAACCTTTTAAGCGGTAATGTCAGTTTCTTTAAAAAAGTTTTCATTTTCGAGATATGACTCACAACTTTTGATTTTCTTATGGACGCTATCTTGGATTTTTACAAATTCGAAATTTACATGAAATTCTCTTTCCAATGATGTGTCACACTAATGATTTTTTCGTTAGTTGTAACACTTAAAAGCGTTTTTTTGCCTAATACTAAGTAGGCCATGACAAGTCTGTCAAAAAAATGCAACAAACCAAACATTGAATCCAAATTTTTGTTGAGATCTGGATTCCTTAATACCATATGGGTTATTAACAGCCCAGTAATGGTGCTTATGTTTATTAAAAATGCCATTGTTATGTTATGTTATGTCTTGTTTCATCGGTCCAGCAAATGATTGTTAAACCAATGATAGAAATCAAGTCGGCGTTCAGTATTTCCCGGCCTTAACTTTTGCACTATCACGGGTTTATAGGGGTGATATTTTTTGTCAAGTATCTATGAATAGTCGTTTTCGGCAAAAGAGTTCTGCGACTTATCTCTCGAAATGAAATCGTCGGTGCTTCATTAAACTTTGTTCAATGTTTTCAACATCTATTGGCGCAATCGATTGGAACCATATTTCGGTCTGGGCACAACAAAACTCTCATGTTGTTCTAAATTCCTACTCAATCTAAGAAAAATTTAACGGTGAGGCTGCTGCCTTTCAGGGAATAATGTATGATAAACTCTTGTTGCCACTGTACTATTTCTATAGTTTTTTGTGTAACAATAATTGTACATATCCACCTTTTCGCTAGTACTAAACGGCATTTTGACACATATCTCAAAACATTGACGGCTTCATAACAATAACAACAACTGAGAGTTTCATTTGTTTTGACAGACTTGTCATGGCCTACTTAGTATTAGAAAAAAAAACGCTTTTAAGCGTTACAACTAACGAAAAAATCATTATTGTGACATATCATTGCAAAGAGAATTTAATGTAGATTTCGAATTTGTAAAAATCCAAGATGGCGTCCATAAGAAAATCAAAAGTTGTGAGTCATATCTCGAAAATGAAAACTTTTTTAAAGAAACTGACATTACCACTTAAAAGGTTGGACAAAAGTGCCTTAATAATGTCAAAGTCCCGTCTTTGAGAAACCATCGGTTTCTAAGATATTTAAGAAAAACGAAAATGATAAAATTCGGTTTTTTGGTAATAACTCGAAAACGATCCCAGTTAGCCTTGATTTCTCAGCGGCATCAGATTGACCATAAAATTGTCTAAAACTTTCCCCATTTAACCGACTCTCTATCTCTTGTAGTTACCGAGATCCCAATGGTGAGCATCGAATTTGGGACACACTGTATACCCAGGCTGCGCCTACATCCCGTGTTCTACAAAACACTACATGTAATATGGAATCCAATCTGGCAGAAAGGGTCGTTAACACATATCCGTAATGGGATAAGAAGCCAGGCAGTGCCGTTGTCGGTTCTGATTTAATTGTGTTAGGCCGTCGATAAGCGGCCGCTAGATCCGGACATGTACGTAATCACAGTTACATTATCCTGTTAACAGTGTTAGCAAGAACACACGAGGTGTGCTTTGTTATTGATGCGGCGACATCACCTACCCTTTAAACTCGATATCCAAAATCATGTTAGGAGACCGCATTCAGTGAGTTTGGGAACTTCAATCCCCCCCCCTGCTCCCACCATACCTACCTCGCAATAAATTTCGAACAGTGTTTACCACGGGCGTAGCCAAGGGGGGGGTTTCGGGGGTTCAAACCCGGGGGGGGGGGGGGTTTGAACCCCCGAAATAAGCAAAATATTACCTAATATTATACCGAAAAAATACAAGGAGTGAAGAGTTAAATTATTATTACGTTTGAATATATGTAGTAATAGTTGCGCCTAGCGCCATCTTTTGACGAGAGGCAGACGCAGTTGCAGCCGAACTATTTTGTATTGTAGGGACACTTTGCGTTGTTTCTCGATTATTCGCCACGCCCCTCGGTCGAAATGAGCGGAACTTTGTGGAAGTTCGTGGAAGTTTCTGGACGGCTACTGGGCTGCTATATAAGCGGCGCCGCGGCGCGTGACCGCGCTTACGGCAGTATTGTTCCATGCGAACTCGAAGCGAATAAAAGTGAAAAGTGGTGAACGAATAGTGAAGAGAATTAAGTGTACCGTGTAAGTGAGTAATTTTAGTGCGCTGTTATTCGATGACCTTGTTAAGTATAGATACGTGAATCATTATTACTGTCGAAAAATGGAGGGGAAAAAAAGGAAGGGTGATAAACTTAAAGGTATGGACTACTGGAAAAAGTGGTGTAGTCAAGGTCAAGGGGTTTCTAATAAAGAAACAAATTTGGATTTAGCTATCAAAGCTTCAGCTACCTTGCATGCTGATAAGAAGACTGCCTACCACGAAATCTAGTTTGGAATGCCTAGATATGTGCGATAAAAGCCTTTATCCTAATATTTACACATTACTACAAATCTTGGCTACCATTCCTGTATCCACTGCTACCCCAGAAAGGTCTTTCTCGAGCCTAAGGAGACTGAAAAACTATTTACGAAACACTACAAGTGAAAACAGACTTAATGGTTTGGCTCTAATGAACATTCACTATGGAACAGAAATTCATGCAGATGAAGTAGTGGATATATTTAAAAGAAAAAGCCGAAGATTTCTTCTTTAATGGTTTTAGATTTAGCGCAGAGGAACGAAATTAATTTATCCATTTCATTTAAAGTTAAGAACTTTATAAATATGTCGTAGTTTTTCGGATGAATATATAGATATTAAATTTCATGTAAGTATATTTTTGTTGTTTTATTTACTTCTCAAACTAACCCCCCCCCCCCCAAAACTAAATCCTGGCTACGCCCGTGGTGTTTACTTTCAAACTTGTGCAATTCCAAAAAATCTTTATTTTTGGATCTGAACTCTTTTTTTGAAAGACCTTCAAAAGCCGCTTCTTTCCTACCGTTTTACATCCCAAAACTCCCCATATTGGTACCAAAAAATATATACAGAGAGTTCCATTGTGCAGGGTGTCAATTTGGGCAAAATAGGAATTTTAAAGGCATCTGGCGAATCAAATGTGCCATGGAATCGCCTCGAAATAGTTTAAGAGTCAACAGGACCACTCAAAATGACAATATTATATGGATGTTTGGCTCTAGGTCGTCTTAAAATGCAGAATTTGTTTAATCGTTATCGGGATCCAGAGCATCCTGGACCAACATGTAAAAAAAGATTTTACATTATTAGTCCATCCTCGACAAAGCCCCCCTTAAACAAAAAAGTTTTGTGTGGAAAGTGTATTCATTAAGAACATATATGGCAAATGGCTATTTGGGAAATAAACTAGTGTAAACAATGTAGTATATCATCACAATGGCTCCGATTACTTTTTTTCGTTGCTAGAGTTCCTGGATTGGGAGAGTTAGGACAATAATGTTACTTTTTAACAAAAAAATAATTTTTCAAAAGTCACATCAATTTTGTGGATGACAAATAATTTGGGATAGATTCCATGGGCGTAACAAACTTCTTTAATTTCTATTATTGCTGTTACTAAATCGTATTTGTGGGCAAAATCTACAGTTTAATTATGAAAAAGTGAAAAGTGCAATGAAGGTCACAATTAAACTGTAAGTTTTGCCAACAAATAAGATTATAAGTAATAAAATTGAACATTAAAAGGCAAATTTGTAAAAATTAATGTATTAAATTTAATAATAATATAATCTAGAACAATGTCTTCTAGTTCAGGTAACCTCTGTTCTAGTTTCTCTGTAAAAGTCTGCATAAATTACTGCTACTTTTTGCATACATTCCAAAATACATAGTTTATTCCCGGTTGTGGTTGTGCACTAAAATTTGGAGTTAATTTTTAATCTAAAGATACTTAATTAATGTTATCTTTATCTATTTATTCTATAGGACATCTTCGCCCTTTTCTCTATAGTGTTTTCTGTAATAATAATTCTGCAGAACATTTTCTGATACTGGAGTCATTTGAAATAATTTTCCCAAAGCTTTTTACACTTCTTGCTAGCATGCGCGCTAAACACGCTAAACCATATTATTTTCGCCATACCAGACATTTGGTTATTTTTAATAATCGGGCAGCTGCAACTAATGCTTGAAATCTAATGTGCAATATTTTACATTTTTAAATTATTTTTAAGTTGAAATGACAGTGACAAACTTAAACTATTCGGATAATGGTACTCACATTAAATTTACGCCTAATTAATTTTCTTATAGAGGGCAACCAGACATGTCCTGCTTCAGTTTCATATTTAAAAAAACACTCCGCCCATGAGTTCCCATAATTTTTCTTTAATTTGACATAAATTCTAACCTAAATACAAAAAAACTCTAATTTGACATACAGTTTGTATTTTGAGGTACGGGGGTGGAAGGGGGTAAACTTTTAGGGGTGGAAAACGGTTTATCACGATTTCCGGCAAAACTACAACTCCTATTGAAAAAACTTAAATAGCGAAGTTGTAGGTAATAAAAAGATCTACAAAATTTTTATTAACAGTTTTTTGACATAACCTCAAAATATCCGCGAAAAATCGAAATTACCCATATTTTGTTTTTAATCTCTCACAAAAAAAATGTTTTCCACGAAATTTGGTGAAAACTTACCTTCGTATGTCCCAAATACGCTGTAATTTTTTAGAATCAAAATATTTATTTTTACCCCTTATTTTGATCTTAAACTGAAAAATTAACCTCATTTTCAATCGAAAAAGCTGCTTTTTAAAAAAAGTCGGTGCGCTTTTTGTTCGTGGGTCATCCCCTGACCTGTAGTATCCCTGTTGTCCAAATAAATAAATAAATAAATAAACCCTTACTTTCTGATGGTGTAAAAAATATACGTTACTATGGAAAATTTTCTCAGAAAATGCAAAAAAAAACGAACAAACTGGATATCGACAATTTTTTTCAATCATTGTTTAAAATTTTGCGCTATTTATTAAATTTTACACTTTAATTACTTGAAAAATGTAAGATTTCATGTTACAGTGATAAACCAAAAAATTGCAGATCCATGAAACATAGAGTTTGCAAAAAACATGCGAAAATAGTTAGTTTTCTAAATATTATGGGATTTAAAGGGCATTTAATCAAAGAAATATGACTGCTGCAATTTTTTTTATAAAAAAACCTGATTTATTAAATTTATCAAATTTATTAAATTTATATATAACTGTTCTTTTCAAATTAAAGAATTATGAAATTAATAATTATGATATTTTGATACCCATTTATCACACTTCTAATCAATTATCCATTAGTTTTTGCCTCTTTGATGGCATTTCTTCATCGTTAGATTGAACGTTTTCTTAGAATGGCAATAAATAAGCACCTACGCATATAATTCAAAAATTTTCCAACAACTTCCTCAAAATATTGTAGATATCTTATTTAAGTTTATTAACTTATCTGGTTCTGGTTGTTAATTATAGTAATATACTCGTATAACGATTTGCAATTTCTTGGTTTCTTAATGTAACATGGAATCTTACATTTTTCAAGTAATAAAAGTGTACATTTTAATAAATACCGCAAAATTTTAAACAATGATTAAAAAAATTTTTTCGAAATCGATTTTTTCGTTTTTTTAAATTTTCTGAGAAAATATTCCATAATAGTGATGTATATCTTTTACACCATCAGAAAGTAGAGGTTTCCACGAACAAAAATCAAACCGACTTTTTTAAAAAAGCAGCTTTTTTGACGTTTGTATTTTCAATTGAAAATGAGGTTACTTTTTCGGTTTAAAATCAAAATAGGTAAGGGGCAAAAAAGGGGCGGCGGTGTTCGAGTGGGTCTTTGGATTAGACCCACGCTTTGGCACCGTACGTCGTGGGTTCGAGTCCCACCACGGTATGTGCCATGGGTGTTGTGTTTGTATTTATGTTTGTGTGTTTGTCTTTAGGTTTAAGTTAGGTTTAAGTATATGGACAATATACAGCTAGCAAGGAGATGGCTTCGAGCCAGACAACTCCTGCCAGCGAGTCGAAGGAGGATGAAATAAACCTCGGATCTGGGTCAATGGCCGTCGTTGTCTAGCCCATAAAAAAAGGGGCAAAAATAAATATTTTGATTCGAAAAAAATTACAGTGTGTTTGGGACATAAGAAGGTAAGTTTCCACCAAATTTCATGAAAAACATTTTTTGTGGGAGATAAAAATTAAAACACCAAAAATGGCTTATTTAGATTTTTCGCGGATATTTTGAGGTTATGTGAAAAAAGTGTAAATACAAATGTTGTAGATCTTTTTATTACCTACAACTTTGCTATGTAATTTTTTCGATAGGAGTTGTGGTTTTTCCGGAAATCGTGATAAACCGTTTTACACCCCTAAAAGTTCAACCCGTTACACCACCGTATTATATATTACTTAAGGACACTAATGGCTTTATTGTCCCAGCTCTCCCCATTCCAGGAACCCTATGTCGTTGCTATATGCCTTCATCCTTATAGTCCACTCCCCGAGGTCTACTGCGAAACCTGAACGTGTAACCAGAGAAATCCTCGATTTAGGGCTACTCTACGAGTATCTAGGTCCCGCTCCTCGGAGTTGTGGTTTTTCCGGAAATCGTGATAAACCGTTTTACACCCCTAAAAGTTCAACCCGTTACACCACCGTATTATATATTACTTAAGGACACTAATGGCTTTATTGTCCCAGCTCTCCCCATTCCAGGAACCCTATGTCGTTGCTATATGCCTTCATCCTTATAGTCCACTCCCCGAGGTCTACTGCGAAACCTGAACGTGTAACCAGAGAAATCCTCGATTTAGCGCTACTCTACGAGTATCTAGGTCCCGCTCCTCGGAGTTGTGGTTTTTCCGGAAATCGTGATAAACCGTTTTACACCCCTAAAAGTTCAACCCGTTACACCACCGTATTATATATTACTTAAGGACACTAATGTCTTTATTGTCCCAGCTCTCCCCATTCCAGGAACCCTATGTCGTTGCTATATGCCTTCATCCTTATAGTCCACTCCCCGAGGTCTACTGCGAAACCTGAACGTGTAACCAGAGAAATCCTCGATTTAGGGCTACTCTACGAGTATCTAGGTCCCGCTCCTCGGAGTTGTGGTTTTTCCGGAAATCGTGATAAACCGTTTTACACCCCTAAAAGTTCAACCCGTTACACCACCGTATTATATATTACTTAAGGACACTAATGGCTTTATTGTCCCAGCTCTCCCCATTCCAGGAACCCTATGTCGTTGCTATATGCCTTCATCCTTATAGTCCACTCCCCGAGGTCTACTGCGAAACCTGAACGTGTAACCAGAGAAATCCTCGATTTAGGGCTACTCTACGAGTATCTAGGTCCCGCTCCTCGGAGTTGTGGTTTTTCCGGAAATCGTGATAAACCGTTTTACACCCCTAAAAGTTCAACCCGTTACACCACCGTATTATATATTACTTAAGGACACTAATGGCTTTATTGTCCCAGCTCTCCCCATTCCAGGAACCCTATGTCGTTGCTATATGCCTTCATCCTTATAGTCCACTCCCCGAGGTCTACTGCGAAACCTGAACGTGTAACCAGAGAAATCCTCGATTTAGCGCTACTCTACGAGTATCTAGGTCCCGCTCCTCGGAGTTGTGGTTTTTCCGGAAATCGTGATAAACCGTTTTACACCCCTAAAAGTTCAACCCGTTACACCACCGTATTATATATTACTTAAGGACACTAATGGCTTTATTGTCCCAGCTCTCCCCATTCCAGGAACCCTATGTCGTTGCTATATGCCTTCATCCTTATAGTCCACTCCCCGAGGTCTACTGCGAAACCTGAACGTGTAACCAGAGAAATCCTCGATTTAGCGCTACTCTACGAGTATCTAGGTCCCGCTCCTCGGAGTTGTGGTTTTTCCGGAAATCGTGATAAACCGTTTTACACCCCTAAAAGTTCAACCCGTTACACCACCGTATTATATATTACTTAAGGACACTAATGGCTTTATTGTCCCAGCTCTCCCCATTCCAGGAACCCTATGTCGTTGCTATATGCCTTCATCCTTATAGTCCACTCCCCGAGGTCTACTGCGAAACCTGAACGTGTAACCAGAGAAATCCTCGATTTAGCGCTACTCTACGAGTATCTAGGTCCCGCTCCTCGGAGTTGTGGTTTTTCCGGAAATCGTGATAAACCGTTTTACACCCCTAAAAGTTCAACCCGTTACACCACCGTATTATATATTACTTAAGGACACTAATGGCTTTATTGTCCCAGCTCTCCCCATTCCAGGAACCCTATGTCGTTGCTATATGCCTTCATCCTTATAGTCCACTCCCCGAGGTCTACTGCGAAACCTGAACGTGTAACCAGAGAAATCCTCGATTTAGCGCTACTCTACGAGTATCTAGGTCCCGCTCCTCGGAGTTGTGGTTTTTCCGGAAATCGTGATAAACCGTTTTACACCCCTAAAAGTTCAACCCGTTACACCACCGTATTATATATTACTTAAGGACACTAATGGCTTTATTGTCCCAGCTCTCCCCATTCCAGGAACCCTATGTCGTTGCTATATGCCTTCATCCTTATAGTCCACTCCCCGAGGTCTACTGCGAAACCTGAACGTGTAACCAGAGAAATCCTCGATTTAGCGCTACTCTACGAGTATCTAGGTCCCGCTCCTCGGAGTTGTGGTTTTTCCGGAAATCGTGATAAACCGTTTTACACCCCTAAAAGTTCAACCCGTTACACCACCGTATTATATATTACTTAAGGACACTAATGGCTTTATTGTCCCAGCTCTCCCCATTCCAGGAACCCTATGTCGTTGCTATATGCCTTCATCCTTATAGTCCACTCCCCGAGGTCTACTGCGAAACCTGAACGTGTAACCAGAGAAATCCTCGATTTAGCGCTACTCTACGAGTATCTAGGTCCCGCTCCTCGTCGAATGAACGCTACTTCCGATCGGCCGCGTTGATTTAAGGCCCGAACGGGCAGTGATAAATGCGCCCGGTGAGTTTTACGAGGGCGGATTGATAAATCGGGAACGGCCGTTCGGCCGGGGGACGTGTATTGATAATCTCGGGCTCATATTTCTATCGGGGGGACGGCAGATGGCGGCCGCCCCCAACGAAAATATCGACAGCGCCCCGAGACCGTTCGTGGGCGGATTTGAAGTATTTATTTGGGGAGTATCGAGATTTATTATTTCGACTCGTCACGCCACGTCACGCTATACTTGTTGGCCGTAAAGTTGGCGTGATATGTTGGAGAACGCTTTTTTCTTTCGCCTGAAGATGTTGCAAGGAGGTTACCTGTCTTATGATTCATTAATAAATGACGGAAATTTAACGACTTGAGCCCAACATGGTTTCTCGATATTCTTGAAAGACTTGCCATACAACGGTGTGATTCAGTTTTGTTTCCACAAAACTTGGAGGATGGTTAGAACTTGAGGAACTTGGTATGTTGGCGATCGCTTCCCGTGTGTTGTATGTTGTCTATTTATGCTTCGAATGGTTCATGTCTATTTATAAAAAACGACATTTGGGCTAGCTACATAAAAATAAGGCTGGGAAAAACTGCCTTTTTATTAATTTTCAAGGCATATTTTGTAAATTTAAGGGTAGATGTAGGTGAGGTAAATTCGTATGCTGTACAATTGTATTTCTTCTACTTAAACTCCATTTATAATTCTTGGTAAGAGAAGGAAAATCAGGGGCAAGTAGGTATTATTGCAAGTGCGGCAAAAGGGTCTAAAATAATTTATATTTCAACGATAAGGGTAAAAACTTGGGGTTCTTCATATAACATTTTGTCAAAAAACGCTTCGTTTTCGAAATACAGGGCGTCAAAGTTTTCTTTTAAAAACAGAAAAAAAATAGTATTTTCGGTTCCATTTATGCTATCGAGTTGAAAATTGGTACTTTTATGTTTTCTGGGACGGCGATTATGAATTTTCTATTAACTTTCTTCTAGCCGCTAGAGGGCGTTGGCTACGTCGTTACTTTCGAACAAAAGTGTTTTAAACTTTTTTGTCGTTGAAAAATCTGCATTTTAGACAGCGGAATATTACATTACATTCGATTTTGTCTCATGAAAAACGCAATTTTGTGTCGCGGTGCGCGTGAATTCGAAAAAATTAAAATTTCATAGTAGGCTGAGAAATGGGATTTATTCATTTGGAATTCTTTATTTACAGTAGGTATTGTCTTAAATTAACAATTTTTGTGAAATTAGTAATAAAAAGAACTTTAACCAAGACAACTTTATTAGCAAAAACATCCCATCTAGATGGGATTGTCTTTGCTTACAGCCAGGTTTAGAGGGTGATTCAGTTTTATTCTGCGACACTTCAACCAAAAAATAACCTCACTTTCTTCTATAAACTATATCATTTTAAGGTCTTATAGAAAAGTTACAGGGTGTTAAAGTTGTAAGAAATATGTGGACTATATTGAATATTTACCAAACTAGTTGAGATATTCAAGTCATATTTGGTACACGTTATAACGGCATGGGTTAGCATAAAACCTGTTAATATCAAACACCTTGAACAACCAGTGGCGTAGAAGCGGGTAATTAGTATAATTGTTTTTAGAAGAAGAAAAAGAACTACCTTGTATAGCAATACAATGTATTGTGTAATTAGTATAATTGTTTTTAGAAGAAGAAAAAGAACTACCTTGTATAGCAATACAATGTATTGTGTAAATTTTAATTTTAAACAAAAATGTCCTCTTGGTATTTTTTCGTGTGTGTCATGGTTTCAAGGCAAATTTGATTTTTTTGTATTATTTCGGGGTATTTCTGAAAAATTATTTAAAAAATTTGCTGCATAAGTAACACGTAAAGTAGAAATAATGTGTTTGCTACTTTAAATAAAGTAACTTTTTCCAATAAACTTACATATTTAAGGCTATACGTTTGAAGATACAGGGTCTAAAACATTTAAGGAAGATACAATTATAATGTTACGCTCTGTATCTTGAAAAGTAAAACTTTGAATGGGTAAGTTTATTGGGAAAAGTTACTGTATTTAAAGTAAGAAACACATTTTTTCCACTTTAAGTCTTACTTATATGGAGCGAATTGTTAAGTTAATTTTTCAGAAATACCTCGAAAAAATACGAAATAATCAAATTTGCTATGAAACCATGACACCTAGGAAAAAATGATAAGAGAACGTTTTAGTTTACAATTAAAATTTACATAAGAAATTGAATACATTTTATTGGTATACAAGGTGGTTCGTTTTTTTTTCTAAACAATTATAGTAATTACCCACTTCTACGCCACTGGTTGTTCAAGGTGTTTGATATTAACTCATGCCGCTACAACATGTCCCAAATATGACTTAAATATCTCAACTAGTTTGTAATAAAGTCCACATATTTCTTAATAATTTAACACCCTGTAACTTTTTTATAAGACCTTAAAATGATATAGTTTATAGAAGAAAGTGCGGTTATTTTTTGAATCACCCTGTATAACTAAATTCTAGCTTCCCTGGACGGTTCTAGGCATCTTGAGACTTGAAATTGTAAAGGAACGATCCTTCACTTCGAAGTTTTATAGAAATGTTTCACTTTTGCACAAACAAAACAAATTTATAAAAAAGCTGTCGCCAGCACTTCGGGCTGTTTCCACCCAGAGACACACTGCCTCGTCGTGGCAATCTGGCGACGATAGCACTACCCGCACTACACAAATTAATTCTGATAAATTTCTTGTAAAAAATCAACTGACAGGGAGTGTCAGGGCACGCGACGTGGACCCGCATCCCTTGTTGCCAGTTTTCTCTACTTCAGAGCTTCTCCTAGAGTCGGCTGTGGCTGTACCCGTTCTATGGTAGGTACCGTTCTTATTTTCGACTTCAAGAATTTCATAAGCCGCCGTCTACCCCGTTTTTATGCTAGCTATAAGCACAGATAACGTAACCTAGATTGGCAGGGCGGGTTGTTCCTTCAATCACCGCCAAAATATAAAAATTCTGGGTGATTCTTGTTTACGCCGAAAAGGTCTCCGCCCCCCGATCGATACGGATGTTGTCATAGCAACCGAACACGCTAGTCCGGGCAGAATATTAAAATAATTCCGGTTTCTTTGTATTTAATACGAGGTGGGTATTTTATGACAGGCAATAAAACTGAGTATAATCAGAGAACAAGGAAGGGTATAATCCTACGGCTACTTCTCCCCATTTACAAATATTGCTAGGGGCTAAATAGTATTATTCATTCGATCTCTGCTCTTTCGGAATCGGAAGTGCACCTACCTATATTGTTATTCTGGTGAAGCGAATCGTAGTTTGGTTTGAATAATGGTAATATAGAGTGCCAGGAATCTAATCAAAGGAAACCGAAGAAAAGAAGAAAGGGTAACAAGTGTGTTTTTATGAATTGCAAGAATATTGCAGGCCATGCTGTCATGCATAGATTCCCCCCGAACGAAACAATACGTATCGAGAGAGTGGATTGTAAGATCAGGTATAATAAGCATATTTCGCACTATTGTTATTTACTTAAATGGCGGATAAACTATCAATTTTTTAAATAGGTAGTAGCATAATTAGAGGGTGCGTTATCTTTACGCTACCTCACAATTTGTAAGTTGTGAAATACAGTGTGTCCCCGGGCAAAGATGTACCCTATAGATCAACATACAGCGTCTCCTGCTCTGATGTCCGGAAGAGAGAAAAGTTTTTTATTCGTGGGTTTACGACAAAAAGTCACTCTTTATAAAAACTCCTGCTTGTTCCAAAAAGTCCAAAACTGTTAAAATATTTTTGATTTTTTATACAAGGCCTGATTCTTGCCTGTATAATAGAAATTGAAATTTATTTTTGTACATTTAAACAACATTATTCTTTGTTCATGAAATTATCCATATTGTTGGCAATAAATTGACGTAATAATATTAAAGAAATTGATTATTGTACAAATTCTGCAAATATCAAATAAAGTGGCACAGTTAAATTAGCTGCCCGACTTGTTAAAAAAAATAAACATAAATTGCTGAAACCTCAACATTTTTACACCTTATGGATTCTAAATGACGTCCCTGATAGTATTTTTCGATATCGTCAAAAACAACGGTACTCTCTACTTTACTCTTGGTGACTAACAACATTTTTCTAAATTCTAAATAGTGACTTCTTGTCATAAACCCCATCAATAAAAAAACTTTTCTCTTTTCCGGACATCAGAGCGGGACACGTTGTATGTTCTTCTTAATGAAACTTTACATCCACAATTCCTTTGCGCTATTTCAAACTGCAAAAGCATAATATAGAATATAGGAATTTTTTATGTCGTTTCGATATTTCGATAAAAAACTGACGTTTTTTTCTTGTCAAATGTCAAATTTTACAGTTACCACGTGACGACGAGACCACTTTTGCGAACGTAATTTTTATCCTTGTACAAGCACAAACTGCTGGCAAAGTCAAATTTTAAATAGTTCTGCAAAAAAATCCCTTATTATACAGACCTTATTTTTTTGTCACATTGTATATTATCCAAAGGAGAAAAATGGTCATTATAACTTATATTATATAATCCTACATTGTCCTTCCCTCGCATTCATCTATAAAACGTTAAAATAACACTCCTACCACCTACCACATAAATGTGTAACCTAAATAGGTACTTCCACACTAGAGTTCAAGAAATTTCCTAGTTGTGATAACTTATAGTGGTTGTTATAGAACTGCAACGCTGTCTGCCTTATCATCTTTTTTTTTCTGTACCTACCTACCTCTACCTATTCATAAATAATACAAAATCGCCTGTGCGGGTTCACAGTATTTTTTACACAATACTCTCATAATGAGCGCCCCTGGTAGAATTGCCTATGAGCCTTCCATTTTGAGAGAGGAGGGGCCACCGGCAGAGGGAATGGATTTATTGCACTTCTTGACTGCCTTCGACTGTTTTTGAGACTATAAAGTAGGGTTTTGGAATATTTTCTAATAGGTGACTCTGAGGCGAATCCGAATTGGAACAAAGGATCTGCCAATCTAGGTTACGTTATCTGTGCTATAAGCGAAGTATAAAACGTCCTATTTGTAGAGCCACCAAAATTACAGGCCCTCATTTCCCATATAGCCGGAATAGGGGCTCGGCGCGGCGGTGCGGCATATAACCGCGCGCGATCAAGATTTTTCCGGGAGCCAGCTTAGACACTTTAATTTGGGTAATTTATGCAAACATTTGTGAGGGCGTCTGGCGGGGACCCTCTAATTTATAAGCGCAATTAGGGTGGCGCCGAGCCGATTCGCACCGCTCTCTATCTTTCCCGCCCGCTCCGGATTCTAGGGCGGACTTTATGTGGCTTAACTAACGAATGCCACGGCGGGGGAGAAGAAGAATGAAGGTGTGGTGGGTTACGATGAAATCGGGGGGGGGGGAGTGATAAATCTACTCCTTGGCGATGGGTGAGCCATATAACCACATTTATAATGGACTAATACTAATACAGCTTTTTTTTTAAACGTTAAATCCAATCCCCGACTTTTCGTTGGATCTGGCAACACCGCACGACGCCAAATCGTCAGTCAATTTAAAATTTAAACATTCAGGGAATACGAGAGTGTCCGATAAGTACAGAATTCATAATATTCTTCTGGAAAAGGTATAATCCCTAAAAATATGCACTAATGGTTTAATTATTCCATTACTGCTTTAATATGGATGCAATAATACCTTTATTAATAATAAATATTTCCGAGAACCCAAGTAAACAGACTGCCTCTCCTCGAATCCTGTCAAAAATACATATTGGATTTTTAATCAAGGAATGTAATCTTTGATCTGTTTTGTTTACAACTTCAGAAACCCACAAACACCTTTTTTAAGCAGGAGACATACAGGGTGTAACCAGATGGACTATACGATAGGTGTAAAAGACAAAAAAAATTCGAGTTGAAACTTGAGCTTTGGGGATCATCCATGCTTGATTAGAAAGTGATTTGCACCGTATTTTTATATTTTAAAAATCAAGCAGGCCTTGGCAGGGGCAATTTATTCAGGTATACTACCTTTTCCTCAAGAGATATCGAAGAATGTTATTAAAAAAAGTTGTTCAGAATGCAATTCCAAATCACCGTACCAAATTATAAAACAATCGGCACATTTTGATTTTTTTTTCAATTTTTGTGGTTTTAGCGCAAATAAAGTATATTTAACGAAAAATTTCATCAGAAAAAAATTTCAGATTGCAAATTTAAGATCCTGTACTAAATTTCAAAACAATCGGCATACTTTGATTTTTTTCCAAAAAATAAAATTGCAATTTAAAAAAAATCAAACTCTGCCGATTGTTTTAAACTTTGGTACGGGGACTTAAATTTTCCTTTTCAACAACTTTTTCCAATAAAATGTTTCGATATCTCTTTAGGAAAATGTAGTTTACCTGAGCTGGAAACGAATAAATTGCTGTAAAGGCCTGCTTAATTTTTAAAATATAATAATATTAGTTTCTAATCAAGCAAGGCTGATCCCTCAAAGGTCAAGTTTCAACTCGAATTTTTTTGTCTTTTACACCTATCGTATAGTCGATCTGGGTCCACACTGTATATAGTCAAAAGCATTGTTAAAACCGACCGCCAAAAATACCGCGACACCAACTTTCAAACTTAAATTTTGGAGCGAAAACAAATTAAAAGAGATAAATTGTAATGTCTTACAATTCTTAGGACTCGATACTAATTTGAAGTACCTATATACAGTGTCCTCCAAAAAGTTCGCACCATATAGGGGAAATTTTTAATTAACGTTTTATTTTGAAATTTAATTTTGGGGTTACCTTTTGCTTTAAAAAAGATGAAAAATGACCCACTCAAACGTGGTCATAAGACTTTCCTTATCTGTGAAAAATTACATTTAAAAAATATATCGCCAAAAATGGGTTTATTTGTTAAAATATCAAAAAGTTTTACTTGAAAAAGTTGTTTCTTTTTCAATTTTACGTAGGTGTACCAAATTTGAATGCTCTACTAAAATATTTAGTTTTTTGCTAATTTTTAATATTTATGAAAATTCTGAAAATTTTAAAAAGCGAAACTTCGTAAAAACTATTTTATATCACTAGCTTTATCATTCTATTTCTTTTTTATTACTAATTACCGATAAGAATGGGTATTTTTCAAAAGAAAATGATATTTACGCTTTTACGCTTTAAAATTCTGTTGCAAAGTTGATGTACCGTCTAGTATTTGGGGTATAAATTTAGTTACATTACGTTTCCCAGTTCTAAATTGATGCCAAAAAAATAATAAATTAAAATATCATCAAACTATTTTACGTAGGTATCTAAGCAAAATTCTTGACTTTTATGGAACAAATAATTATTACCTTTAAGTTTAATTTCACATTAATCGATATTGATGAGTAGACCGCATGGAGAGAATAGAAGCAATTATTGTTTTATTTGACAGTTGTTTTTATTTGACAGTTATCAAACTGGACACTGACATATAACATAACCTTGTATCGGCCCCCTTGTGGTCTCCTTGGAGTCAACAGAACACAAACTTCCCCTCAAAGCTTCACTTTTCCTATGTGATAGACTGTGACATGCCGGGTCCCCTTATTTTAAACAAAATAATGCGTTCGTTTAAACTATCTATAAACCTCTCTCGGACCTCTGTTTTTGATGATTAATAAAACTTTTCGAGCGGTTATTATGGCATCGAGCATCCCATGGCGGCAGTAATGAAATAATTCCGCAACAATTCGGCCCTAATAGCGGACAGGCCGCGCCCGCTGTTTGGCACGTCAAAATATGCGGCATATTAATAAAATTTAACGCATTACGCGCCCGGCAATTCTGTTTACACGTCGGGCGTGCACGGGGAATTTGCGCCCCAATAACAATGTCGGAGGTATTAAAAAAAGCGCGGGAATGTTTTGCGCGATTGTTACGGCAACGTATCGTAAAAATTATTACGGGAGTATACCGTTATGGCATTCACCCTAATAAGTAAACCTGACCCTTTAGGGATAACGACCGAGATTTATTTATCCATAACTACATACTGTGTTAATGCTAAAAATCATCCGTGTGACAAAAATTATACTTCAGAATTTTGATAAGACATTGGTGAATCTAAATGGACAGTACTTCTTGGTATAGTACATTTTTTAATTGTGTCCTTTTCTAAATTGGCATCAATGCAGGGAAAAATATTCTACCGGGTCCTACTGTTCAAACCAATTAATATTTATGGCACTCACATTTATAAATGACATATCCTCTCTGAGACGGAACCAGTGGCGTAACTACAGGGTGTTCAGAGTGTGCGGTGAACACGGGCCCAGAGCTGCTAGGGGCCCACCGCCACCAAGGTTCATGCAGGACGCAGAAATTTCGGTTTTTCCGATGCGAGCCGATTGATGTGGTGCTGTGTAATAACCAACGAGTCAGAATTAATCTCTAATCGGTTACATAGAGGGCGTTTGAAATTTCGCAACAACAGAAATGCAAGGGTAGTACAAAAAATGTATAATAACTTAAGAGTAAATGTACCTACAGGATGAGCCAAACTCGACGCCCCAAGCCTACTGAGGGAACACGAAAATTGGAAATAAAATTTCGAACAGGCACAATTCAAAAATTTTAAAAATACTCCAGTCGAACAAATTTAATGGTGCACCCTAACATACTCTTAAATAATTTCCGACTTTCACAATTGTTTTCATGGCTAACTAGATTTCGGAAAACCGATCCTAGTGAATAGAAAAATTCAATGTTTTTCATTCCATTCCATTTAAGAGCCCCTGTTCGAAATTGTATTTTCAGTTTTCGTGTTCCCGCAGTATTCCTGGGGCGTCGAGTTTGAATCACCCTGTACAGAACGTACATGGTGATTCAACATTTTGACCTAGAAAATGGCGTTTTTTGACCTATAGTGAGCAATGTGCATCATTTTTAACTGTTGGTCAATACATATTTTAAGTTGGATTATTCTCTATATGCACCTACAGGGTGTCCCATTTTCGATAATTTTGTGAAGTATCTTGGATATTTCTAGAACTAGGGAGTTGCGGTTTTCGGGACACTGACCTCCTTTTTCATATTGTCTTTACGGGTAAATCATAAAAAATGCCAAAACGGTGTTTTATGGAATATAAACTTTAAACTTCATTGTTGGGCTTATCTTTTAATTCTGATACGACATGTTTTCTCTCAAATTAAAAATAAGGATACTTGAGTCTTGAGTCATTTTCACATTTTCGAACCTGTCGAATACTCAATTTATACAAATTTTGAAAACTGCATTTTGAGTTTGTAAGAATGCATACAAACTTTTATCAAGAATAAAACTTTCTGACAAATGTTGGTACAGGTCATTCTGCCTGTAACCATTAAATCCCATTTATATTTTGTATATAGTCACTTGTGTAACGTTTCATTAATTTATTGACCCATTTTAACGCTTATTGCCAAAACATGTGAATCGCTTACTTGATAATCTATTCAGTAACATCTCTAGTTGACAACAAAATAGTGGTCCACTTTGGTCTAATTATTTAATTTAATCCACAATAACATCACACGTTCAATTATTATAAATTTATTTTTCTTTCGTCGAGATTTCACAGAAACCATCATGTACTGAGCAATGGTAGTTTATTTCAACTGTTTTGAGTTGTGACATAACTGAAACTTAATAGGCCAGGGTAGATAATTTTTGAGAACAAAAAAATCTAGAACAGCATGACACCCATTGGAAAAGGAAGACAATATAGCAAAAATAGCAGAAAACATAATTTAAGGGCGATTTGAGGTACGGGGTTTGTAGGGGGTGATCTTTTAGGGGTGGAAAACGGTTTATCACGATTTACGGCAAAACTGCAACTTTTATCGAAAAAAAGTTAAATGGAAAAGTTGTAGGCAATAAAAAGGTCTACAACTTTTGTATTTACAGTTTTTTCACTTAACCTGAAAATATGCGCGAAAAAACGAAATACCTGATTTTTTGGTTTTTAATTTTTATCTCCCACAAAAAAAAATTCCACAAAATTTGGTGGAAACTTGCCTTCTTATGTCCCGTATACGCTGTAATTTTTTCGAATCAAAATATTTATTTTACACCTTTTTTTATTTTAAACCGAAAAAGTAACCTCATTTTCAATCGAAAATGTCAAAAAGCTGCTTTTTTAACAAAGTCGGTTTGCTTTTTGTTCGTTGAAACCTCTACTTTCTGATGGTATGGAAAATTTTCTCAGAAAATGCAAAAAGACGAAAAAACTCGATTGCAAAATATTTTTTTTAATCATTGTTTAAAATTTTGCGCTATTTATTGAAATTTACACTTTAATTAGATACTTGAAAAATTTAAGATTCTATTTTATATTGATAAACCAAGAAATTGCAAATCGATATACAATGTGTCCCGGATAAGAATGAACAGCATGGGGATCCCGCAAACGGTGAGAGATAGAACAACGGTTAAATGGGGAAAAAGTTGCGCAATTTTGAGGTCAATAAAATGGTATAAACAGATTTCTAATATCTCTTTTATTTTTTGAGTTATTTTGAAAAAAGTGAAATTTTGCATTTTTGATTTTATTTTTTTCTGAAGTTGTTATCACAGATAGGAAAAAAGAAAAACACTTTCTTATGTCACTTTTTAACGGGCTTTAAGATGGCGTTTTTAGATTTGTTCTACAATATTTCGTTTTTTGAGAAACCATCTTCAACTTAATTTTTTTAAATACGAACCTGGATTTTTTTTTTAGATTTTGAAAACACTATTCATTCCAAGTACCATGATGTATGACACAAAATATTTTTTAAATGTTTTGAGACAATTAGACTGAAAATTCCTTTTTCTCCAATTAAATACAGGGCCGCATTAGAAAGAAGTGAGATTTTTAATATATATTTACAATTCAAGACTGTGCCGTTACGGGGTCCTGCACTCGACTGCGACAGCTGCTCGGAGCTCCAGGGGGTTTAGTAGTCAGGTTTAATATTGATGGTTCCGATTTGGAACATTGTGTTTTGACCATTGAAACACATTCACGTGTGAATAATTTTCCGAATTTATTTTTTCTCGGTAACTTTGAAATTCTTTTGTATTTTCTACTGCATGGTACTAGTAGGGCTAAAATAAGAAATCATACTTAATAATATATCAATCATGAGCAATTCCTTTGAACAATTTACAGCTGATTTTACAAAAGAAAATTCATGATAAATAAAACACGAACAGTCCATGAAATCATTACGTGTAAAATCAATCCAGCAAACATCTAATAAATAGGAATAAACAGAGTAATATATTTACATACATTATCTATTCAACGTGAGTCAGTTTTTTATATCAGGACCTTATAATAATGGACAGAAAATGACATTTTAAAACGAAAAGGATTGTAATCTTCTATCGCCAAATTGAAAATTGTGGTTTACAAATGGGTCATCCTGTATATTTTAATTAAATAGGTAAGAATTCAAACTACAATCTACTTAGGGCTGAAGTTTTTGGCTGACTCACAAAGGTTGTAGACGGCATTTTTCTCTTGAGGCACCTTGGCTTGGGAACCTCTTCAGTCTTAGTAATCTCTATAGAGTTTTAACGGTTTCTTAAGTAATATTTTAGTTTCTCCTGGAGTCTGTCATCTGACAAAAACCGGCACTTCTTTCAGTAATCGCAGCTTACCTACATATGGGCTTTGAAGACCTAGTACAACATTCCAAGTTTGAGTGAAAATAATAACTTTCTTTAAACGTTCTGTATCTCGAAAACTAAGGGGTCATACACGCATGTTTATGGAATTTTCTACAGAATGTCAATAGTTGTCTACATGACCGGTGACAACCTCGTATAAGTTTAATACAAACAAGTAAACATAGTGTTAAAATGTAGGTTCCATGTTTCGCAACACAATCATTTCCCGCCCAAACCAACCTCCAGAGTCCACAGTTTTCCTTAGCCCCATTTCGTTTCGGGGCACGTTCCGCTGTATAGGACCTTTTGTGTTTACAATTCTACCGGCGGACCTGTCCGATGGCGGCGTCTCGATATCGATTTATTATCCTGCAAACTTTCGTTTTCCAATAACCGTAAATCGCCGATAACGTGCCCATGTGGACAACGGGCGACGTAAAAAACGGCCGTTTTAGGGAAGCGCCTATTAAAAGGTTGCTCGGAGGGGAGATCTCCAACACAAATCGTTCAGAAAACTTAATGATGTAAAAAACTGCCGCGATCGGACCGTATTTTATCTTGCAGAATACGAAACAGGGGAACGTCGTTGTTGGCTTTTCACTTTTTTCAGTTGAAACAAATTCGCTTAGAAAAAGCGATGTGTCATAGAGATAAAAAAAAAACATCACAAAAACTTGGGAACATACTACATCTGATTTTCAAATTGTAAAATACAATGTATCTCAATAAAAGTGGGTGTAAACACATTGTCTTCAAGGTTGTCGATATAAGATACCTCATTTAAATTCATACACGTGAATAAACACGATTCCGATACATTTGGCAACGGTGCCCGGCTCGTGGTCTGTTGTCTCTCTCTGTTATCCTAAACAGCGCAGCGCGAAGTAGGATTGTAAAATCGTAGCTTGGGGGCTACGATTCTTATGAGTAGAGTAACCCAAATATGCAAGTCAAAACCCTAAAAATATGCGCATAAATATGCAAATAATTTGGTCAAAATATGCAGGAAAATGATGAAAATATTCAAATTAAGAAATACTTTAAAAATATAAACTTATTGTTTCATTTACAAATAAACATATATAATGTAAAAACAATAAACCACTAAATGTTGCTCAAAATTCTCAATTAAAAAATTTTGTCTTCCATCAGAATATAAAAACTTATAAATGGAGAAACTCCTTTCCACATCAAACGATGTAAGAGGTGCGCTTTTAAAATTGCTCACTATCACAGGATCCAAATCGATGGATTCGGTAAAATCTCCCTTTACAATATTTGCTACTTGGCTGAGAAACCCACTAATTTTTTCCATCACATTTCTAAATTTTTGAAATATTTTGTCCCCAATTTTACCTGTGACATTTTGAAAAGCAACCTCAGATTGTTTTACCAGAGTATCACTTCGGGTAAATGGCAAATTAGATTCCTCCATTTGTGTTATTCTTTTAGAAAGAAAGCTATAATTTGCTTTTAGAAAGGAAAGTTGTTTCTTTATTTCCTTGTTTTCAAATAGTTGTTTAACATCTGTAATGGACAGGGAAGATTCGTTTGAAAATTCTGAAATTAGATCTTTCAGTTGGCAAAAATTCTCGCAATAAAAAAATGCAGCTTCCAACCAAGTGCCCCATCTTGTAATAACAGGTTGAGGTGGAAGAGGATTGTTTGTTGGTTTTTCTTTGTAGAACTGAACCCTTATAGGCGCTTTAAGGAAGACTTTTTTCATGTTGGAAATTAAACCGCTTGTAAAAAAAATTACAAGCGGTAAATGTTTCCTAATTTCCTCAGCATTTATTGCAAGGCATGTTACATGTATCAATTTCAAAATATCAAAAAATGTTGATAATTCCTCTTGAACAAATCTGGTCACTGTCAATGCATTCTAATTATTTAGAAGCAAGGAGGTAACATTTTGGTAAAATCTCGCCGCTAAGAACTCCAATCAATAAATGAGCAATATAAAACGTCCTCTTGAATCGGTGGTTTCATCAATACGTATGTAAAAATATCAGTTTCGAATTTTTGTTTTAATTTCCTGGATTACCTCCGAATACATTTTTACCTATCTATAATTTATTCTGTCCTTTTCAATAATAATTGTACTTTATTAAATAAGTATACATGTACTTTATTCGTTTTCAGATCACCAGGATTAGTGCCCATAAAAGTATAATTTACTTATATTATTTTGGGAAAACCAGGTAGCTACCTAAAATGAATGAAACGCCAGTTATGTTCATCGACCCCACAGCACACCGACCTGGACGAAAACCCCGAATCAGCGGAATCAGCTTTTTATTTTTCGTACACCGCATTTCCAATTTATATAAATATCGCGACCGCAATTAATCGATCAGTAATAGTTTATACCCTACGTTCAATAAACCTTTTTAAAAACGAAGATTTTCGACCCCGGAACATAACTGGCGCTGCGAACAGGATAGCTGCACGGAATCCAAAGGAGGATCATCGGTTCGTCTCAACGATTTGGCAGTTATCAACGACCTGGGAGAAGAAACCTGTGCAGAGATTGGAGAACCATACGGCAGGGATGTCCAGAGCGATTCTTCTTGTCCTGTAAGTTCACTTCCTTTTTCTCATGAGTTCTGATTACCCTGAAGGTTCATTATTAGAAGATTTAGCTCATTTTTCTATTACTCCAAAAGCTCCTAAACAAAAACCTCGTTTTAAACCATATTCTAAAAATTTATCTGAAGATTTAAAAAACCCTCAAATTTTAATTTCTCAGCCCTCAACTTCAAAAACTCAAGAAATGGCTTTAACAAATACCGACATTAATAATTTGTGCAACACTCTTCCAGAATATAAACCGGGAGATAACCTCTCCACATTTATAAATTCAGTTGATAATTTAATTGCTTTTTTCACTCAACAAGGTGCTAATGCCACTCAACTATATATAATTAACACTCATATCGTTTCCAAAATTAAAAATGAGGCTCGTGATTTCTTAAATTTACACAATAAAACTTCTTGGGCAGAAATAAAGCCCCTTTTACTCCAAAAATATGGCGACCGTCGCACAGAAGAAATTTTATTAACACAATTAACCACCACAGTTCAAAAGCGTTCTGAATCTTATGATGACTATTACAACCGAATAACTTTAGCACTTAATGATCTTTTACAGCATGTTTCTTTACATGAAAATAACGCTCAGGCAATCGAGTTTAAAGCTTCGTTTTTCAGAAAACAAGCCCTTAGAACATTTTGTACTGGCATAAACAATCCCTATTGCGATCATTTATCTCATTTTGAATTAAACTCTCTCGACGAAGCACTTCAAAAATGCATAGCTTTAGATAACCACAAACAGCAACAGCAATATATGTCTTATCTTAAATCTACCACCTATCCCCGCGATTATCAAAGAAACAGTCAACCTACCACTACCAATCGCCCTACTAATCAAAATCCTCAACCACCTCGCAACCCACAACCTAATCATAATACGAATATGAACCCAAATTTTAATCAACAATTCCCTCAAAACTTTAATCAAGGTCCTTCAAACTCACCTAGAAATTTTGGCAACACAAATAGGCCCATTCCTCAAAGACAAAACCCTCCACCTAATAGACAAGTATTCAGCCCACCATCTAATAGACCCAACAATAATTACTTCCAAAATCAATATCGTCCAACTCCAACTCCTATGTCCATAACTTCAAAATTGCCGTCACAGCAAACTTACAAACCAACCCCAATGTCCACACGTACTTTCCATAATAATATAGAATGCGATTCCAATTTAGAAACCGAAGAATACTTTTCCGAAAATTTTCGAGAACAAGCCTCGGAATCTCCTCCCAATCCCGAATTATCGAATTAAATAATATTTCAAAAGCCACCAAACTTCCATTTTTCTATCTCCCTTATTCTAATCTTAAAGTATTAATAGATTCTGGTGGATCCGATACTGTAATAACTCCCGAAGCTGCACAAAATTTCGATCCAAAATATCAATTTTTTGAACCCTTTACTCTTATTTCTATGAAAACTCCTAAAACCTACTCCGAAAACCTTTATTTTCCCGTTTTTAACGAAATTGGCATTGATCAACCGTTTATAGTTAGAATTGCCGACTGGCACAATGATTTCGATATTCTTTTAGGTACTGGTGAACTCGACCAATTAGGTGCAAATATAGATTATGAAACTCATATATTTTCTATTCGTAAATTAGGCGTTTCCGTTCCATTTGAAGTTATATATCGTTCGAATAATCGACTCCGTATCCCAGTAAATATCAATAATGGTGAAGTTGTACTCCCAGAAATTACCCTTGATAACCAAACTGTACTCCCAATTTCAATACACCATGCCAATGATGGGTTTGTAGAAATACCACAACCAGAAAATTTAAATATTGACTTCCCTGAACCAATATCTGTTTATCCACTATCCGATTTTGAAGAATTATCACCTCCCTTCTCCAATAACTCATTTGATCCCAACTCTATTCGAACAAAACATCTGAATTCCGAAGAAAAGCAAAAAATTCTTGATCTATGTCATAAATTTAAAGATATTTTTTACAATGAATCATCTGATCTGTCATTTACTAGTTCTGTCAAACACGAAATCCGCACAAAAGACGAAACTCCTATTTTTTCCCGTTCTTTCCGACATCCTAAAGTCATGCAAAGCGAAATTTCTTCCCAAATTGATAAACTCTTAGAACAAAATATAATCCGACCTTCAATTTCCCCTTATTCTTCGCCCGTTTGGATCGTTCCAAAGAAAATGGATGCATCCGGTAAACGCAAGTTTCGCATGGTTATAGACTATCGCAAACTAAACGATAATACGGTTGAAGACAAATATCCCCTTCCCCGCATCGACGAAATACTTGACAATTTAGGCAAATGCACATACTTCACAACCCTCGACTTAGCCCAAGGTTTTCACCAAATTGAAGTACACCCCAACTCCGTTGAAAAAACCGCCTTCACAGTTCCCAATGGCCACTTCGAATATACAAGAATGCCGTTTGGTCTAAAAAACGCCCCAGCGACCTTCCAACGCATGATGGATGAAATTCTAAGAGAATACCTTTACAAATCATGTTTTGTCTATATGGATGACGTCATTATATTTTCCAAATCTTTACAAGAACATCTTATACATATAAAATCCATCTTTCAAAAATTCCGTGAAGTAAACCTAAAAATTCAACTCGACAAATCTGAATTCCTAAACAAAGAAGTAGCTTTCCTTGGCCACGTGATTACTCCCGAAGGCATTAAACCCAATCCAAACAAAATATCCGCAATCCAAAACTTCCCCATTCCTAAAACTACTAAGGAAATTAAAAGTTTCTTGGGACTAATAGGCTATTATCGCCGCTTCATTCCTAATTTCTCAAAAATGACAACACCCATGACACGTTGTTTACGAAAAGACACCAAAATTGAAATTGACCACCCTCAATATATAGATTGTTTTGAAAAATGTAAATCCGCTCTAAGTAACTCCCCAATTCTCCAATACCCTGACTTTTCTCTACCTTTTACACTAACTACTGACGCCTCTAACGTTGCTATTGGCTCTGTCCTATCCCAAAAAGGAAAACCAATCGCTTACTACTCCCGCACCCTTATTACCGCAGAACGAAACTACTCCACAATCGAGAAAGAACTCCTTGCAATCATAGAATCCTGTAAACATTTCCGGCCCTATCTTTTTGGTGTAAAATTCACCATAGAAACCGATCACAACCCCTTAGTCTGGCTCTATAAAATCAAGGAACCCCATTCTCGTCTCGCCCGGTGGAAACTCAAATTAGAAGAATATAATTTTGAAATTGTATATCGCAAAGGTAAAGAAAATTTTGTAGCCGACGCTCTTTCCCGTATCGAACTCAATATGCATGAATTAGACTCGATCTGTGTAAATCCTCCCTCACATGACGATGACTTTAATATTGACGACTTTATTA
This sequence comes from Pseudeuparius sepicola, assembly GCA_963920635.1. Taxonomy (NCBI): domain Eukaryota; kingdom Metazoa; phylum Arthropoda; class Insecta; order Coleoptera; family Anthribidae; genus Pseudeuparius; species Pseudeuparius sepicola. Next base: position 9,141,322 of record OY987302.1, read on the forward strand.
ACGAAACTTATGAAAAACAAACTGGACTATCCACACAACACTCCACACACGAAAACCCTATTGCAACTATTCCATTTTCCGAAGAACCCATTAATTATTTTCCTAATCAAATTATCTTAAAATTTGGAAACAAACATGACGTTCAATACATCCTTAAATTCAAAAGTAAACACCAATATTACGTAACTCTTACTGAAAAAGATTGGAAAACTGACATTAAAAACACTCTCCATTCTATAATATCTCCTAATCAACGCTACCATATCCTCACAGAACAAACGGATATCCAAAAATTTATATCTGAATATGTCCGCAATACTTTTAATGAAACCGTTCGTATCTCTTTCTGCTCTAAACAAACTCAAGACATAGAGAATCCCGATAAACAACTTCAATGTGTTCAAGATTACCACAAGCAAAATCATAATGGCATACTCGAAACTCTCAATCACTTAAAACTCCATTATTATTGGCCAAATATGCGCACTACGATTTCCGATTATATTAATAAATGCGATATATGCCTCCGAAATAAATATGAAAGACACCCTTATAAACTTCCCTTCAAAGGCCCCCTATTAGGACAAAAACCTTTTGATATTATCCACATAGACACCTTTTGCTGTAATCGTCAAAGTTTTCTAACAATCATAGATTCATTTTCCAAATACGCTCAAGTTTACAATATACAAGACAAAATGAATATATCCATTCTCAGCAAATTACGTCATTACTTTTCTCATCACAATTATCCGCGCAAAATTGTCTGTGACGAAGGAACTGAATTTTCCAATAATCTCTTTAAAGAATTTTGTAAACTCCACAAAATAGAACTCCATTTTACCACAGTTAATAATCCTAACTCTAACAGTCCTATCGAACGATTCCATTCCACATTTACAGAAAAACTGCGCGTTATGCAAGATGAACAACCTAGAGAATATTTCCAAGACCTAATCACCCACTGTGTCCTTATTTATAACCAATCCATCCACTCAGCTACTGGCTACTCCCCTTTCTCAATCCTCTACGGCCCCTATATCGAAGAAATACAATTCGACGACGACTTACCTATTTATGAAAAATATAATCAACGACATAAAGATGAACTCCGCCCTTTTATTGATTCCCTTTACACTAAACTTCACGAAAAAGAAACCCGCATTTTAGAAAACCGCAACAAAAATCTACCAGATCCCACTCCTACTCCAGAACAAGGACAAACCGTGTACCTTTCCAAAAACACTCGTAACAAACTCGACGCACCCTATATACCCGCTACTGTTACCTCTACTGACAATACAAAAATTAAAGTCTTAACTACTAAGAATAAACCCACTAACTCTCATCCTAGAAAAATCAAACGCTTACGCAAACCTCCCTTGTTACAGAAACACCCTCCTAATAACCAACTGCCTGGCCCTTCAAGTGCACCCGATCCCTAATAATGGATACTATCAAGAATTGGTAGGCCAAGCACAATTATTTGACCACTTTCACCGTCACATACTTACTTTCAACTTAAGCACTATAGATAATACCCTTAAACTTTACCCCGTTAATTTAGTTCTTTTTAATACTTCAACGACTTCGTCTTATTACAAAATGTTTAATCAATATCAACTGCTTTATCATGAAACTCTTGACAATTTTCATAAACTAATTCGCCCTAGACAGAAACGTGGAATTATGAACTATATAGGTACTTTCATTAAATCAATCACAGGTAATCTCGACGAGAATGATCGTATATTTTTGGAAAAACATATTCAAGCTATCGAAAACAAGCAATCTCAAATTATTGGCACCCTCAATAACTCTACAACTTATGCCTCACAAACAATAAAACGATATAACATGTTAGTTGAAACTATTAATAATAACACAGTTAAAATTGCACAAGATATTAATCTCCTCAGCGACGAATTTGACAAATATCTCTCACTTCATAGCGAAATACTTAATCTCGATCGTTTAAATCAATTCCTTCAAAAATTACTTCGAACTATTAATTTAGCTGCATTGCAACAGTCGAACATTGAACTCTTTTCTCTCTCTGAAATTATTAAACTAGAAAATCAACTCAAATCAATCTATAATAAAGCCTCTCTCTTATCCGATAACATGCACCCTTTTGAACTAATCGAAACTGCTCAAAGTACAATAATCTCTACAGAAAGTCAGACACTCATTATCCTAAAAATTCCTATCCTTGATGAACTTGTATTCCCACTCTACCAAGTTTACCCAATCCATAACAAAGAAGATATCGTTTTGGTACCCCCTGCTGTTTACTATGGGAATAATCGTTGGTATTCCACATGCACACCTACAGAAAGAAAAATCACCTGTCAAACTATGTCAACAACCAGATGTCAACTGCCCACATTAGAAAACTGCACCACTGCCATTCTCCTGCAACCGATCATACATCAAACTAAGAGAAGCCTCATTGCCAGCACAAATCACCCACTCCGTATCACCGAAAAATGTTCAAAAACAGAAAAAATCATAAAGCAACCAGCAATCATCCAATCACCCTGTCCAATTCAAATTGAAAATCAATGGTATACCGCCACGCAAGAAGAAGCCGAAATCCCAGCCATCGTTCCTGTCAAAATTAATCCCAAGTATCGTCTACAACTAAATCATTTACAGTCTCTTCAAGAAACACCGCAATTGTCGGCTATCCAACCCATACACCTAGATCCAGTCGTCATCTCCACAACAACCTGGTCAGCCACACTTCTTATCATCACTCTAATGTGTGTCATCATCTACTTCATCCTAAGAAAACGAAAAAGACTCCAAACACTCTTTTTCAAACCAAGAATATCACTCTCAGAACTCCAAGAACTTCAACAACTCAACAAGAAGCCCGAGGACGAACTTCCATCCTAAGGGGGGAAGAGTTATGTTCATCGACCCCACAGCACACCGACCTGGACGAAAACCCCGAATCAGCGGAATCAGCTTTTTATTTTTCGTACACCGCATTTCCAATTTATATAAATATCGCGACCGCAATTAATCGATCAGTAATAGTTTATACCCTACGTTCAATAAACCTTTTTAAAAACGAAGATTTTCGACCCCGGAACATAACTCGCCTGCCAAAGATTTAAATTATCCTAAATTCTTTCAATAATTATGCACAATATGCCATATTTTAAGGATATATGCAAATATTTAAAAAAATGAATATAATATGCAAAATATGGGTGTTGCGTATTTGGGTTACTCTACTTATGAGCCTCGATTTCGCAGGGAAGGGGACGCTAGGGGGCTCAAGGTTTTAAGCCCCAAAATCGTGTTAGTTTCGCCTCCGCCTGTTCCCTCTCCATATTATATCAAACGTGGTCCGGTCTCTGATCCCAAACGGGTGTCGGGTCGTCGCCGTCGCATCCTTACAAAATTGTTCTCGGTGCCTCGCGTGTTCTAAGAAGTAAACGAAATGGAAACAGTGTACAGGATATTTTGGAAGGTACATTTTTAAGTCTTTTATTGGCAGAAAAAGTGGAAATAAAAACTCTTTAGTTTGGGAGATTAACTCCAGATTTACAGTTATTTCAACCAGATACATTTGCAAGTCGCAATTTTACGCGACACTTTTCTAGAAATATGTACGACAAGAACAAGTGGATGTGTGGATGCGACAAATTAAATGCACTGTTTTGTTTTCCCTGTTTACTGTTTTTGAAATATGTATATGGTCATTTAAGTATGCAACATATGGGATTTTATTTATTAATTAGACAACGAAAATACAAATATTCCCAAAAGTTTTTGTGCATGTTCGATAATCATATTAGGCGCACTTAGAATGGTTGCAAGTCAAACAGCATACAGGGTAGGTCAAAAAATATAAAAATTGTACAAGAGTAAAGTATCCTTATTTCATAAACATAAAATTCAGCAAAATGTTATTGAGAAAAGTTGTCTAGAATTAACAGTTATGCCTAAATACCAAAACATGGCCTCCTAAGAAAAATAAATATATTTTTTTGAAAAACAATAATAATTTCCTAAAAAAATGTTCTAATATTCACCCTAAATAATTTCATAAATCAATCAAAATTATATCAATTTCGCACAACTTTGTTCAAATTCAAGCATATTTGTAAAATTAACTTAGATTTTTAATTGTTTAGGGAATCACAAACTTCATGTTTGTTGCAACGATATTAAACAAAACTTTAAAATTTCGCAAAAATTCTTCTGAACAAGGTAAATCATTAGTAATGATAATGTGTATATATAAAAACTCTCATTTAAGTTCAAAATTTTTATTTTAAATGTTTATTAAGAAACAGTGGAAATTAATTGTCGAAAAATTTTTTTTTCTTAGGAGGCTATGTTTTGGTATTTAGGCATAGCTTTTAATTCTAAACAACTTTCCCTAATAACCTTTTGATTAATTTTCTAAGGCGTATTGCCCCAAAAATAATGGATTTACCGGAATGCTCTTGTCTAAGATGAAATGTTTTTCCATGGAAACCTTGATTAAATATAAAAATCGTATTTATCTACAATTTGGAATATCATGCGAATGCTTAGAGCAAATATATAACATATTTCTATTGTTGGAATCGGAAAAATGCGTGCAATTCGAAAATCAAAAATATACAGGATGTTCCATTAAAAAAATAATTTTATATTTTTTCATAAATTTGGGGCGCTCATTTGTTTTATCTAGTAACAGATCCTAGCGGTTCAGAAAAAACCCTACAACTTTCATTTAAGTAATTTTTTTCTAACTAGAAAAATAAAGGCTCTAGAGGTGGGTCAAAATATACGGGAACACCCTGTACAGGTGTGTGGACCGTGACGTGGAGAGTTCCGCGATTCGAAATTATACCTATTGAAGTTGAAAGTAAACAGTGATAGTGTTTTAATTTTGATGCATACCTATATATTTGCTCATTTTGTGATTGGTTGTGTGTTTTGTCTGCTACTGCAGTCTCTGCAAACAACGCGCATAAATAAATAAAATAAATGTCTACAAAGGAAGACTAGCAACAACGATAATTTCGCGTCGAAGCGTATTCCTCAATATAAGACCTGAACTCGCCAACTCCCCCAACTTCCATCGCCTCCCCCTCCGCGTTGCCTAAACCGACGAAATGCTCGCCCGTTCATCGAAACCGATGATTCGATTACAGTTGGAAGTTCCGGGGGCATCTTCGCCGAAGTTTATTAATATCGTCAACAAGGGTCCGGGTACAAAGTGGTGGGGATTCACGGGGAACTGACCCACCTCCTCTCGTATTCGATTTCGGGACACAGGCCCGACGGTCACGGACTACCGACCCTCATAAATAAACATAACGGGGTTAATATCTGACGGGATACGTGAGTGTGGGAAATGGGCTGGGGGGGGGGGGGAGGTTAGACCTGTTGGTGTAGATATACCGTTTTTCCACTTGCCACGCCGCGAGTAATGCCTGTTTTACATTGACAATTTCTTCATGAATTAATTCATGAAGTCACTTCAAGGACAAATTAATATAAAAAATCGTGTATTACACTGTCAATTTCTTCATGAATTAATTCATGACTTAGAGCATGTTCTATTTTCCGTCAAGTTTTGCGTGAACTTCAGGAGTACCAACATTTGAACACAAGGAAGGTTATATTTTGATACTGGTATTTGTTTGAGGCATTAGACGAGGACTAGAGGAGAGTACATAATTTTAAAGATAATATTGTTGACTGAAGAGATAATCCTCACCCAACGATAATATAATAATATACTTAGATAAAAAGTGTGTGAAATGTTACAATGTTTTATTTATGTATTCCGCTGCCAAGGCACAGCTCGAGGGAGCATTCTCATTCACGAAATAATCACAAAACTCCTCTCGGGCAGCAACACAAGCATGTCTTGCGGTGAGCATGTTTGGTAAGAAAGTCCAAATTGAAATATTATATAGTCTTTATAAAGCTCTTCTAGGATGGAACTAGGATATTCGGGTCTCAAAAATTATGTAATGTGCAACATGCCAATGTTATGGTTTGCCCTTTTTCCACATTCATATTAATCGTAGTCAAAAAAACTCTAAATCGTTTGGCTAAAATGCTAAATGCATTTTCAACTACTCTTCTAGCCAGACTTAATCTGTAGTTAAAGATGCTTTGGATGAAGATGGATATGGTTAGAAAATATGTTCTGAAAGGGGAAATGCAGCACAAAAAATAATTTTGTTATTTATTCTCTTGTGTTGGTATTTGCTAGAATCTGACATAAGGTGCCAAAAAAATTCATCAATTTCTTCATCAATGTAAAATAGAACTTGTCGTGGATTAATTCATGAATTTATTCATGAATTAATTCATGAAGAAATTGTCAATGTAAAACAGGCTTAATAACTATTCCTGTTTTATTAATATCCACATTTACACTTTCGCTTGTTATCATATTCCATAATGTAGAGAATGAGTGGAAAGGATAAGTATACCTAATTACAGGTATTGCAAAAAGTACCTATAGTGTAAAACAATGGGCTAGTACACCACTTTTTTTAGGTGTTTATTCGATTGTGTGGGGTGAGAAAACTCCAGAGTGTTTTTAAACATTTCTTCTACGGATTTATCCGAAAAAAATTAAATTTCTAAAATTTCCGTTACTATCTTTATCTTTATTTTAAATTGCGATAAATTATTTTACATAATGGAAGTGAACACGTGTTTTGTGCTTTGCAATAGCAATACCACCGGCAAAACAAACACTTCTACAATTTCTTTTTTGCAATACCAAAGCTCAGCTTTTTGTTTAAACTTCCACATTTGAAACTCACATTCATGTTTCTGATTTTTGTTGGTAAACGCACATACCCTGTCGACTTCGACATACCTAATATGAGAACTAGTCATTTGTATGTTGGTCAATAAAAAAATTAAATTAAATTTAAAATAAATTAAACAAAAAATAAATTACATTTATAATACATTCAATAGGATTTAAATAACATTTAAATTACATTAAATTACATTGAATTACATTAAATTACATTAAATTACATTAAATTACATTAAATTACATTAAATTACATTAAATTACATTAAATTACATTAAATTACATTAAATTACATTAAATTACATTAAATTACATTAAATTACATTAAATTACATTAAATTACATCAAATTACATTAAATTACATCATATTACATTAAATTACATTAAATTACATTAAATTACATTAAATTACATTAAATTACATTAAATTACATTAAATTACATTAAATTACATTAAATTACATTAAATTACATTGAATTTCATTTAATTACATTTAATTACATTAAATTACATTAAATTACATTAAATCGCATTTTAGATTTTCTTGTTTCTTAAATACCCTGTATGCTATCTATCGTAATTTTGAATATGACTATGACTTTATAGAATAACCTAAACTTTTTTATGTAAAATCACCACACAACTCCCGTACGCCAAATTTGAACAAAAATATACAGGGAGTTCCATTCTACAGGATGAATAAGTTGAGTATAATATGAATTTTAAGTCAAGTGTGATATGTAGATATCTCAAAACACTTGAATAGCCAACACAACCACTCAAAGTGTTACTATGCAAACATCCAATGAAAAAACGTACAGGGTCTACGTCTAATAATACAAAGGCCTGCTTGTTCTGTTAGTAAGTGCAGAGAAATTAAAGCGAGTGGTGTGCTACAACAGAAAACGCATAATAATGTAAACTGTTTTTTACTAGTTACTCTGCATCTACCAATGATCTGTATACCTAGATGACCCATTCAAATGGCATTGTAGTCCACCTTGATATACAATAAAATATCAAAACAAATATGTACAACACTTTGCCCTGTAGTGGTGCACAGCTGACCAGTAAATATAAGTATCGCCCACCAGTGGAAAGTTCGGTTTGATCTAGTATTTCTGGCATCACACACGACGTATTTTATAAGCGCCCAATCACTATTCACTATAATAGTTTGTTGATAGTTAAACAAATGTAAAGAGTTTATTAGTGTTTATAACCTCTACCCGGCGCACTACAACAAGGCGTCCGCTGGACAAACCGTAAAGAAACAGCCGCTTCCCCAGTTTTCCTTCTATGCAACCAGGCTCAGTACATAATTTAATATATTTTCAACATGTGTATTTTAATATTATCAATTATAATATTATATATTATATAATAAAGAGATAATATTAACATAATTATATACAGGGTTAACTATCACTTAGTACAAAAATTTTTATGGCAGATAAAGAAAAATTAGACTTGCTAAAATAAATTTTCAAAAATTTTCTAACATTTGTCTTAAGCCTAAAAAAATTTTTTTTCAAATTGTATTAAACCCCTCAAAAAACGCCGCCTATGGACGCCCGCGCGACATGTCTAAAAATTTCGCATATGTCAATAGCGCGGCGTTGCCACGTCTATCAATTTATCCGAGGATTCACCACAAAATTTCGATTTCCTTTTAAAAACGATTACTTTCTGAGGAACATGTAGAATGCCTATGAAACACCTACCTTACTGACATTTCCAGGATTGTTTGCACCATTTTCTGTTTTCTTGCTTTTTTACATTAAAAGTCACACAACACAACATTCACATTTTTTAAATCTGTTGGGGATCTCTTGGTTTCCCTCTGCTATTCCTTTTGTTTGAAGCGAGGTACTCAGCCTGACGACCACGACGAGGTAGATCCCCTCCGCCAGGAAAACCCCGAAGGGTAACCGAAAAATCACAACTGCACTAGCACACATTGCACAAATGCACATGCAAAGCACTACAGTAGCTGTTCAAAGAGGCCGCCGTTAACTTCGATGCACAAATTCACTCGGTTAACTAAAGAAGTCCGGATACGTGCAAAAAGTCCATGATTATTCCGGATTTGGACAGCTGCACCTTCAATTCGTTCACGTAACTGCTGCTCGTTGTCGATTTCCTGCTCGTACACAATCGCCTTCATGAATCCCCAAATACAAAAATCCATTGGATTCAAGTCTGGTGATCGCGGCGGCCATGCAATGGGCCCTCCTCTTCCGATCCAACGGTTGGGGCATTGGTCGTCTAAAAGTGCACGAACAGGTCTCGCAAAATGGGCTGGTGCACCATCGTGCATAAACCACATGTCATGCAGTACTTGTAGTGGCAAATTATCAAACAAAACATTTGTCAGAAAATACAAGTATCGTTCAGCGTTTAAATTTTCCGGTAGAATGTATGGTCCAATTAATCGATCTCCATAAACTCCAGCCCAAACATTGATGGAAAACCGACGTTGGAAATTAAACCGCCGAACAGCATGTGGGTTCTCATCGGACCAAATATGGCTGTTGTGTCTAAAAAAAAAAAACAAAAATTAGAAATATTCACAATTTTGGCGAAGGCGTTAGGATTGACATAGCCAATTTTATAATAAATAAAAAAGATAATATGGAGGAGAGAAAGCTATAAGTAAGTAAAAATTTACATACGTGTTTAAAACCCCAGCACGTGTGAAGCAGCATTCGTCTGTCCAAAGAATGTTGAAAACAAAGTTTGGGTCTTGGGCGATTCGATCACGTAGCCAAGTGCAGTAGGTCATTCTCACCGGAAAATCATTTGCTTCTAATGCTTGGACCTTTTGTATGTGATAAGGGTGAAGGCCGTTTTCCCTTAGAATCCTCCATGCCTGTAAATAATTGTATTGTTACATTTTAAATTTTATGTAGGTATTAGGTGCAAGCAAAGACAATCCCATCACATGGGATAGTCTTTGGTAGAAGTCAGTTTTATTGGTTTTATTTTACTTGCCTTGTTCTGAGATATTCCCAATCTCCTTGCAATAGCTGTAGTGCTTATGGAAGGTTGCTCTTCCACCAAATCAAGCACTGACTCAACATCGTCCATGTTCATTTGCCCTCCAGGCCCACCCCTTCGAGCTTGCAAAACACCAGTGTTTCGCATACGTTGTACAATGTTCACGAAAGTACGTGGGTTAGGCATATTTGCCCTGTTAGGAAAACGAATACGGTATTCTGCTGCAGCTCGATGTGCACTTTCATCGCATCTCCCGTACATTATAACCATGTCCGTTAACTCGGCGTTCGAATACTCCGGCATTTTCACAAAGACGCTGAACGATTTGCCGCGAAAATCAAGACCAAACTGGGAAATAACGCCATGTTACATTCGCAAATGCCCTCCGTCGGCTACTAGCCAAACTTGAAAAGGTTTGTTCCAACAGGGCCAATAACCGTGCTCAAGCACGTTCAGCGCATGCGCACTACCCCGCTGGCTGTTCCAACTGAATTATGTACCTACCGACACGGGACGATACACGCACTGTTCCAGCCGATTTATGGATCATTTGTGTATCGTCCTTGTACGATAAAAACGGTGCCTGGTCTAAAGCAATAACCGCGTGTACTGACATGCGCAATGTAGTCATGTGACAGAGATAAACAGCGGGGAATCGTTGAACAATAATTTTTTAGAGTGAAGAGTGAGGTTAGCCCACCGAACATTCGGTTAGCCACATATTAAACACGCAGGTTAGGTGCGGTCGCAAAACGTGATTTGGTCGATTTGATTCACAATCCGTTCCATCTGAAATTTTCTTTGGGATCGCACATGAACGGTGCAAAACTAGCGCATGCGTTCTTTAAGGGTTATCATCTAGTTCATGTACAGTTCTGTGACGGTACGTAAATTCGAGTTGGAACAAATGATCCCAAAGAAAATTTCAGATGGAACGGAAAAATTGTTCAACGATTCCCCGCCCTACCCAACAAGCCAAAAACCAACAAGAAATAAAAAACACGATCCCAGCCATCGATTTAAACCTATCTACGTAAAAACAAAAATATGATGTTAATGTTTATCTCTGTCACACGACCATACACTGCGCATGTCAGTACACGCGGTTATTGCTTTAGACCAGGCACCGTTTTTATCGTACAAGGACGATACACAAATGATCCATAAATCGGCTGGAACAGTGCGTGTATCGTCCCGTGTCGGTAGGTACATAATTCAGTTGGAACAGCCAGTGGGGTAGTGCGCATGCGCTGAACGTGCTTGAGCACGGTTATTGGCCCTGTTGGAACAAACCTTGTATGTACAGTTAGTTGCCTAGCTAGGAAGTTATGAAATGACGAACGGGGCAACGCGGAGCAGTCGAAAAAACGTTTCATAGACTCGACCGGGCCGATACGTCGCTTAATTCATACCGCCGAGGCTTCAGAACAATAAATCCTTTATCTATGCTTCAGAAGAGGTTAGATGGTGGACAAGAATTCATCAGAGGAGCTCCGGGGGTATTAAGGGAGACGGCTTGTGGTGTCGCGGTAATGAGCTTTCCGCGAGAGTAGGAACCGGTCCGGATACGAGCTAAGGTAAGGGGAATCTAATAGCGCTGCATCTGTACAGATTCAAATCGATTGTTATTTATGTATTTTTTAAATTTGTTTGAGTAAAAAGGTATTTTCACCGTTCCTAAATCAACGGCAACACCGCGGAAAATCACTTCAGCTGTCAGTACCTTCAGAAGCCAAATTGGATGACGTCATTAAAGGCGGGGATTTACAGGGAAAATAGGGGTCTTTACCCGTTTTTTTAAAGATCGTAAAAAAAATCTAAAAATATTTTTCTATGTTTTCTTAAGCCACCCTGCGCACGTGGTAAAAATTTTTGTACTAAGTCATAGTTAACCCTGTATATATATCTCAGATGACTTTGCTATATATATATATATACATTGTAAGAAATAAGTGCTTTCATTATTTGTCACATTAGGGAAGTTGAAACTCTGTAGAAAAGTTTGTAAACAAATACTAAAATATTGAGGACGAAGTTGTGTATTGAATTATGGATCTAAAGTCTATCCAAATTACAGAGGCAGTGGATCAAAACATTGGCCACCACGTGACCTATTCTCTTATTGGTCTGGCCGTCATCAAATGTCGAGTGTTTACGCGGCGAGCAGAATGCAGGGCCGGCTCTTCCCTCAGTCGAATTTCCTGCATATTTTAGATCGGATCGCGAGCAGCATATTCTGTAAATTTATTTTGATACTTAATTTAAGGAAATTTATAAAGATCCACGAAAGGTAGAAACACAAATTTTAGAACTTCTAAAAGTATTAGTTCAGAGTTACAAGCCACTTGGAATCTCATGTTAGTCCGACCCTGGTAATCGATCGCAAGGCGGTCATGAGACTTTGTTTATATCTACTGCCGCTGTAACTTGGATAGACTTTAGGTATACATATCATTGGCATCTACTAATATTTTTTTCAATGATTCCAAGGCGCTCTTGACCCGCACAGCGAAAAAAACCAGCGAGTAAGTCGTCTTGGACAATAAACTGTTTTGAGGTACTTGCATGGCACACTTGACTCGCCAGGTGCCTTTAAAATCCCTCTTTTGTTCAACTTTGACACCCTGTAAAACGGAACTCTCTGTATTTTTTGTTCAAATTTTGCATTATGGTTGTTTTGGAGTGTCCTGATTAACGCTGCGGTGTCACTTATTGGATGTAACAAGTAACAACATTATTTTATACCTCCAACTCCCTTTTAAGGTTAGAGTTATATCCCCTCCAAACACCCTTGTCTTATCTAACCCCCATGTGGCAGCACGGGCGTAGCCAGGATTTAGTTTTTTGGGGGGGGGGTTTAGTTTGAGAAGTAAATAAAACAACAAAAATATACTTCTTCGGCTTTTCTTTTTTTTCTTTTAAATATATCCACTACTTCATCTGCATGAATTTCTGTTCCATAGTGAATGTTCATTAGAGCCAAACCATTAAGTCTGTTTTCACTTGTGTTTCGTAAATAGTTTTTCAGTCTCCTTAGGCTCGAGAAAGACCTTTCTGGGGTAGCAGTGGATACAGGAATGGTAGCCAAGATTTGTAGTAATGTGTAAATATTAGGATAAAGGTTTTTATCGCACATATGTAGGCATTCCAAACTAGATTTCGGGGTAGGCAGTCTTCTTATCAGCATGCAAGGTAGCTGAAGCTTTGATAGCTAAATCCAAATTTGTTTCTTTATTAGAAACCCCTTGACCTTGACTACACCACTTTTTCCAGTAGTCCATACCTTTAAGTTTATCACCCTTCCTTTTTTTCCCCTCCATTTTTCGACAGTAATAATGATTCACGTATCTATCCTTAACAAGGTCATCGAATAACAGCGCACTAAAATTACTCACTTACACGGTACACTTAATTCTCTTCACTATTCGTTCACCACTTTTCACTTTTATTCGCTTCGAGTTCGCATGGAACAATACTGCCGTAAGCGCGGTCACGCGCCGCGGCGCCGCTTATATAGCAGCCCAGTAGCCGTCCAGAAACTTCCACGAACTTTCACAAAGTTCCGCTCATTTCTACCGAGGGGCGTGGCGAATAATCGAGAAACAACGCAAAGTGTCCCTACAATACAAAATAGTTCGGCTGCAACTGCGTCTGCCTCTCGTCAAAAGATGGCGCTAGGCGCTACTATTACTACATATATTCAAACGTAATAATAATTTAACTCTTCACTCCTCGTATTTTTTCGGTATAATATTAGGTAATATTTTGCTTATTTCGGGGGGGGGGGGGGGTTGAACCCCCGAAACCCCCCCCCTTGGCTACGCCCGTGTGTGGCAGGTATACTCCACCTATAAGGCGAAGGACCCGTTTTTAGGGGCTACAAATTTTAGGCGGTTATCCCCATACATATTGCATCGCCCCCCTCTCCCGATAGGAATTCGGGTCACAGACCGCGTCCTTGACAAAATCTATGGCGTCGTTTCATCCTAGGCGGCGCTTTCATCCCCCTCTGGAGTAGTCTTGAAATGGTGGCTAATAATAATCGTTTGATCCCTTTTTGGGCGACCGGGTGCTTGGGATTGTGAATTTCATATTTTGTAGGTAACTTTCTCTACAAGGCGAGACAGTTTTTAGTTACAAATGAAATTTTAAAACAAAAGTTTCATCACTATAGGTCTACCAACGCTTCATTCTCAAAAATTTTTTTGTGGACCCATATTGAAATGTAACTTTCTATCAAATTAATGAAGTAAAATAACGGGTATTTCAGCCAAAATCATGTGTTATTTATTCTTTACAATACAGAAAACTTTCGGCCATATTTTTGGCCTTCGTTAGAGCTAAAATAGTGTTAGGTAAAGTATATTATTAACTAAGATTTTTATATACTATACTTAACTGTTAAAAAATATTGAAAATTTATGATCCTAATGGATATAAACTTCCAAAATTAGAATAAATTATTTTCTAAAAATGTGTTATTGTCTACTGAAAATTTGGTAATAAATATTTATGGTTGCCATAGAAATTTGAAATAAAAGAAAATTTTATATTATGAAATAAGTTATGAAAAAAGAAATGATAGCAGAAAGTAATATTATTTTAAGGTTATACAAATTTTTAGGTTACCAAAAAGTTCGACAATAAACAAAAGAAATGTAAATTTTGAGTTATTAGTCAAAAGGGTTAGAAAATATTAGACAATAAAAATGTCCATTTAAAAACCGAAAACTTGGTAAATACAATAATGTGTACAATAAATTTACAGAATTTGTTTTAATAATAAGGGTTATAGTGAGGAGTTATGTTGATTGTTTTTCATCTAAAAGTAAAATGTAAGAATAAATGCAACTTAGATCTTCCATATCAGTTATTTTGTTTATTGGATAATTTTCCTTATTAATTTCAAACGTCTCAAGAAATAACTTTTTAGTAAGATTATTTTCTCTGTGTAATATTTTTACATTGTTAAAATTTGCATGATGGACTGTGATATTTATATGCTCAGAAAAAGAAGAGGATATTTTATTTAATTTAGGTAACATCAGTTTTGTGTCCTGATATTCTATTATACAGGGACCGGCAGAAAGTTGGACACAAAAATTTAATATTTTTAAACTCTGATTTCGATTAATTTAAATTTCTAGCTGCTAATCGAACCAAATTAAAGTTTAGTAGAAAATTCAAGTGTTATCCGATGATAAGTTGCGCTTGCGTTATTTTGTTTTTTTTTGTAATAAATTAAATCTGACTCCAAACAACTTTTGTAAGTAACTTTTTACCGTATTCTAAAAAATAAGGGTACTTTACTCTTGAGTTATTTTGTCATTTTTGAATCTACCTCGTATCCAAAAAGAGATATTTATTTGATATGTGCGTTTTGAGTTTGAAATGATGCACCAACTTTTATCAAGAATAAAATTTTCTGAGAAATTAATAATAAAAAAGTTTTCCATTTGTGTCCAACTTTCTGCCGGTCACTGTATAAATTTTGGGAAGTTTGGCCTATGTATTTCTTATTACAATTATAACAAGGTATCGAATAAACAACATTGGATTCACACATTAGTGGAATTTTATTTTTTAACTTTGTAACTAAGTGTATAATTATCCAATTTGTTTAACATTTTTAAAGGCTATTCTAATATTATTTTCATCTTTAAAAGTTTCAGTAATTTTTGGTCTCACTTCTTCAATATAATCTAACGAACAATTAGTTTTTGTAAAATTTTTTGATGTACTAATTTTTCAATTATATTTTGTTACTTTGGCTGCAATACCCGTTATTTTACTTTATTAATGTCTAAGTACAGCCGTTATTAAAGTAGATCTATTATTTCTGTCGAATGTTAAAGTCCTGCTAGAAAAAATTGAATCACCCTGTATATATTTTATATATTATTTTAGTTATGAATGTACAAAGTGATTCCGTTTTAAATACAGAACATGAATCATAAAAAGTTGCACTTCAATGCCTTGGTATCGTATTAATGAACTCACTTGGAACAGCATAAAAACGCTTGCGGGAAGGTGTTTGCTTTGTAATACAAGACCGAATCATAGGCGGCGAACGGCCCTTAATAATATTAAACAAATTTTATTTAAATGCTCTAAAAAAGAATAAAATAAACTGTGAAATAATTCAAAACAAAGCAAACCAATAATTTTGTTACACACAAAACAACACCACACAAAAATCTATACACAAAACCAAAATCCATAAAATAAAGCGCGATCCTTATTTCCGTGCACGGCACTGGTTATACTGGCCTAACTGGCCCACGTCGACACCTGCGCCATGCGGATCTCCGAAACGCTGACCAATCAGATCGCGTTACGCTCGCTTCCTTATTGGCTGCCTCCTTGATTAGGTCGACGTCGACCGCATAAAAACCTTTGAATTTTATACGGGTGATTTCTGCTAATTGGTCTGGTACTTTTACCAGTAGCAGAGCGTGGTAAATGCTATGAAATAGATCGCGCTCCGTATATCACTGTGTTTCAAGTGAGTTCATTTATAGTTTACATAAATAACTAATATTAATTAAAGGTAGCTGTGCAACGATATAATTAGGCAACCCATGCGCAAGTTGCTTGTGTATAAGTATCTACATTATCTTTTGTAAATATTTGTTTTGATTTGGCATATTGTATATATAAATCCCCTCTAAGCTTTATCCTGCGTTACCCGTAGCTATATACCCACTTTTCCTTGAGCCCATTCCGTTTCGGGGCACGTTCGGCTGTATCGGACCTTTTGTGTTTACAATTCCGCCCCGGCGGGGATGTCCGAGATGGTCTCAATTTCGATTTATTACGGCGAACTTTCAGTTTCCAATAACCGTAAATCGCGGATAACGCGATCGCGCGGACAACGGGAGCCGTGTAGAGAGCGGCCGTTTTAGGGAAACAGCCATTAAAGGATCGTTCCAAGTGGGCACTTCCGATCCGGGTCGATCTGGCAACTTAATGACGTAAAAAACTGCCCCGACCAGCGCCACCTAAAAGACAAGGCCAAACAACTCGCCTGACCGTACGCGGATAAGTCATCATAATCCGGCCGACGTTTACGTGACGTTTACCTGCGTCCCTTTGAATTTTCGGCGATATTTTCGTGTATTTGTGTATTTTGGTGCGTTTTAAAGCTATTTTGCAATTAATTGAACGCCAGGCTTTTTTACTAGAGCACGATGACCACAAAATACAGGTAAGAAGGGCTAAAATTAATTTAGTTTTGAAAGTAGGTTGTGAAACAGTGAAACATGTTTTTTATTATACTTCTTTGAAAACACCTTATTTTCATCTGTTTTAGCAATAATGAAAGATGGGGTTTTTCGGGCTAGCGCACGGAAACAGCGCATGGAAAAACTTTCCGTGCGCTGAATAAAAATACCGAATATATGGCTTTAAAATAGAAATATACAGCAAAGTAAACTAAATTTAAGAAACTCTATATGCTCTCTGATATTTAACATATACCTATTTTGTATTTTAATTCGTAAGTGTTTCAATATTTAGATACATTTCTGTAATATTTTTGACGTTTTATTCACCTTATCTGACAATAACTAATTTACAACGAAGCACCTTTGAAATAATTTGAGAGTAACCATGGAAACGCATCATACATACCAAACACTATATTGTCTGCATTGTTTATTTTTTGTCAATTAATTTTATTATAATATGCCAGGGACTCTTTATAATAAGGGGACCCAGCATTATACTTTCCAAAGTGAGGCCTATTCTTTCATCATTCTAATGGTCTGAATGATGCCAAGTATGCCATTTTATTGGAGAATCTATTAATATAACAGGTACCTTGATTGTTAGTAAAAATTAATAATGGTTTCCATGATTTCAAAATATTAGACTTGACAATGTTGTGTCTACATTTACAGAATATGGCAACTGTCAAACTACACAAATTTATTGTATAGTTGAAATTCTTTAATTGTCACATCTGAGTATCTGAAAGTTAGAAAACTTAAAAATTGTGTATTATGATGGGAAATATTTTGCCTCCTTTAGAATCTATGGCATTATCTATCACATAAAACCTGTTGGCAGTTGGACACTGACATATTATAACATAACCTTGTACCAGCCCACTTATGTGGTCTCCTTGGAGTATACAGAAAACAAACTTCCCCTCAAGGCTTCACTTTTCCTATGTGATAGACTGTGAAATGCTGGGTCCCCTTATTTTAAAGAGTCCCTGTAATATGCCGATAAAATGTTTTAAGTTTCCGTTTTCAAAAAAAGTATAATAAAAAATATCGTTCATTACACGTCCAGGAATAGATTTTTCCGTGCTTGCATGACTTCACTTCCGTGCTTGTCACGCGCGCACGGAAAAATCTTTATTTCCAGACTCGTAATGAAATATACTATTTAGGCGTGCGAACAACATTTCCCCACTGAGGTTGAGGGTATTGATGAAGGAAGTACCTTAGGATTACATACTTTGTGCAATCGATCAGGCAAACTTAATCGGCTAAGTTGCGAAGCACCCTCGCTTGGTCAAAGTTATGTTTTTATTTGATAGTTCTAATTTGTAAGTTGTAAATAAATGGATTATATCTTTTTATAGATGCAGTAGGTACCATGTATGTACGGTATACTACCAGCAGACTGACTAAGTTAATTGTCCTGGCCCAGAATAAGTATAGGAGAGAAGATTCTGAAGCAACTTAAAGTCTAAATTAAGTACTATTTTATATTTTGGAATAATTATACAGGGTGATTCACCAGGAATGGGAAATCCCGAAATTGGAGGTAGGGGAGACCAAAATATGACGGTTGAGCCCAACATTGCTTAGACAAATGTTGTGTGTTTGAGAGATAGAGTGCGTTCAAGTTCTTCTTTTTTAAATTGAATTATGGCTATATCTACCAAAATAATCAAGCTGCTGAACTGAAATTTGGCACTGCTTTGTTTTTGGGGATGGAGAATAAGCTGAAAATGTCAATTTCTACGTATCTCACAGAGGGCGCCACTTGCGCTGTTTTTGGATCGTGCTTTTACTCGTAACTTTTGTGAGGTTATCTTGTTGGTCCTGCAGTTCCATCATTTTAGTTATCTTTTCATTCTGCAACAAAGAGGTACTCTTGTTTCATAACGATCAAATCAACCGTTTGAGTTGAAATTGGCAAAACGTGCCCCAAAACACCTGTTGACTTTAATATTCGAAAAATAAAATTTTCACCTACTGCTTTCAAATATTGCACAACAACTGTACCATTTAAAGCGAGAAAAAAAACTCATGAACAATGTCCCAAAAAATGTTCACTTTCAAAATGGAATGGATTGAAAATCAGCAAAATTTGGACACCCTATTTCAAGAAAACGAATGTGTTTCGACGAATATTCATTAGGCTTTTTTTTTCTTCATTTTCAAAGCAGTAGGTAGGTGAAAATTTTATTTTTCGAATATTGAAGTAAACAGGTGTTTTGGGGCACGTTTTGGCAATTTAAACGCAAACGGTTGATTTGATCGTTATGAAACCAGAGCACCTTTTTGTTGCAGAATGAAAAGATGCACTAAAATGATGGACCTGCAGGACCAAAAGCACGATCCCAAAAAAAAAACAGTGCAAGTGGCGCCCTCTGTGAGATACGTAGAAATTGACATTTTCAGCTTATTCTCCATCCCCAAAAACAAAGCAGTGCCAAATTTCAGTTCAGCAGCTTGATTATTTTGGTAGATATAGGCATAATCCATTTTAAAAGAGAAGAACTTGATCGCACTGTATCTCTCAAACAAACAACATTTGTCTAAGCAATGTTGGGCTCAATCGCCATATTTTGGTTTCCCCTACCCCCAGTTTCGGGACTTCCCATTGCTGGTGAATCACCCTGTATAAATAAAAGCACAACACCTACTTAAGAGATACGAGATACTCTAGGTTTTTGCAGATATATTTTCGAGAGTATACTACAAAAAAAGCGAAAGAAATAATGCTAGTTAACATTAAAAACATTAACTTTGTTCTGCAATATTATTAGAACAATTTTAATAATAAGAAATAACAACGGTGTTAGTTGGACAAAGTTTGTCCTCAAGATTACATTTGTTTTTCAAAATTTCAATTCATTTTTGCATTTTTGACTTCAGGATGTTCCCTCCTACTTATTCTGGGCCAAGCCAAATAAGTCGGTCAATCTGCTGGCAGTAGGTATATCGTATATGGTACTGGATCTAAAAACATAAATAATCCCTTTACTTACAAATAAGAACTATAAAAAAAACATAACTATGACCAAGCGAGGGTGGGAAAATGTTGTTCGCACGCCTAAAAACATGTTTCACTGTTTCACATACCTACTTTCAAAACTACATTAATTTTAGCCCTTCTAACCTATAATGTTGTGGTCGTATTGCTCTAGTAAAGAAGCATGGCGTTCAATTAATGCAAAACAGCTTTAAAGCGCATCAAGATACACAAATACAGAAAAATATCGCCGAAAATTTAAAGGGACGCAGGTAAACGTCACGTAAACGTGAGTTATCTGGCCTTGTCTTTTGTGTATTAGGTCGGTAGGTAGACACTCTATAAATTTTCACCAAATGGGAGGCCAACGATAAAGACAGCCCATGGCGCTAACGCATAATCGCGTAGTCACGTGACCAACTTAGTCCTATATAATAAAAGGCATTTTTGGAGATAAGTATAGAAAAAACAAATTTCGTAACAATTTGGCGAGTTTTCTTTCATCTATTACATTATTGGTTTTGTGCATCCAGGCTTTCTCTAATTGTTTTTTCAAAATTTTCAACCTTCCTCAGCTGTTTTGGGCTGAGAGTTAAACGGCACTGCACTCAAATATTTTGGCACATTCTCAAAAATTGTTGGGACAGCACCTTCCTTTAGCTTAGGTGATATTCTCAATAGGTATTTTCCTCCCATAACAAGTTTGTCCACTTTAATTGCTTCACTTTCTTGAAAATGTGTTAGAAATTAAATCTCAGTTGGAATTTGACGAATCAATTTTTGGCGCAAATTTTCATCCCGAGGCAAAGCAAATGTTGTTATGGTGACATTTTCTTCCTGGCTTTTGTAATATGTATAAATATAATATAAACAGACCCAATATTTGGTATTTAGGTTATTGTTTACGAAATAAAAATGAAAACTCATCTCTGTATACTGTTAATATTGACGAGGTCCCACTTGATCGGCAGCGTGAAAGGCCGAATAGGAACTGTATCAGGGCGTGGGTCGACAACGAAAATCCTCGAGTACGTTACCACACTGATTTATTTCGCACAAGGTGAATGGTTAATGCAAAATACACAAACCCGAACGTGGTCAACGGGAACGGCTTCCAGCCACCCGGACCGTCTGAACTCGCGGATCTCCCGTAAGCAGTTCACCCGTCTGTGTCTCAGGCTCCACTGTCCATGTCCATTTCGGGTCCGGGGGGGAGAATTCCCCTTATAGCGCTCACGCGTCGGTGCGAGCGGCACCAATACTCCTGGACGGCACGACTTCCACCCAGAGGCCATAATAACACCTGGGCGGTTCCCCTCCGCCAGGACACACGCGCACTACACACAAACTTGTTTCTAAAATATAAACTAAGACGTTTAAAAACACTCAAAACCCAAGCTGCCGCTTTCAGTTATGTGACAAATGGCATAAACGTCGGACTAAGATGGTCACGTGATTTTTGTGTGCCATGGCCTGTCTTTATCTTAGGCCTCGCACCAAATGCGTATGACGTCAACTCTCCAAGTCCATATCGATGACTTTCACCTCACCGGATATTTTTCGCATTTTAACGACGTATTTGGTTCTTTCGAGGTTCTTTCTATAACTGCTTGCTAATAATACATCCCATCCTGTTTACGCACCTGGATTGCCAGATATTGTTCCCATACAGTGTGCGTGTTTCCTTCAAATTCCGGTACGGCAAGTAGATTGATACCTATACAGGCAATAATAATAGGATCTCCGCATAGGATTTACCATCTCCCTACCCCGCATATCGTAATTAGTTAAGTGGAATTTGATCAAACACGCTGGTTCGATGGGAACATAGTGTAGTTTGGCCGCAACCAGTTTGGCCACGTTATATAGCTTTGGACGGTCTATAGCTATTGTTTGGAGTGCAGCCTGCGTGTTTGCGTGTATGCGTACGTATCTTATGAGACAAGTCCATATTTCGCAGTAATTAAACCATTCAATGGTTTCAACTACATTCCCTGTATGGGATGTACCTACCCCAATTCAGAATAAATTTCTAAGGTTGCTAGCCTGCGAGGGCGCAGTATCACTGCGTCGCAATTGATTATTCAGCTGCACAATACACACAATGTACGGGTTAGTGACAAAAGCGTCCGAAATACGGTCCATGAAGATCACATATTAATGGCCACCGGCTTTTAAAAGTTCTACCATTATCACGAGAAGATCGCACAACCAGGTTACAATGGATACAAGAACATTTAAATTGGCAGCAGCGGGAATGGACTTCAATTTTACAAGCTTTTTATTTTCTGATGAGCCCCGATTTGTACTTCGGCCAGATTAAAGGAGGCATCGCCTGTGGAGGCGTCCTGGAAATTCAGAACGCCTTGCAGCTATTCGAGCTGTTCACGCACCTTTCGAGGAGGTACGATCATTATGTTATGGGGCGGTATCAACATCGGCGGAAAACTTAACTCATTTGGTTGGAGCGGTATCTGAATTACAATGATTATTAAAACATTATTCTTCAGCCTGTTGTTGTTCCATATACTAAACTGAGAGAATTGGGCCAACATTTCAACTAATGCATGACAATGCGCCTCTCCATGCACCAAGTGTCGTGCGCGAATTTCTGCAGGAAAATGAAATCAATGTTTTGCCTTGGCTTTATCAATCCTGTGACCTTAATTCCATCGAGCACTTATGAGATATGCTCGGATGAAGAATTTTGATGCAAAATATTTTATTTCAAACTGACCATCAATTATTCGAGTGCCCTTCAAATGAATGGAACGACATCGAACAACAAGACATTGACAACCTAATTCTGTGTATGTCTCGTACAAGGCAGATTGTTTTGTTTTGTTTCATGGCATATCCGATATACAAATCTATCAAAAAACTATTTATTATGCGTTACAAAATAGAAAAGGCTGAATTTAAGAAATGCCAATGTAAACAAATTACCTCGTCTTCTTCCCTTCGAGACGCTAATGTAGAAGCAAAACAAAACAGTGTTATTTGTATTACCGTAAATCATCTATTCCTATATATTGTTGGTCTCGTAGATATAAAGCGGTTGTTAACAGTCGTGGTTGTAATCCTCTGTATTAATTATCATTTATTGTTGCTTTACTGTTGTTAATTATGTGTTGCAAAAACATGCATAATTTTTTTTTGAGAAACTATGTTTGAATTTTTTTTTTAATTCTTTCTTGAAATTTGACACATATGTATAAGTCTATTTAGAGTACAGCTATAATTAAAAAAATATATGGCAGGAAATTGTGTTTCATTTCATAATTTTTATCCTTATACCTTAAATTCTTTTGACGTGTGTAATTGTGTATATCTAGGACGTATAGCCAAAAAGGGTAAAAGGTTCTAACTATTGGCTATTGGCTATTTCTAAAAGACTCTTAAAAATTCCATTATGGTTCAAGTGATATTTCCAAAGTATATTTTATTGCTGATGCCCCATTTACTTAAAACATCAGGTCAGCTTTAGTTTAATAACAATGTAAATTAAATTTCCAAATTTCTTCGTAAAAAAATACAGCTTGCCCAGTAAAATTGTGTTCTAAATTTTGTAAGACGCTTTTAATAATAAAACAAGTTTTTCTCTAAATTAAACATTTTGAGATCAAGATCTTCACAATTCTGGCGAAGTTGCCGGTTTGAATTGAGCAAAATCGTATCAGGATATCAGTAGACACTACGCGCTTTTAAATAGGTCAATGTGCACTGGCCAATGACATCTTAGCTGTTCTAGTCTTGTGGCAAGACGAGTAACTCCCCTATTCCGTACAACCATGATAAAGTAGGAACTAATCGAAGTTGGCAGAAACTAACTTTCTAATCGGTTCCCTCTTAAGGGCCCGCCCAGGAAATACGCCGAAATATTCATGGAATTTAATTATTAGTGTGTTCAGTTTGTATAATACCGATGAAACAAGATTACGCAGATTAGAATATAAACTCCATCAGGGAAAATTCGGGGTAGTAGTCGTTGCAAAGCCAGCGCGAAATTTGGAAAGCAAATTACACAGGAGTATTACAACCAGAAATCTAAGTCCTTGTGTTGCCCACAAATCTGTCTAAATTTAAGTATCTAAGATCTTTAATATTATAAAGTAGGTATCTAAAAAATATTTGGAAATTATCTAAGATCCTTCTATAGATACTCCAAGAGAAAAGATCTTGCAGGTCCAAAATGATCTTTTTAGAGACTATTTTTATTCATTCAAGATTCAAAAAGAATCTTTTTAGGTTAGCTACTTATAAAAAGTATTAGTTGATCTTTGATCTAGATCCCTTTTGGTACCTTTCTTCATAATATGAGGTGATATTAGATAAAATTGTGGAAAGGCATATTGATTTTTGATTTTTGACTACCACCTACTTTGACTGATATTCATGATTCTTTTCAGGATGACAATGGACTACAACAACTCCAGCGACTCGGGCGTGCTTCTCAAGATCAACGACGTCCAGTTGGAAGACGAAGCAACCTACAAATGCGAAATAACATATTTGGAAGTAAAGGAACAGTGTGAGGTCATCCAGATTGTGAAACTTAAGGTTCTAGGTAAGTAATAATATCTTATTATATTATAGAAAAAAAAACTTCGACTTGAGGATTTATTAATCACTCATTACCTTACTCTTATGATAGATACTTTTCCTCGCTATAATAGACACAGCATACAATAGGTAATCAAAAAACACTTAGTACCGCAATATAAATATTTAAATTGAAATTTGTTCGTGGCATCGATATAGGTGAATAATTGAAATGGCAACTGAAATTATATTTCCACCGTGTAAATATTTACGATATCATCAGTTGGACCTAATCATTGGCCAATATCGTATATGCAATATCATCATTATTTTTGCATCGATTTGTAATGTGAATGATTTAAAAAATTCCCACAATTCAATAACAAATTATTTTCGGTAACTGACAGAGTGAACCCAGCACCCAATATCTAATGGATACAACCGATACTGTCGACTGTTTCTAGTTTGTAATGTCTTCATCAGCCGGCCTTAACTTAAATACCCGCAGGACCACGATACACAAATAACGGTATGCCAGCTAGGAGAACGAAAATTAAACTCTTCTGCGCATCTACGTCACTTCGACAAAAGCGCGGCCAACTCATAAAAATAGTCCTGAAATTAGTCTCACTGACATACGTCAGTTATCAATTTCGCGTCAAGTTAAGTCCAAAGATAGAATGTTGGTACTCTGAGACACTTTGGTGTATGGTGTATATGTGGTTGCCTAGCTCACTATAAAACGAGTCAAATTTTCGTTTAAAAATAAAAGTAAGCCATGATTTTGTCGAATAAGCGTCACCGTTGACGTCACAGCTTAAGTTAATCTTTAACCAGTAGTAGCCGGTAAGATGTATACCAGCGCCATCTGTCCCATAAGCCGCTAAACTATATTTTATTTTACAGGGTGAGCGTAACTCGCCGTCCCAGGCCTACAGCGGGAACACGAAAACTCAAAATAAAATTTCAAAAAGGGTTTCTTAAATGGGACATACTAAGGTCCAATTATGACCGAAAATTAGCCTTTTTTGGTGGAAAATGGCCACTGTGACGTCATCGATATTATTTTTCCAGAAACATACAATTTTTCCCTATATCCCTTATCATTCTCAACAACTTTTGTAGAAAAAGATTTTTTGTATGTTTTAATGTTCAAAATCTACACGGTCAAATATGTAAACAAAATAGAATTTCTTCTAATCATTTTCCGAAATCTAGCTAGCCATGGAAACAATTGATAGTCAGAAATTATTTAAGAGTATGTTAGGGTGTCTTGTTCACCCTTAAATTTATTCCACTGGAATATTTTTAAAATTTTTGAATTGTGCTTGTTACTAACTTGTTTGTAACAAAAAATTAAAAAAAAATATATTCCAACATGTAACCATACAGATATTGGATGCTGGTTCGCTCTGTCAGTAATAATTTGTCCCATAAGCCGTTAAACTATATTTTATTAAACATGATAACAAGTTGCAACAAAGAGCAAGCGTGCTCTAGCTGTTGACTACCAAATGCAAATTACACATATTTTTGAGTTAAATTGGAAAAAAAATATATTTTTCGTTGCTTTCCGGTCCATATTTTCCGTATAAAAGTTCGCCAATTTGACTGATATTTTATTCCCTGAAATGCGAGCATCCTTTCGGTCTATTTATTTAATGGAAGTTTTTCGCTGGTGGAAAATTAAAATTTTCCACATATCCAATTTATTTACCGGCCTGTCGAAATTGCTCTCTAAATAGAAGATAAAATTTAAATAGAATTATCGGATAGGTCCCCGAAAATTCGACCGGAAATAAATAATATACCCCTATATATTTCACCATCAGGTTCATTATAAAATAAAATGCAGCGACAGGATGTGCTGAATGGACCAATACACTTTTATTTTATTGTTGTATTTTGTTAATAGCGTCTGTTTGACCACAAAACCCCAACTAATTGATTTCTGTGCCTCATTTTTGCATTACAATTCAAATTTTCCTTCACAGCATAGACAAAGCTACACATAGATTGTCAGAACCATTGTTGAAATTTCCGAGAGGTACATACCTACACCAAATATTTTGCATCAATTTTTTTATAAAAACTAATAACTAAATTAAAATACCTACACCTAAACTTAGTATCGATTCTTAAGAGTTGTTAGACTTTACAGCTTATAAGTTTTCGTTCCAAAATTATTACAGCTTAAAAATTGGGGTCGGTAGTGGGATATTTGGCGCACGCTTTCAACAATGGTTCTGCCACAACCTTCTTAAACTTTAAAAGCCCTGTGCAAACATGTGGCAACGCCGCAGCGGGACGGTTCAACAGGTCTATGCAGTGTATAGAGCAGTCTGCACTTTGGCTTAGTTTTTCTTTTCTAATAAATGTTCAACCCTCTCTTTAATTATAATTAGATACATTTGTGACCTCTGTTTCAATAATTGAGTATCTAAGTAAGTAGGTAGGTTTGTTTAACAGACAAAAAAGCAGTAACAAGTAACAAAATATACGCATAATATAATATAAGTAATAATAAGTACGATTCCTGGTGTGGATAGGTACATTTTCGACAAATAATATGGTAAATTTGGACAAATAGAGGGAACTACATTTTGTTGTAAGTTGAATTTTTGTGAAAATTTCATGTCGACAAGGTTCAACCAATAAAACACAAGCATTTCTTAACGTTGCCATGGCAACTTGTGTATTTTTTCGGAAATCACCCCCTCATAAGCACCTAGCTGTAAGATTAATAAGTGGAAATCTCCCTCCTTTACAACAATAACACCAGTCACTCACTATATGTCACCAATTTAATTGTATTTTCAAATAGTTTTTTAATTTTTTAAGAAAATTTCTCTAGGCTACCGCCTCGGGAAAATTTTCAAAAAATTCGCACCTAGAAAAAATTTCCGGAAATAATTCATGCTCTAGGGAGATTTAAGTGAGAATATTTCGCAAAGTGCGCCGTCAGGCAAATTATGATTATCTATCTTCCCTTATGGTTAAATTTTCATAAAAATACAAACAACAAGCGAACAGAGAACTGCATGTTGTGAAGGAGAATAATATCTCTTGTGGTTGAAATGGCAGTTAGGGCCAATTTCATAATACATTCAACAAAAATATATTTTGACTTTAAAATTAGGTAAAGAAACTTTTGCAACAATATTAAACAATGTTTGGATTCGAAAGATAGAACCAACAGAAACAACTACTCCGAGGGCTAATACCCCTACCGGCATTGAACTACACCATTGGTTCTCGATTTTCGTTGGGAATAAACATTGGAAAGATCAAAATTTTCTCCTTCACCAACGTAACGTCAAAGATATTGATATCTTTGTTGGGACATGTCCTGACATGCTGCAGGCACAATGATCCCAAGTAGTTCAATGCCGGTAGGGGTATTAGCCCTCGGAGTAGTTGTTTCTGTTGGTTCTATCTTTCGAATCCATCCACTCCGGATTTTGCCTACGTCCATCTGATGATTCCCAAAAAGGATGAAACCGGTAATGGGCTGGCCGGGATCATTGTGCCTGCAGCATGTCAGGACATGTCCCAACAAAGATATCAATATCTTTGACGTTACGTTGGTGAAGGAGAAAATTTTGATCTTTGCAATGTTTGGATTGTTAGAAAGCTCCTTTAATTTTAAAGGGTACTTTGGTTTGTCTATGCAATTGGCCCGCAATCATTTCATTCTCAAATTTTCTTCCTTTGGAAAGCTCAAAACGAATACAAGTCTACCTACCGCCTGCCATCAAGCAAAGAAAACCTAGCTACTTCAAGTTATTATTACGATTTGACGTACAGCCAGGTATATAACTAAGTTTTAGCATCCCTCGGCGATTCCAGACATCTTGAGGCTTGAAATTGTAAAGGAACGATTCTTCACTTCGAACTTTTATAGAAATGTTTCACTTTTGCACAAACAAAACAAATTTATAAAAAAGTTGTCGCCAGCACTTCGGGCTGTCTGTTTCCATCCAGAGACACACTGCCTCGCCGTAGCAATCTGGCGACCTTAGCACTACTCGCACTACACAAATTAATTCTGGTAAATTTCTTGTAAAATCAACTGACAGGGAGTGACAGGCCACGCCGCGCAGACCCGCAAGCCATGTTGCCAGCTTTCTTAACTTCAAGGCTTTTCCTAGAGTCGGCTGGGGTTCTGCTTATCTAAGCCTCCTTAATCAATGTGCACAGTGACGTCACCGTGAAGGATATACAGATGTTATTATAAATTACTGGGGAAAAATGCTAAAAAGGGCTATCTTTCATGTAAAATTTTTTAATTTAAGCCTCCCCTGCAAACTTATTGCAGCCTTAAGGGGGGCAAAAAGTTTTATTTTAATTTCTTCCCAAAAACAATTCAATCTAGAAACTTGAATTTTATGATTACATTACGAGCAAGTGGGAAGACACTTTACGTAGAGTAAGTAACCCGAAACAGCTATTCATCTTTTTTTACAAGACTTTTTTATAAGTTAGTTTATTTCAAAAGAAAAAAGTCTTGTTCTGCAGTCTAATTAATTTAGAAACGTTTTTTACTCTCCTTATTTTTTCATTGACTTAATAGTTTGTCTTGGAAAATATAGAATTATTTTTGTTCCGGAAATAGAGTTTTTGACACTCAATATTAATAATAATAATTATTTATTTACAATTTTACATTTTGGTTACAAAAACAAAAAACAAATGACGTAAATAAACACAGTGAAATGTGTGACAGGAATAGTTATTTCGAGATAAACAAATAAACAAACATTAATGAAAACTCAAAACACAGTATATTTAAAGTAAACAGTGTCCATCTTCTAGAGGTCCATTTTCAGTAAGTCACAACAAATTTTAGAATTAAAATTATTAGATAATTAATTAAAATTCCAATGGGTTACAGCCACAATCAGTTAATTTGGTCATAATCGAGATAGATTTTGTTACAATCAGGTAATTCGGCAGGTAAGTATCCATTCTATTATTTTAGGTATTTCTAGTTTTAATAATGTTTTTCAGCCTAATAGTTCAAGAATAGAAACTCTAACTGTATCATTATTTAATATCCATTTCTTTAACATACGCTTAAAGCTTTTTATTGAGTCAAATAATTTTATCGTCTCAGGTACAAGTGAAAACAACTTTGGAGCCAGATAGAAAGAACCTCTCTGTCCAACAGCCTTTCGACATTTCGGTATTAAAAAAACGTAATTTTTATTTCTGGTTGAATACTGATGAAGTGTTTTTTCAATTTTTATTTTTCCGTTTTGTACACATGTACTTAATTTTGTGGCAAAAAGTTGTCTTATATCCATTAATTCCATTAATTATCGCATAAAAACATAGTATGTGGGTGTCATTTTTGCCACTTTCGCATTTTACTGATTAAAAGTGCGGTATTGAATACTTTTTCCAAGACATTTCACAGGGGCGGCTCGTGCAGAGGGGCCACGGTGCTATGGCCCTACCACCGACCATGCCGTCGTCGACCCTAGTTCGCACAAATTCATATTAACAATTTTGCACTTCCAAAATAAACTTCCTGATATTTACTTACCGTGCGATCTGGCAACGGCGGAAACGGCAGCGCCGCACGCCTTCTCGCGACGGCACGGGCGGCGCGTACTGCGTGAGCCGATCGCCGGGAGCTCTGCTCTGCTACCCCGAGCCACCTTCCATTTGGACAGCATTGTAGAGAGGGACCGAAAGCGGTCCGCCGAATGAAGAAGTGAGATCGAGAATAATTGGGAATGTACATAAATGCGCATAAGCAGCCATTTTCTCGGGCCTGGCTATGATCACATGTTGCATTTGGCTTTCACGGGCGTACAAAACGTGCTGCCATAGACAAAGCTACATATAGACTGTCAGAACCATTGCTGAAATTTCCGCAAGCTACACCAAATATTTTGCATAAAATTTGATATAAAAACTATGAACTACATTAAAATACCTATACCTCAACTTAGTATAGAGTCCTAAGAATTGTACGACATTACAATTTATCAGTTTTAATTTGTTTAAGCTCCAAAATTAAAGTTTAAAAATTGGTGTAGCGGTATTTTTTGCGTACGGTTTCAACAATGCTTCTGACTATCTATGGCTCCTTTAATCTATGGTCCTGCTTATTTTGTGTAATTGATTGTGCTAGTTAAGTAGTTTGTTTATAAAAATGAACAGTGTAAGTTTTTTATTAAGAAATTCATTTTCGTCAATGGAATTTGAGCTAAAATTGCAAATTAAAAAAATACACGAAAACCTCGCTTAAAACCACCTGTAGAACACTTTCTCCTAATATTTGCAAGTAATAATTACGGAATACTTTGTATACATTGCGACCCATGACACATGTACTAAATTTTGTTAAAGAATATTGAACGATGAAAATTCTAGAAACCAATGAAAATCACAGTTTTACTAATCTATTTTAGCTGCCTACTCGCTGTGAATTAAAAACAATTGAAACTAACTTACTTTATTACAAATAATAGTAATGTCAATGGATATACCTAAATACAAAAAAACCTAACGTAAAATTCTGAGGTTTGAAAATGTATCGCAATAAATGTTGGACTAGTAGAAAAAATATTACAATTTAATGTGTACTTTAGATTTTTTGTATATTTATATTATACTTAAAGAAAATTACAGTTTCAATTGTTTTTAATCCACATGAAATTTAATTTAAGCGTCAATATTTTTTAACAAAATTTGGTACAAACCCTTATTAAGGGATGGCGAATCCAGTGGCGTTCTAAAATTTTTTATAAAAATATACCTAGTATGATTTCTCCAATATTTTATTATTTTATTTAATTTTAATAACATTATTCCTTGTTTAAGTAAATTTTCCATATTGTTAGCAATAAATTGACGTAATAGCATTAAAGAAATTGATTACTGTATAAATTCTGCAAATATCGAATAAAGCGGCACAAACAAATTACCTACCCGCCTTGATAAAAAAATATTCAACATAAATTGCTGAAACCTCAAATTTGTAACCACCTGTGGATTCCAAATGACATCCTTCATAATATTTTTCGATATTGTCAAAAACAACAGTCCTTTGCTCATGGTGACTAACAAATTTTTCTAAATTTTTCGAAATACTGAACATCCTGTATAAAAAATCAAAAATATTTTAACAGTTTTGGACGTTTTGGAACAAGCAGGAGTTTTTATAAAGAGTGACTTTTTGTCGTAAATCCACGAATAAAAAACGTTTCCCTCTTCCGAACATCAGAGCGGGACACGCTGTATATTGCATAGGGTAGATTTGGCACCTCACCAATGCCGATGGGCGCTGCTCAACTAAAATATTTTGGTGAATCTGACACTTCCGGTTATACCGGAAGTCAATATCAACTTCCATATTTCAAATGGAACACCCTGTATATTATTGCATTTTTGGATTCTAGGCATCATTTTGGAACAAAAACATGCAACATGTCCTATGTCTAAATCCAACCGTTTTCGAGATATTTGCATTTTTCCGGAAAAAATTACAGGTGCAGACCTAAAGTCAATTAGCAATTTATACGAGGAAACCGCGAAATTTCAAAACGAATTTTTGGCATCGTGTAACAGAAGCCCTGACCTGGTGATCTCTGCTGAGAAATAAATCCGTTCTTATACAGGGTGTTCACAAAATATGAATAAAAATTACATTCAAAATGTGCTTAAATCTCGAAATTTTCAAATGGAAACCCCCATTTTTTTTAATGCGATCGCGATCTTATTCACCACTAAAAATGATGACAACTTTGTGTAAGGCTTCCTATACCTACCTAAATGCAGTAATTTTTGATTAATTTACGAACAACCCACTTTTCGCCCATAAAATGCGGGGTTTGCTTAACGCTTGGAAAATAATATTAGCCGTGGACGTTGAAAATACAATCGCGGCTGAGGAAATGTCACTTGGTTTATAAATTATTGTCAACAATAATTCCGGCGCGCTTAAATTACACAAACGAAGATTATGTATAGCAGGTTCTTGATACCTATCACTTTGTTGCATTCTCCGTAGATAATAAACAAATTTAAATAATCTTCGTTTGTGTAATTTAAGCGCGCCGGCATTGTCGTTGACAATAATTTATAAACCAAGTGACATTTTCTCAGCCGCGATTGGCTTTTCAACGTCCGCGGCTAATATGATTTTTCAAGCGTTAATCAAACCCCGCATTTTATGGGCGAAAAGTGGGATTTTCGTAAATTAACCGAAAATGACTGCATTTAGGTATAGGAAACCTTACACAAAGTTGTCATCATTTTTAGTGGTGAATAAGATGGCATTAAAAAAATGGGGGTTTCCAAATTCGTTTTGAAATTTCGCGGTTTCCTCGTATAAATTGCTAACTGACTTTAGGTCTGCACCTGTAATTTTTTTCGGAAAATGCAAATATCTCAAAAACGGTTGGATTTAGACATAGGACACGTTGCATGTTTTTGTTCCAAAATGATGCTTATAGAATCCAAAAACGCAATAATATACAGGGTGCTCCATTTGAGATAAGAAAGTTGATATCGACTTCCGGTATAACCGGAAGTGCCAGACTCACCAAAATATTTTAGTTGAGCAGCGCCCATCGGCATTGGTGAGGTGCCAAATTTTCAGAATTTTCCTATTTTTTTTGGTTTTCCATATACAGGGTGGGCCAATAGTGGGGGAACGGAATATTGTGGGTTTATTGAGACATATTTTGATAAAGCAATACCGGTACATGGTGGTGGGTATGCAAGGCTACCAAACTAAAATATTTTCATTTGAATCGCAGCACGTATACTGGGTGATTCAAACCAAACTTATGTTTTTTTAAATAGAACACCCTGTATTTTATTGCATATTTGGATTCCCCAGTTAATTTAAGTTGGACTTTATGTACCATACATGGTGCCTAAAACTCATGGTGTAGAAGATACAGGGCATTTCTTGAAAAAGTGGAGGTTGGGGCAAAGTGATATTTTGGCAATATACCAGATCTCAGGAGGCTATGATTTTGTGTGGTAACTAAGCATGAACTGTGCCGATACTAACTAGAAACTCAGCAGCCAAACCCATATGTTTTGCGTGAAATCAATGTCAAAACTTAATTTTTTTTTAATCGCGGCTAACTTGATTTTTTCAAATGGAACCATATAATTTTCTTCAGTTTATTGGACACGTCTTTTTGTCCTCTTTATACTGATATAGGGTTGTGGGTAGTTATCTCCAACTATAATATCTGGAAAAGCAATAATTAATACTTAGTAGCTGCTTCGCTATACTTATATGGTTAAAGCAAGCATGCTTTGAAAAACAAAAGTAAGCCATGGAAATAAAACAATCTGTTACATCTGTTACTGTCAAGAAACAAATAATATTTTTCTCCGGCTTTTCGTTTTGTCGCGTTTTTATCTATTCCAAAGAAAATGAGTACTTTTTCTAAAAGGGAATTAGTAGACATGGTTTTCGTTTTGGGAGAATGCGACAGAAATTGTTTATTGGCGAGCCGAATGTACAAGGTACGTTATCCTGATCGGCGGCAACCAAGAAGAAAAGCTTTTCAAGAACTATTAGATAGATTCGTCAATACTGGATGCGTCAACTATTCAAAAAATACAAGAAAAAAGAGTGTCACCAATGACGATAACGAATTTAGAGTTTTGATGTCAGTTATAGAAAACCCCCACATAAGCACACGCCAACTAGCAGATCAATTAGAAATAGGCAGAACATCTATTCGGCGTATGCTAGTGAAAAACAAATTTCACCCGTTTCATATACAGATGCATCAGGAACTAAAAGAACAAGATTTCTTAAACAGAATAAATTTTTGTTTGTGGATGCAACAAAACTATAACATCTATGAGTCAGTTTTGTTTACTGATGAATGTTCTTTTCATCGTAATGGATTTGTGAACAGACGGAATTTTCATTATTATTCTGATGTAAATCCGCGACAATTCAGGGTGCACTCTCAAAATCGTTGGGTTGTTAATGTTTGGGCTGGCATTTTTGGAACGTCAATGGTTGTAGGTCCGTATTTTTTTGACGGAGCGTTAAATGGTGAAAAATATAATTTTTTGAACCAAAATCTATTTCAATTATTGGATGATGTTCCTCTTCAACTGAGACGGGACATGTACTTTCAACAGGATGGTGCACCATCCCATCACGCTCGTCTTGTAACAGAATGGCTCAATGAAGAATTTCCAAATCGTTGGATAGGCAGAGCAGGACCAACTCGTTGGCCACCAAGATCTCCTGACATCACTCCCTGTGATTTTTTCCTATGGGGGCATATAAAGGATATTGTCTACCAAACGCAGCCCACCGATGTCGATGACATGAAAAGGCGTATTAGGGATGCCTTTACAACTGTCACTCCGGACATGCTCGAAAGAGTACGAAATTCGTTTTTCAGCAGAATTCAGATGTGTTTGAATGAGCAAGGTCGCCATTTTGAACATTTATTTTAATTAGGTATCTATCTCACATGTTTATTGTTGATAATTATTATGTAGTTATGAGAATAAAAATTCATTTTAATTTCACATCTTTTAAAATAAAATAACAATGCGTACATTTCCCTTTACAAAGAATTTAAGTTTTAAGTCAGCTTTTCCAGTTATTATAGTTGGAGATAGCTACCCACAACCCTATATCAGTATAAAGAGGACAAAGAGACGTGTCCAATAAACTGAAGAAAATTATATGGTTCCATTTGAAAAAATCAAGTTAGCCGCGATTAAAAAAATTTAAGTTTTGACATTGATTTCACGCACAACATATGAGTTTGGCTGCTGAGTTTCTGGTTAGTATCGGCACAGTTCATGCTTAGTTACCACACAAAATCATAGCCTCCTGAGATCTGGTATATTGCCAAAATATGACTTTGCCCCAACCTCCACTTTTTCAAGAAATGCCCTGTATATTCTACACCATGAGTTTTAGGCACCATGTATGGTACATAAAGTCCAACTTAAATTAACTGGGGAATCCAAATATGCAATAAAATACAGGGTGTTCTATTTAAAAAAATATAAGTTTGGTTTGAATCACCCAGTATACGTGCTGCGATTCAAGTGAAAATATTTTAGTTTGGTAGCCTTACATACCCACCACCATGTACTGGTATTGCTTTATCAAAATATGTCTCAATAAACCTACAATATTCCGTTCCCGCACTATTGGCCCACCCTGTATAGATCGATGCAGTTCGTAATGGGCCACCCTGTATAGGTCTGTGGTATTACTTAACGTGTCAAAGTATGCATCGTTCTGGCGCGAAATGTACATCCACCCGCGCATCAGGGCCAGCGACAGGGAATACGTCACGCTGGGCGTATTGATGGGCTTCGGTGGGCGACCGTGACACGAACGGGGCGCATCTGAGCGTGCAGTGCGTCACTTGGTTGGCCATGAGTAATTGACTGGTCCGGCACATCCCTGCGGTAGCCCACGCAGGCCTAGAGCACGGTTGTTATGGGCTTATAGCGCTGATGAAGACATCATTCAAATCGGAATTCTTATTTGTCTCCCACTTTTATCATTTTTCCATAGGTTGCTTTCGAACGCGAAATGATGAGGCTTTATTGGCGCTTAATTGGGTTTCGCTATTATTTCGTCAATCTATCAGTTTGAAATTTGGTACAGATACTTCTTACGATTAACAACCAAATCCGTAAGTCCGACGCTTAAAAATCATAGCATCAAGCGTAGAAACTGCGGGTAGAGGAACTCCTCGTTTAAATATCGATTTTGATTTTAGATCGCTACCATTTTTCATCGCGAAATTATTTTCACATCCGCGTTCCTGTACCAATACGGCCCTGGAAGTAACACCTGAGTGATTTACAGGGATATGCCGATGCCATAAATCGCGAAGGACCCGCTGGCCGCTCGTTCGGACGGCCGTTCGGGAAAATCCGGCGTCTTTGATATTATACGGGATCCTCGGGAGAGGTTAGCGCTGATCTAGGTACTCATGGCTAGAGGAAACTTAGACCCGTAACTTTCCCAAATGATGTAACAATCGTCAAATAAGGGTAAAGGGTAAATTTACTTGTTTTAAGCGGGTGTTCGCCTGTATAAAGAATAATAATAGCAAGACTCACCTTGCAGAGAAGCACTCACCATAACTTATGTAATAATCACATTTACCACTTCACTAATTCCTTTTTTTCGCTATACTTTCACGACGAGCTATAATAGGCATTTTGATAGTGTCAAACTTGGACAGATTAATAAATTCTAAAGATTAGTTGAGGAAAAGCATAGTGAGAAATTGGATCAAATAGACAATGATTTCGTCAACAGAACAGTAACAAAGAACTTACCATTTCAGAAAAGTTAATTTTGGCAAAAGAGTAAAATTTTTCTGTTGACATAGTAGCATCGGTAGAGGAAACAGCAAGCTCAAGCATTACCTGAGGAATTTAGAGTCAGGTAAAAATAAAATTAGAAAAAGATTTTATACCGCAAAGTCAAATATTTCAACGGAAGAAAAAGAAGCAATTAGATCACTTAAATCAGATAGGTTAATTAAAATATTACCAGCAGATAAGGGCAATTCAGCTGTTATTTTAGAAAAAAAAAACTGTGTATGATAATAAATTAAATGATTTATTAAATGAAGGAACTTACAAGAGGATAAACAAAGACCCTACAACTAAAATATACAAAACACTGTATAAATATCGCGAACCAATGACACAGAGACAACGATCACTCTCATTCAAATCCTCCACACTTACATGGTTTACCAAAAATACACAAAACTAACTTTCCTCTTCGCCCATTGTAAGTTCAATATACAGGGTATAAATAAATAAGTGCGAAAAAATTCAAGGGGTGAATCTTTGAATGATTCTAAAACCAAATGTCTATACAAACATAGGTCCGCTAATGCATCGTTTTCAAAATACATGGTGTCGAACATATTTTAATAATTATTATAATAAAACAAAAAAATTTTATAGCAATTTTTAAGGCTAGAATAAACTATTAATGTGGAAAAGATATGGGGTATACCCTAGTTTTTGTTAATTGGTAGTTTTAATTTTTTATTATGTTGTCCCGGAGACGTGCAATAAAGTGATTTTTTTTTCTCGAAAACGAAGCGAGATACGAGAATAATTCAAGAGACAAAAAAGTTGTATTTTTAGTTTCTGAATGCGAAAAAAAAGTTTTAAAGAAGTCAGTGGCGCACAATTTTTTACAAAATTATTGGTTAAGGTGCTCTCGGGACGCCACTGTAGTTAATAATTTTAATCTAGTAGGGGCTAAATTAGCCTCTTTCTACCATAAATAACACTGCCATATTTCAACAAAATCGGTTTAAGGATTATTAAGATATTTACGAAAAAGCGATTTTTTATAAGAAGAGTTCGAAACCCTGTATCTTGAAAAGGAAGCATTACCGGACCTATGTTTATATAAACTTTTCGTCTTAGAATCGCTCAAAGATTCACCACTTGAATTTTTTCGCAATTATTCATTTACACCCTGTATAATTGAAAATTTCATTCGTTAGCAAAATATTTACTTAAAATTGTTAATCCGTTAGTAGGCAACTGAAATTCATTTATCAGGAACAGTAATCATTTCGTAGAAAAAGTTAGGAAACATCATTTTCCGGATCATTATATTCACTCGTATATTAGCTCGCTTTGATGTTCTAAGTTTTTTTACAAATGTCCCATTGAATATTTGACGCAAAAAGTTAGAAAACGATCAGACTTTATTAGAAAGGACAAATTTGAATATATATGCAATATTAGAACTAACGACACTCTGTGTTAAAACGACTTATTTTCAACTAGGAAATGAATTTTACCAGCAGGAATTTAGAATGGATATGGGGTCTCCTTTATCACCATTCATAAGCAACTTATTCATGGAAGATTTTGAACAAAACTCACAAGAACCTTCTATTACGTTTACCCTAGAAATTGAAAATAATAATCAATTACCTTTCCTAGATGTTTCTATACTGAAATCAGATAGTATAGAAAAACAACACATACTAGTAAATATCTCCATTTTAACTCCAATCATCCATATCAGTGTTAGTTAAAAATTTGTATGACATGGCTAAAACGATTTGTTCTGATAACACAAAATTTGAGGAGAAAATTAAACATATAAAACACGTTCTTGAAAGAATAGTTATCCTATTGAATTTGTTGAGCAATTTTTTCAAGATTTGCCAACAAAATAACAATTCTATTAGAATTATAGAAAAAATCTGGTGAACCGATCAGTAAATTTCATTATTCCTTATATTCCTGGACTATCAGATAATCTAAAACGTGTAGGCAATCGTTTTAATGTCGGAACAGTATTTTTAAAACCAAAAATACATTAGGATCGTTAAAACGAAACCATTTAATGAGTTTCAAAGTTCAAAAAATTGCATTTATAAAATTCTTCAATAAATAGCTAGTTTACGGCTGTGTAGTTTTACTTAGTAGATAAAATAACGAGTTTTGCAGCCAGAAAGGTATATATTAACTTCTTTTTATAACACCAAGCTTTCGGTCTACTTCGTGACCTTCATCAGCGCTAGAAAATTATTTAAATTATTAG
This sequence comes from Pseudeuparius sepicola, assembly GCA_963920635.1. Classification (NCBI taxonomy): domain Eukaryota; kingdom Metazoa; phylum Arthropoda; class Insecta; order Coleoptera; family Anthribidae; genus Pseudeuparius; species Pseudeuparius sepicola. The sequence goes on from OY987302.1 coordinate 9,180,447, forward strand.
AAAATATTGAGAAAAGGTTGAAATTTTACTCACAATTATGTTGAAGTTTTTTACCAATATTAAAAACCAGATAGATTTTAGGTTTAAAAGGGCCAGAAAAAGGTTTTTACATAATTTCGTGTGAAAATTTATACCGTCAATTTTGTTTGTAATTGTTTTTTGTTAATAAGGTAATTTAGTTTCAAAAAACAAAAGATAAATTTATAATAAGAAAAATTGTTTTTTAGGTTATCATCAAAAAGTGTCAGAAAACTTGGTGTGATATAAGGTTAGAAATAACCTTAGTTGATATAAGGTTATGAAAATTCCTTGTGAATGTGGAAAGTTCTATGGTGGGGAGACTTGTAGGCCATTTAACGTTACTTAAAAAGAACATAAAATTTATATCAGGCAAAATCAAATTTCTAAGTCAAAAATATGTGAACACTCTTTTAGTAACAATCATAGGATTTTGTGGGATAGGTCCAAGTCCAAACCAGTTCTCAAAGAAGAATTAGGAAATAGATGAAAAATTAAAGAACCAGCATTTATCCTAGGAAATACGGACAACTGTGTTGCTGAATGTTCAGTGGAATTCAGAAAAATATTGTTCCCAGTTATTCAAAGAGAAGTTATTCTACGAAAGCTCAGAAAACAAATTTGTTGAAGTTATTTTTTTAGTTAAAAATTCAAAATTTCATTTACTGTTAAGAATTTACGAATTTTCCAAGCAATTTGAAAAAGTTGTCTTTTAATCAGTTTGGTGGCATAAAATCCAATTAAAAATTAAATGAAACATATCACTTCTTAATGACATAAAACTCACTATGACCTACTAATAATCACATTCTCACTTTTCTATTTTGTTTTCATCATTTCAGCAAACAACTTTTATTGTCCGACAAAGAACAAGTAACACTAAAATTATTGTTCGCCTTCAAAATCCGCAATAACCAGACGATTTCGGTAGATCGAAGGCGTAAGCTTTTGCGACACTTTCCGCTTGGCGGCCGGTGGAAGACTGAGGAGAGTGATGCGCGATGCCGCCGCGTTATACTACCATGAGAGCGTGAACCAGTGACACTAAAAATGTTTCTAAATATTATGGCAATTTTGTCATATTTTTGATGATTAAAAAAATTTTTCAGAACAAACTTCTTAGGCGTGCTTTTGTGGTCGAAACCTACCGCCAATTAATATTTCCGTACTAATCACAGTTACACCCTCTGTAGATACCCCCAAGAAAGTTGCTGTTTCTGATTAATTGATTTTATGACCTTTAGTACAGTAAAACTAACACAAAATTAGGCCAAACCCAAACATAAAAAAAATCCTTTCTAGCGCGAAATAGTTCCATACCCTCCTAAGAGTTAGTACTAAAAAGTTACACCACCACCAGCGTCGGGTTTCGGGGGGAGGGGGTGAAAAGGGCGGGAAATTCTTATTTTTCACAGTTTTGCGTGAATATCTAGTAAACTATGAGGTTTAGCGCAAACGACATTCTACACGCAAATGATATACATTAAATTCCGAACAAGAGTTGTTATATACAGAATATGGTAAAGTGAACGGTTTCCATGATATGGAGGGGTAAAGATTTCTTTGTTTTTATTTCACGTAGTTTTTGTTGAAAAAACTTAAAATGGTTACAGTATAAATTAGTAACTGAATAATGTATGTAGAATATATAAAGATATATGTATGCATGTACCTATAGATACATATTACACCCGCATAGATTGTTATTTTTTGTCACAACCTAACCTCATAAGTATGACTGTAAATATATCCAATACAAGTTAGTAGCCTTAGTTAATTTATACTCACTTTTTGCCCTCATCCATTATAGCGTTCTGATTTCCATTCGTTCTTTTATGTCAAATCATTCCCATATCTAATTTGTCCTCATCGTATGCTTCTGCAGAGATGGATGCGTCCAAAACTGCGAGTGTCGAAGAAGTGGTCTCAATTGTTCAAGTATGTGCAGCAATTGCTTAGGACTTGCATGTCTCAATAGAGATACTGTAATCATCGACGACGATTTAAATGATGATTCTCAAGTGGACGAAGAACACGAAGATTTGTTTCCTCTCACCAGCCCGAGTGAACTATTTGGTGCTGACTGATAACGCAATTAATGATTCACCTAAAACTTATAACCTTTTGTATCATTTTGATTTCCCTCCCATTTTTTCAATATAGATTGTTTAATATATTTTCTTGTTTTTCACATGAGCTTCCTATTCATGACTTTCTCATTTTTATAAGGTAAGGACAAATTAGATATGGGAATCATTTGACATAAAAGAACGAATGGAAATCAGAACACTATAATGAATGAGGGGAAAAAGTGAGTACAAATTAACTAAGGCTACTAACTTGTATTGGATATATTTACAGTCATATACCTACTTATGAGGTCATGTTGTGACAAAAAATATCAATATATGCATAGATATGTCTATATATATTCTACATACATTATTCAGTTACTAATTTATACTGTAATCATTTTAAGTTTTTTCAACAAAAACTACGTGAAATAAAAACAAAGAAATCTTTACCCCTCCATATCATGGAAACCGTTCACTTTACCATAATTCTGTATGGAACAATTCTTGTTCGGAATTTAATGTATATGATTTGCGTATAGGTCGATGGCAAAACTGTGAAAAATAAGAATTTCCTGCCCTTTTCACCCCCTCCCCCCGAAACCCGACGCTGGTGGTGGTGTAACTTTTTAGTACTAACTGTTAGGTGGGTATGGAATTATTTCGCGCTAGAAAGAACTTTTTTTTTGATGTTTGGGTTTTGGCCCAATTTTACTGTACTACTTGTAAGGCGAAACAAATAGGCTTGCTTGCTACGCACACATACTATTTACGCACAGTGGCAGATAGAGGCGCACATACGCCCAGATTCAGCCTCGGGGCTATTATCTTATAATCGACGCGAAGCTCGGCTCTGTTAGTCTAACGTTTAAAATCACATAACATTTTATTATCCCATCGATTTTTACTGTTATCTTAGGTGGGGGCGTTCAGAAATCGCGTAAAAATAGCAGCCCCCGTCGCCGTTAATATTTACCATCGGCCCACCCACCCACGATTAAAGTTCTTCTGGAAATTGGATTTTCCATAAGAAAATTATTATCTTAACCCCCAGAGCGCTCCTAGAAATTGGGACGAATAAAAAATAAATGGCAACGAATAACTGGGGTTTACGAGTATGTCGGGGGAAATAGATGGTATCCGTGAGGACATTTCAAAAAATAAACTTGTCGATTTACTTTTAGAGGTAGACGCACTCAATAATACGGCATACCTGTTTCCAAACATTTTCTTAAAAAAAAGAAAAAGAGGAAAAGAAAAGCAAGCAGGGGTATTTCGGTACCTTTGTTGAAATTAAGTTCATGGCCAGTTGTAGTGTTAAGTAAGAAAGAGACTTGCCAAACAAGTCTCTAAAGTAAGCAGAATATATAATGTTTCACAAGACAAGACTTCTTGTCTTGCTAGGCATATTCTTGTCTTGCAAAGCATGTCAACACAAACAATTCTACCTATAGGTAATTCTCTGGGACTTTTACACTTTCAAAAATAAGATACTAAAAAATTTAATTAATCTTTTAATTTATACAAAGTGCTTAAATTATCAATCACTGTAAGTATGTATTTTTAATCAATCAATCAATCACTATAATATGTATTTAAAAAAATATATTAGCCTATTAGGCGGATAATACCGGCAGGAAAGTAGTGCTTTTTCAATTTTATTATTACCTTCTCTCTTCTCATTCCGTGTTATAAGTTTGTGAACTTTATGCTACATGTCGTGTCAAAACATTTATATATACCTATTGTGGAAGATAAACGTTATGAGAAACATATAAATACAAAAATTATCTATTACATTCTAAATGGAATAAATGGAAAATATAAATTTTATTGGATTTTGAGTAATATTTTTATAGAAAATTGGTGAAACAATATCTAGTCTTAAAACTTTTGTTCTGAAAATAGTGAAAACATGCAGTTACTTACTTTTTCTTGAAATCGGCATTAAAATGTCCCAAAATCGTCATTAAAAGCACAGAAATCGTACAATAATGTAGCCCATTATTGTACGATTTTTTCAATAAGTAGGCCTTGGCGAGATGTAAACATCAAACGTCCGACGCGGAGAAATCGCCCGTCAAAAGTGACCAAATATTCAAAACCCGGCCGATAAAGGCTCATTTAACTTTTCGTATACATTGCGAAATTGTTTCCTATAGAAGCGCAATCCTTCAGTATACATATTTTAGTAAATTTGAGTATCAATAGATTTGTTGTGTAGGCTGCACAAGAAGCAGCAGTTTGGTTTTTCTGTCAGAAGGTGCCGTACATCATTATACTTGTCCTAGGTAGAGCGATCGGTAAAGTCAAGCAACGCCGCGCGTAGTCGGTTCGTGGACGGGTGATCCCTTATTATTATTTTCTTGCTAATAAAACATTTTTTTTTCAAAAAAAAAATATATAATATGTACCTCGGCACTGAAGTTCTTTTTATGACTCATGCGGTTTATTTGCCTCGGCCAGAGGCCTCAGCAACTAAACTCCACATGAGTCATAAAAAGTTGAACTTCAGTGCCTTGGTACATAAATAACTATTAATTAACAAAAAAAGTTCGTTAGAACAGGTGCGCTATAAAGAGATCACGATTTTTCGAGAAAGGACAGTAATGGCAACGAATAATATTTGCCGTATTTTTTTTTCATTTATTTTTATAATTCTTTGAAAGTTAAAATGTTTTATAATTTATTATATTTTCACTACCGTTCCTTTGGGGTCATTCCCGTCCTAATGGTATCTAATGACGGGGACGGTATTGATGTTTTAGTACGATGTTTTCGTTGTGATTAAATTAAGGTTATGTTTTGAATTTTCAATAGCACGACAGTTATTCTGATTGTTTTCTGGTCATAGGTGAACCAAAATGAAAACTGTATGTATTTAACATAAACTATTTGAAAGGGGGCACATAGTAATTGCAATGGGGAACTTGCACAAAAATTAAATTTGAAAAATATTACTTTCAAACGTAATTTATTGCTACTAAATGAACCACAGTTCACAAAAAACTAATTTTTTATTTTTATGTGATAAATGTAAGCAATTCAAAACTGCATAATTCAAATCATTCTTGAAACGCGCCCTCCTTGGTTGTGACGTCAAGTAGCTCGTTGGTGGTGGCGCCTCTGGTGGGCGGCGGCACCATGTTTTATTAAGGCGCTACGATACCCCCCATTTTCAAGGGTTTCGTAGTTTACATCTCCTACTTGCATTTCTTAATATTTTCACTTGATTTTTTTTGTGGCTTAGATAAAACTACGAAGAATCGTCGTTGTGTATCACGAACTGTGCAGGACTAATGCGACACTGTGAAAAAAATGCCAAACATACCCGAAATTCGACTATATTCGGTTAAGAATTTCGAGTATTTCCACCGCTCAAAAATAATTCGAAGGACACAACGACGATTGAGGCATTCTATAACATTATTTTAAGACTACTTTCAAGTCGATACGTTTGTTCGTTTGGCTATGATTTGAAAACTACGAACCCATTGCCCGGCAATAAAATGATCCGTGAATTGGCCATTCGAGCAGGAATTAGACGTACGGAGATAGGCGGGCGGGCGGGCGTTCGCTGGAACTCGTGGTTCCCCTACTTCGGCGTACCTCACCGGGCTCGGAAACCACGTCAGGAGAACTTTCAATCGATATCAGATGGTTCATTTTTCATTTTATTAGTCTCAGTCTCCCTTATTTGTGTTTCGCTTGTTTTGAATGTTAGTATGTTAGCAAATATTTATATTTCCGAGTACCCGAAGAAAATATTTTCTGGCATATAATAATACTCATTATTATTATTCCTCCAGGAATTATAAATAAATAATTATTAATCCATTGCGCCACAAATAAATTTTAGAAAATAAATAATTATTATTCACAAAGTACCTACTTTTTGCTTTTGTGTAAAATGGTTTAATCCCTAGGGCATAAAATGGCCTGGTCGTGCAAAAAGAGTAAATTTAAATTCTAGACCAAATTGTGCGCTTGATTTTTACTTTAAAAATGTGATAGGTACAAGTAATAATTTTGCCAAATAAATGGGTCATGTGAAGCATTTTTTGAAAACGAATTCCTATGTAAATCGCTGCATGATAAAAGCTAATTTATATACTTTCCAGAGGGAACGATAATAATTCTGACATCCAGTCAGTTTTAGAAACTTCTTCGTTAGAAGATTGTTCGAAAGTCATTGGAGTTGAAAATCGGGCAAAATAAAAATAGTACATTTTATTGTTCCAGTCTGTCGAATTTATGACATTTTAATACATTTTCTAGGATGTTCGATAATTCAGATTTGTCAGAATAAGGTTCTGAAACTGAACCGCAGTCAGGGCAAGAATACCTATAATGTTTGATAATTATGTCACAACAGTCACATGTAGTGAAACCAATAGGAGTAATTTGTGGGCTTGAGTGCTTTTATTCCCGTAGGTACCTAATATGGTTTCCAGAATTTGAGAGAGGGGTACCCTACATATTTTGCATTTTGCACACTTATTCGGATTTAGGTATAAGTAGTACTGCAGGTGCATAGGGTTTGGGAAACAAACTTTCTGGGAAAAACAGGGCTTTGAATGGAACATTTACAAGGGATTAGAAATTAATAGCTCCTATTATCTCACAACTATTACTTTATTTAAAAAGGGAGACCAGTTTCGTAACTCTATAAATTAGTCCTTGAGGATGTAATTTTATAGATTAACGAAACCGTTGTGATATAATATGGCCTATTCACTCTAATCCCTCTAAAGTGAACTCTTACAGTGTAGAAAGTTTTTAATTAGATTTATTTATTATTACACAAATGTAAATATGGAATACCTACTAGTTATATAAAACATTTTGAAGAAGTAGACTTTAGACGCACTTTTTTAGTCGTAGCAACACTATTATGCAGAACAATTATCCAATCAAACATTAATAGATGTTCAACTGACCCTAATGTGGTTCAAGAAGAATTCGGTAATCGAATCGTTAATTTAGATTTTATAATTGAGCAATTACAGAAGTTTTTTTTATACACGAACCCTTCATAGCATGCACCTTTGCTGATATGAAAAATAATAGTAAAATTGGTTCGACGCCAAAAAGCTATGCAGTCTGTTGCCAACGAAAAGTGAACGCCCTGAAAAATATCATTTTTGCAATAAAGCAAACAGGCCACCGCCGTTTTTTAAATATATATTCGCGCTTCTTCGTCGGCATCGGCGAGACTCGTGTGACCCCGGCGGCCGTCGGCGGCGGCCGGCACGAGTTATTATTTCATATTATCTACACGTCTACACAGGAAAAAAAGACTGTCGTGATTTTAGTGAGTTCGTGTATATAGTCACTTTTCCATTACCTACTTTAAATATACAAGCAAATCCATGTGGTCCCAACAATATAATCTATACTTTTGACGTAATTGCAGATGAACCAATAAGTTTAAAATAGTTTGAATTTCCGTTAAGAAGACGTATTGTCACTTCGATACTAAAATTGGCATACTACAATGAAAGCATAACCTCGGTTTTAAAATATCTTATGTTTTATTTAAACAATTAAATTTATTTTATTTGAATAATAATAATTCTCACCCTCAGACTACTCCAAACTATATAAGAGTACCCCAGAAGCAACTGAAAAAACATTATAATTCATTGGATGAACAAAATAACTTAATTGCAACTTTTATATTCATCAATGTAAGTAATCATAGTCCAAGCAAATTGTCATTTTTTTATGGAGGTAGAAAAAAAATGATTCTTAACAGGTAGATATTTTCAGGGTTGGTTGTGGGTAGCGTCCTGAGTATAACCCCAAAAAATCACCGTCGAAGTCGTGTTACGAACCCCGCAATAGGAGTGGTTTTGCAAACATTTTTTTGCAATTTTTTTTCTTCTCATGTGTACAATTTTTTTTCTTCTTATGTATACATTATTACGTTCTCTACAACTTTCCCTCATGAAGTTTTTTTTTTAACTTCAATACTTCACGAGATATAGGTAAAAGATCACCACTATCTAAAGTGCTTTATAAGGGTAAAAAAAAATTCTTTAAAACAAGCTGATTTTTTTCAGGGTTAACTGGGGGTTAACTTAGGAGTGCACACAGTGATCGCAAATTAAAGGTTTTGAATCAACCCTACACTCTATATCGTTCGTAGTCATAATGAACACTGCAAGTGAATGGCTATAATTGATATTAGTACCCACAATTAAGTATTACAAATCCAGCAAAAATTCAGTGACAATAGTTGTAATTTCAGTATAATGAACAGTTAAATGTATCCCTATTTAATTCAACACCATGAAACGTTATGTTGTTCTGACAAAATAATGTGCTTAGAAAAGAAGTATTATAGACTCAATTCCAGAACACGCTATTTATTGAAATAAAATATTACATTTAAATTATTCATTAGAATTCAATATCAATTGTAATTGAATTGATTATTGTTAGTTACAAAAAAGCTTCTGCTTGAGTTTGAGGAATAATATCTCATATTGAATTAAACAGGGTTTTTTTACAAAGTGACAGATTTTTCTCAGTGTAGTATCCACGGCCGGCCTGCCCCTCAATCGTAGCACTATGAAGGGGCAGGCTGGAGTGGGGAGTCGTGGGGACCAGAGGAAGGAAAAGGATAGGCATATCTAATCGAGCGACGTTTGTCCTGAATTGAGTCGGGCACTTTGGGCGGATTTCATAAGTATCGTAGCCTCTTAAGAGCAACGAGAACGCTTATCCTTGTCTATGCTGTATTAAATAGTTATTTACATTGCGAGATGCGTAAGCGCACTTTTTTGGCCGAGCAGTTTGTTTAAAGTCCGTGTTGCCTGGGACCTTAAAATTATCTCCGAGGTCAAAAAAGTCACAAGAGGCTTAGGTACACATCGAGCAATGTATTGAATTTTTCCTGCTACCGACAATTTCATATTAGCACGCTATATATAGGTCTGTGATATTAGGTAGTTAGGTACTCTAAATTTAAATACACTATGGAGTAGATTGTGAGTAATAATCTTCATAATAACCATTGTCCAATTATTACTAAAAATGATAATCAGTGATAAATATAAAAGGTATAATGCAGTGATAATAAAAAAAATCTTGTGGGATTGATCCCTGGACCTACGAATTACTAGTCCCGTAGCCCCATCTTTCAGTTAAACAAGTTCTTGTTAAATTTAAACTTTTAGGCGGTTCTTATTTTTGACCGACATCAGATCCCTCTGGAAATGGATCGCCGAACTGTTTATTTTAACGTTCAATTTCTATTCTTCCTTCTCTAATTCTGTGTAGCTGTCATTATTGTCACTTCCGATCGATCGAGCGGTGTGACGTCACGACCATTCCCGGGCTTTTCGTGTCGTTTCAAATGAATAGCTTGCGGTCACAACATTAATTGTTTATCGCAAATTAAATATTGCGATTTAAGGGCTGATATTTGATATATATGCTCTTTCTATAGATATGCAAATATATTAAAGAAATAAAAAAAATTCAAGTTCCCCATCATTTGTACAAAATGCATTATTCTTACCTTCTTAAACACTGTAACAAGATTTACAGCAACATTGGTGCGTGGGATTTTAAGATGAAGGGACGGTAATGAAATTAGTTCAATGCACATCAGTAAATAATTTCTGTTACAGTTAATGCTATATTTTGACCTTTACGTTTCACATTATTTGAAATCGAATAAAAAATTATTTGCATGAAGAAGCAAGTTCTATAGCATATGTAAACATGTAAAAATGTAGCTAATTAGTGTAAATAAATGAACGCATACAATATACACAGTTTGTAAACCTAAACAGTAAATAATATTTTTATATACCATTTTACCATACATCGCGGACGAAGCCCCTATATTAAGTTGAGTTTCTCCTCCTCTCCTCGTGGGGCAACTCCCTGACATGTATTCCCGAAGCGAACTGATATTTTACCATCGAGAGGAGCCGCGCCGCTATGTCATAAAGCAACTTTTTATGAAATATTCAGAAATACCGGAACTAGCCAAGTTTATAGCTTCGTCCATGACTAATGTGTAGGTACTTTATAAGTAGGTAGTTGTAGGTCGTAACGATACTGCTGTTTAATATACTTTTAGATTATTGTAAATTATATAAAACATGCCTGTTTTTCCGAGGATTTTTTTATTTTCATTACATTTGACTAAATGACTAAATTTTTACCCAAATGCTTACTTTGAAAAAAATATTCTCTTTTCCAATTGTAGTTACGACTCTCTGATTCATCTTATTATCACGAGAGAGTAGAGAAAAGTACCCTAATATGAGACCACATTACATTTTGTTCAGTATTTTCTCCTACAATATATTATAATGCGCAAACTTACGTCGAATACGTTTAATTTTCACTGCAGTTTATGTAGGATTGCCAAATATTAACAGTTGTTGTGTAAATGAGAATTATGACAAAAAAGGCAAATCTTCAATTTTTAAAATTGGGTATCTAATATGAGACAGTCTCATATCCAGGTTTAACAGAAACACTACTTGCCACAAAATAATTTTTATTTCAAAAACTTTAAAAGAATATCAAATTCACCTAGTATACAACAATTTAGTTACATAACACTTGACACACTTAACAGGTTCCTAATATAAGACAGTCTCATATTAAGGTTTAACAAAAATACTACTTACCACAAAATAATTTTTATTTCAAAAACATGAGTGTGTTCCAGAACTCTCTAACTATTCCTACTGGAAGTAATTAAGTTTCGAGAGTTCTGGACCATCCCTGATCCCTCCACTCCTCTCGTGACATCACATCTAGGCCCCCCACACTACCACACCACGTTTCAGAGTTGTTTTGGCCTCGTTATATATATTTCAGAGTCTTTTTTAAACCCCATAATCCCAGCAAGCACCTTTTGTACGGTATGTCTCATGGACATATTACTCTATTTCTGCTTCTCCGACATTCTCTTGTAGTTATCTATCATCTTAAATGTACCAGGGAGACAGAATAGACTACTAGAAGGCAAAACGGTCCAGGTGGTCCATTTTGCCCGGTGCGTTTTGCCGTTGTGTAGTCTCGAACAAAACAGGTGCGTTTCAAGGTTATGTCAACAAGTTAAATAACAAAAGAATGACTTGGAGAGCCGAAATACTACTCTATCTAAGGATAACTTCACTAATCCTGGTTGTGTATAACAAAGGAAACTGCAGGTTACTTGAAAATGCCTAATTTTACATAAGTTTTTATTATAAATTACTTACTTTACTAACAGAGCACCCTTTGCTTTCTTCGACCACTGGTTTACGGTCCAAGATTACCTATTGGTAGTGTAATCTATATACACTATCAAGCGACAGATGGCGCTATAGCCATAAGTAATAAATAAATGGGCCATTTTGCCCGCAGGGTCCGTTTTACCTTGTGTTCCGCTACATATCATAGAATTTTTTGCCAGCGTTAACAAATATGTTATTAAATGCGTTATTTATTTATTTATTTATACATCACCCAACAGCAAGCCAATTACAGGTTGGCAAATCATGTCAATATAAAATATAACAATAATTACTATGAGAAATGTGGGACAATAATTATTACTTTACACAATAAAGAGTATACACAAAGAATATATAAGAATATATAAAAAGCCGGTTATATAAAGAGATCTGGTAATGAAACGTTCAAATACTCAGGTATCCCCGCCACTCAACTCATTTGATCAGAAGTATGATGCTATAATATTTTTACTACAATTCCAGTTTATTAGGGTTATATTTGTAGGTACTTTTGCATTTTCCAAACTAGAGAAAATGGATTGTTTGTTGCCGTTCCCCTTTCGCTATAAGCATTGTCCAAAAAAAATAACGAAAGGATAAAATTCCGATGGTCTCTCTGATGGCGCCGCTAAATTTCCTTCGAAAAATGTATCGCCCGATCTTCTGCGGGACGTACTCGGACGAAACGAGGCGTAATAAAGCTCGCCGCGAGTTATAGCCCGGATTTTTTGCCGCGCCGTCCGATCCGGCATTTAGAGAAATCGCCTGTAAAAGCCCGGCGGGTATGAATTCCGCCCAGGTGGCTGCCATCATCGCTAACAAAGCGTCAGAGCTTCATTTTCAGAACTTTACTTTGGATAACTCCATCGATTGCAATCATGCATATAAGGGATTGTCCACAATTACCTGTCGTCCAATATAAGGCGATATTTGTATACTCATAAAATTATGACGACCGTTTTTTATTTGAGATGCGATGTGTTTTTTTTTTTCAAACAAAACGTAGGTATAAATAAAAGACCTCTTTAAAGTAACTTACATGATTTCGTCCGGTCCCTAATTTTTAATTATCTCACATAATCTTTTCATTATTGTGAGATCGGATAAGTCTTAATAAAAGCTCAGAAATCCGCACTGAAGTAGCCCATTATCATCGAATTGATAAGTACAATGGAAGTCGCACAGGTACCACATTCATTGTTGTTTGGGGCAGCCAACTCTAGAGAGAGATAGGTTTCAAATGGCAATAAGTAAGACAAGGATACCTAATGAACGTGTAAGCTGATTCAGGCAAAGGAGGTATATAGGGATGTTGCATATTAATGGGCATGTTCCGTAATTCAAATTACCTACTGTACGATTTTTTCAATAAGTAGGCCTTGGCGAGATGTAAACAACAAATGTCAGACGCAGAGCCATCGCCCGTCAAAAGTGACCAAATATTCAAAACCCGGCCAATAAACGCCCATTTAACTTTTCCGTACACATTATGCGAAATTGTTACCTATAGCAGCGCAATCTTTCAGTATAAATATTTTAGTAGGTTTGAATATCAATATATTTTTCATGGAAGCGGCACAACAGGCAGCAGTTTGGAGTTTCTGTTGGAAAGCGCCGTGGCTCGTCATACTTGACCTAGGTAGAGCGATCGTCAAAGTCAAGCAACGCCGCGCGCAGTCGATTCATGGACGGGTGATCCCTTATGGTTATTTTCTTGCCTAATAAAACATTTTTTTCCGATTTAAAAAAATATGTAATATGCACCCCGACACTGAAGTTATTTTTATGACTCATGTGGGTTATTTGCCTCGGCCAGACAACACGAAAAGCATTAATTATTATTATCAAAAAAGTAATCATTTTTAATAAAACGCAAAAACAAACAAAGTATTATGATTTAAATTCTTACCCCCCTATACAGGGTAATTCAGTCATGATGTAAAAAAATTTAACTACAGGTAAAAAAATAGTTTAATTCGAATCCCAAATTGGAAAATCAGCTGTTAAACTCGCGCGTCTAGGCTGACGACCCCGAGGCGCGGTGTTGCCAGTTGCACAACATATCCGAAATCTTTAATTTTTTACGTTTGCACAGAAATCTCAAAAAAATTTTGAAATATTTAGAAAAAAAAATAAAATTTCGTTAATTTTCTGTCGAGTTATTTGTAACAAACAACGACAGCATGGTCTAAGTTAATAATTTAGGTATTATTACCTTTTGTTTTTCCAATGTCAATCCAATATGATCCAAACAAACACCAAACACTGTTCAGATTAAAGAATCTGTTTGAGCATGCCACTTGTCAAAAGCCCAGAAAAATCTGAAAAACTCTTTTAATAATAATTTTGAAACTCGCTACACCCGTTCTGTGAAAGTGACAACTGACATATGCCACAATCGAATTCTCACTCCCTAGATTCTAGGGAGTGCGATATCAGCGCCATCTATTAGGGGATAGCGAATTCACCGGTGTCATCGGGGTTGCTTCTTCCCTTCTGTCGTTAGGTTGAGCGATCGGACAGAGGCGGGATATCTCTAACCTTAAAAGGGAGTTGGAGGTATAAAATAATGTTGTTACTTGTTACATCCAATAAGTGACACCGCAGCGTTAATCAGGACACTCCAAAACAACCATAATGCAAAATTTGAACAAAAAATACAGAGAGTTCCGTTTTACAGGGTGTCAAAGTTGAACAAAAGAGGGATTTTAAAGGCACCTGGCGAGTCAAGTGTGCCATGCAAGTACCTCAAAACAGTTTATTGTCCAAGACGACTTACTCGCTGGTTTTTTTCGCTGTGCGGGTCAAGAGCGCCTTGGAATCATTGAAAAAAATATTAGTAGATGCCAATGATATGTATACCTAAAGTCTATCCAAGTTACAGCGGCAGTAGATGTAAACAAAGTCACATGACCACATTGCGATCGATTACCAGGGTCGGACTAATATGAGATTCCAAGTGGCTTGTAATTCTGAACTAATTCTTTTTGAAGTTCTAAAAATTGTGTTTTACCTTTCGTGGATCTTTATAAATTTCTTTAAATTAAGTAGCAAAATACATTTACAGAATATACTGCCCGCTATTCAATCTATAAAATATTCAGGAAACTCGACTGAGGGAAGAGCCGGCCCTGCATTCTGCTCGCCGCGTAAACACTTGAGATTTTACGACGGCCAGACCAATAAGAGAATAGGTCACGTGGTGGCCAATGTTTTGATTCACTGCCTCTTTAACTTGGATATACTATAGGGACTTTTAGACGCGGACACGCGAACAGACAGTTGTGATAGTGTCTAATTTAACACATTTTAAAATTATTGTGTTATTGTGTTACGTTTTGTTTACTTTGCGTTTTGCTTACCATGCGGTTTTGTTTACGATTTACGATGTAGTTACTGTTAGTTACCGTTGATAAATAAGTACAAGACAGGGAAAAAGAAAACTATAGATATAGTAGTAATAAATAAATACTTAAATAAATATGTGTATCTGATGTAGGCAAGAGGCAAGAGGCAAGATGTAATTCTAGGAAACAACGTTGAGTATAATAGCAAATATAATGAATTGTATATACGGTGACCATTTTTTCCCGCTGCGCTACCCCCTCCCCACTCCTTCCGACATAAATCATCCCCGTTATAAATCTGCCGAAATTTCCACGGGAGAATGCGCGTGTTTCGTCTGGTATAAAGGCCGCGGAAGGGCGGAAAAGTGAAGGGGATGTATGTAGGGGGGGAGAACAGCGCGGGGAGTAAACGGAAAATGCATAAATCAGCCGTTGGGCGGCTGAAAAATGCGAGGGGTGACGGTGTCGACGGTGGTAAGCAGTAGGTAAGCAATTGCCGAACAAACAAAAATTCACTACTGAATATAGAAAACAAAATTTATGCGAAGCAAATTAAGGAAACGAGACAAAAGTTTATGAAATCGAAATCAACCAATGGCAGCTAAAAGCTTGGAAAATCAAAACATCAGTGTGATGGTAAGTTATTTTCACCGTTTGCCAAAATATCCACTCATCAGCTAGAAAAGATACACTGCACAGGCTGATCCACAATAAAGTTTTAAGCAAAAGTCAACCCAAAGTTGAATTTCAAAATAAATCATTAAATAAAAATTTCACCCCTATTAGTATGAAAGCCGGCCGCATGATTTCAACTCTCATAAGATTATAGAATAAGATGTTATGTAAAATGTAAACAGTCTAATCGACTCATGCAAGAAATGATTGGTATTAGGAAGTGTAACAGTGTTAATACTCGCAAAGATATTGAGCATCTCAATATTTCTTACTATAACATTATTGACAGATTGACGTAAAAGTTCTTGCACCACTGTGTAGTTGTTTTTGTTTGCCGCTGTGTACCTGACCGTTTGTTTTTTACTGTTCTTCTTTTTTTATGGTTGAACGCAGGTAGTTCTGGCTGCTGAATTCATTATGTTTTCAACCACCAGACGAACCTTTTAATATGTTTGTATCGTCATTTTATCATATAGTCCAAAGCACGAAAGAAAACGTTTCTAAAGAATGCGGGCAGCGCTGCGAGATTTCCTATACGAGTAGTCGTTATTTATTGGCGAATACAAGGTTTATCATATTGAAGCCGAATTTTTGAACTCTGTTATACCGAAAAAATAAAGCTCGCATCACGGGACCACTTACCCATTTTTGTTTATCATTTATTTTTAACGCGGTGTGGTAAAACACCTATTATATTTTTTTCAACATCGTCGCGTCTACCATCGTCTTTGAAATACGGCAACACTGCACTTTTCCGAAGGAGTCGGTTGCCAAAACCAGTTAGCCAACGCGTTTTGTGCCTGTTTCTATAGTACGTAAAGTTAACTGCCTATTTGGGCTACCACACAGACCTCATTTTTTAGGCCGCTGGCAAGTTTTTTCCGCCGGCTCAGAGAGCTCAGTGGCGTTTCGTATGTTCGGGAGTTAACGTGTGCAAAATGAGTAAACAGTTGCATTCTCAAGCACGAGAAATAATTGCCAATGTTATAAGGGTTTGCCTTCCTCCATAATCTAAGGCATCACCGTTAAGAATAATATTAACAATAAATTAAATAACAATTATATGAAAATTAAGTCAGTGAGTTACACAAAATTGAGCTACGCCCCTGAACTGTGACTAATTCTATAATATTTGCGAGTTCTTCCCCCTTACGTCGCACGCATTCTGCCGTAAGGAGGACTATAACATTGGTTGTTTATAATATGTTATCTATATGTTACCTAATTACTAGTTGGGTAAGCATTAAGCATTGCAATTTGTACCTTGTTTTTGTCCTTGTTTTTTGATCCTCTTATTCCTATATTTTAAGTTTTTTAAGGAACCTTATTAACATTATGTAATATCTTTGTAGAGCCCTGATGGTTATAAATATACCGAAACGTCGGCAATGAACTAATATAATTTCCTTTTTCTTATAACCCTCAATCCTACCAATTCTCAACATAGTATAGGTATATATTTCTTTACTTGAAGCGAGTAGGTTGCCTCAATTAATATCGGCCCTATCATTGTTATTTAAAGAAGTTGTGGTTAATTTTTAGGCAAATCTACTCTCATATGATTATAGAACAAAATAGGAAAGAAGGCCCGTGGAGCAACAATAAAAAAGGGTCCCTTGGTTCTTTAGAAATCCGATAGGCGTATTTTCGGGGCCCCGAAAATCCTCCGCTGTTAAATAATGCGCGAAAGACGGGGGCAAGTCTGGGCCTTGGGGACGCGAGTTGTGTGCGAAGTCACGCTATACAGCCAGTGCCATATACTGTTTGATGCACAGGAAAAAAAAATTTCTAACGCGTTTTTCGGAAGATCTGATGGTACAGCGAGATGGCCGGAGAACGGGTCAACATATTTAACGAAACTTTTTCCGGTAAATTATTTCCCATTTTCGAGTTATTAAGGATTTTCGGCGAAAAAAAACGACCAACGCAGGTGGGTTGCCTCTTTTTTACGTGATTGGTCGGCATTTTCTGTCACCTAAATTTTTAAAGCTTCCCTCAAGTCTTCAGGTGAGGTGCAGATGCTTCCGGTGCCCCCGAAATATCAAAAAATGAGAAAAAGCACGCAATTTCTAAGAGCGGTTCCTCAGGATTTCGATTTTTAGAACGTTACCTACTTTTCGAATTTATTCAAAAAACTTTTGCGAAAAGTAGTAAATATGTTCGTGGTACGGGCTGTACCTATTAAAAAGTTAAAAATTAGCCACAACTTCTTTAAATAACAATGATGGGGCCTATATTATCTGTATATATTATATCATACAGAGAGCACGTAAAGGTTGGAATATTCGGTAAAATGTTGCCCTGTTCGATTAAAAATTAAGCCTGCTTAAAAATGGAACTGAGCAAAAAATAAGCACTACAATGTAGGTACAGTCGTCTAATAAAGAAATGTCTAAAAACTTATGTTAAATTTAAAGTTTATGAAAATTTTTTTTTTATGTTATAAATATATTATTATTATTTGCGTACTGATACAAGAAAAGTGCGTTCTTTTAAATGATACTATCAAAAATAGTGGTTACCATTTAAAAAAAAACTACAAGGCCTACTATAAAGACAGGCCCTGGCGCACAAAAATCACGTGACCATCTTAGTCAGACGTTACATGTCATTTGTCACATAACTGAAAGCGGCAGGTTGGGTTTTGAGAAGTTTTCAATGTTTAAAGTGTTTTTAAACGTCTTAGTTTATATTTTAGAAACAAGTTTGTGTCTAGTGCGCGTGTGTCCTGGCGGAGGGGAACCGCCCAGGTGTTATTATGGCCTCTGGGTGTCTGGGTGGGAGTCGTGCCGTCCAAGAGTATTGGTGCCGCTCGCACCGACGCGACTCGACGCGTGAGCGCTGTAAGGGGAATTCTCCGCCGAACCACAGAATAGGGAACCCGGAATGGACTATTATGGACATGGGACAGTATTGGACAGTGGAGCCTGAGACACAGAGGGGTGGACTACTTACGGGAGATCCGCGAGTTCAGACGGTCCGGGTGGCTGGAAGCCGTTCCTGTTGACCACGTTCGGGTTTGTGTATTTATTGTATTCACCATTCACCTTGTGCGAAATAAATCAGTGTTGTAACGTACTAGAGGATTTTCGTTGTCGACCTACGCCCTGATATGGTCTTTCACGCTGCCCATCAACTGAGACCTCGTCAATATTTACAGTAGGTATACCTACTGAGGTTAGTTTTCATTTTTATTTCGTAAAAAATAACCTAAATACCAAATATTGGGTCTGTTTATATTATATTTATACATACTACAAAAGCCAGGAAGAAAGTGTCGCCATAACAAACATTTGTTTTGCCTCGGGATGAAAATTTGCGCCAAAAATGGATTCGTCAAATTACAACTGAGATTTAATTTCTAAAAAACCCTTAATATGTGTGGCTAACACATTTTCAAGAAAGTGAAAGAATTAAAGTGGACAAATGTGTTGTGGGAGGAAAATACCTATAGAGAATATCACCTAAGCTAAAGGAAGGTGATGTCCCAACAATTTTTGAGAATGTGCCAAAATATTGTGAGTGCAGTGCCGTTTAACTCTCAGCCTAAAACAGCTGAGGCAGGTTGAAAATTTTGAAAAAAAAACAATTAGAGAAAGCTTGGATGCACAAATCCAATAATGTAATAGATGAAAGAAAACTTGCCAAATTGTTACGAAATTTGTTTTTTCTACTTATCTCCAAAAATGCCTTTCATTATATAGAACTAAGTTGGTCACGTGGCTACGCGATTATGCGTTAGCGCCGTGGCCTGTCTTTATCGTTGGTCTCGAAAAAACTATAGATGACGTCATAGCGTGGTTAGTAATGACGTCACAAGAACGACAAATATGTCAAAATATGCGCCTTTGAAAATTATGTTGTACGTGTCGAAGCGTTTTTTTTTAATCGCACAGTACAACATTTTACCGAATTTATTCAAACCTTTACGTGCTCACTGTATATTTCCCACTTTTTACAAACTTTCACATCCTGTATTTCGGGAACGAAACGCGTTTGCGGATAAATTGAGTATGTATAAAAAAAATTATGAAAATAGTGCCCCGGGAAAACGCCTCAAATGTTTCCAGTTTGGGACACTGGTATACAATTCGAGTGGGATGTCCATATATACAGGATGTTGCATTTAAAAAACGTAAGTTTGGCTTCTACAGATTTTACGGAACACCCGTACCTATTTCAATAAAACCATGGGAAAGTCCACCAAAAATCCTAAAACTCTTGTCTCTACATTATTTTCTTTGACTCGAAATGCGTTGTAGGTATAAACTACTGTTTAATTCTTTTTTAGCATACGTGCTATAGGTATGTTGCTATTCTTGAAATACAATAAATAATCCCTGTTTCAAATCAGCCATTCGCATCTATTTTCTGAACCCCATACCTATCAGTTGCATCAGCTACCCCCTTACTTTATTCGAGTCGGGAAAAAGCGGCCACCTATTATTAAGGACGGAAATAAAACGTCATCACCTCGCGACGACCTTCATTTGACCGTGTTCCTAACTAGGCTAAATGTTGCTAAAACCGAAATTGGGTACTGGAGTGCAAAAATTGCGCAAGTGTCTGTAAGATGGCGCTGGAGTTGGAGAGCGGCCATTGGTACAGAGCGAGAATAAAAAGTAATGTTTCGCCTTGCTAAAATAAGTTTCCGTTCCTTATAAGTTGTTTTGTTGCCCGGCAAGGTCGTTGGTCGGAACCAGGGGTCTAGGGGGGAGGGAGGCGAACCGACCCCCTTTTTTATACAAATAACAACACATCGCTCCCATCCTGGCGTATTTTGGGATTGAAACTGTGAATTGTTAAATACAAAATAATAATATGAATATTTACGCTCCTTTATTTTTATATATTTTTTCATAGTTATTAAGAATATTGTTGAGTAAAATATTAAGTAAGAGGACTACCTAACCGGCTGTCAAATCTACTGTCATGACATACCTAATAATTCTCCCTCAATCCCTCAAAACCGCATGAATGATCACAATACTTACCCTAACCGACATTTAAAATTTATGTCACTATAGTTTTATCATTCTATTAACTTTTCATTAAGTACCTACTTAATATTGATAAACCGAAAGAAATTAAAATTCTCTTGTATTTGATCCAAAGTTGACGTAAAATTGTGAATTTTGTTAGATACGTGAAATACCTACTATTTGCTGATATCTTAATATATGTATTATTTTGGCATAAATTTAGAGTAATGGAAAATGTAATGTAAATAAATTTATAGATACTACCATAGAAGAATTTACGTAGTAGATTCTTCTATGGTACTACCTAAATGATTGCCGGTAAATTAACTTTGTGTCAAACATAATAGAATTTTAAAGCGTTAATATAATTTTCTTTTGAAAAAGACATATTCTTATCGATATTTTTTAGTAATATTAAAAAGTTAATAAAATTATAGAATGATACTCGTATATTATGTTGTATAGCTAGTGATATAAAATAGTTTTTACGAAGTAACAACTTTTTCAAGTTTAACCTTTTTGAAATTGTAACAAATAAGCCAATTTTTAGGGATTTTATTTTTTAAATATAATTTTTGACAGACAGCGAAAGTCACGTGACCACGTTTGAGTCGGTTATTTTTTCTCGTTTTTAATCGAAAGGTAACCCCAAAGTTAACTGCATATGTGTTCTATTAGTATCCGTTAATAAAAAAATATGTTTAAATTAATAAAAAGATACATTTTGCACCATCTTCATTTTTTCCAAAATGGTTTTTTGGTTATAACTTTTGTTTGAAGTTCGATTGTTTTTTTCCAAATGACATTACATTGTTTGGAAAAAACTGCAACAAACTGGTTTTTAAATCGTTAATTTGTCTCAAAAAATACGGAATGGTTAAATTGACTGTTCCTATCACCTTCAGGCGGACACCCTGTACCTAATAAAAATATTATTAAACAAATAATAGTACTTTTTGAAATTGAGCCCATGTAGGTGGCCCATAGGTGGCCATGATTACAGCTCAAAAGTAAAGTTACACACATTGTTTAATGTGCTTTTTGAACCTAACAAAAAACAGTTTATCAAAATCGGTAAACAAATAAAGATTTTATCAGGGCGGTAACTCCTTAACGGAGGTCACACTGTATATGTTTAACATATAGGTACAGAAGATGTTCTTTCGCATCAATATATCATTTTCTTTTTTCATTATTTTTTATTTTCGAGATATGTATTTATCTTAATTATTGCGTTACTTAAAATGTGTGTTTGTGTTAATGTTAATGTGAACGAAGAAACACCTTATGTACACATAAAAGACCATGTTTCATTTCATTGAAAAAACTAAACATAATTTTGTAGAACTTTTAAGCCAGCAATACTATACCTACAGAAAACGTGCCGAATCACATTCTTTAACTAAAGATATGCCTTTAACAGTAAAAAACACAGTTGACATTCAAGTGACCTTGAAAACGTCGTCTGCCTACAAGTGAAAACGTGCGTCTTACATTGCACCTCATATGCTTCAACTTTTATGTGATTTTTTGCGATTTTCGTTTTTGAGATATTTATAATAGCTGCATTTATTAAAATGGAACACCCGGTATAGATAATTTTCGACATACCTATACATATAGAGACATAGACATATGAATCCTCCCCTAATGTCAGTTTATATGCTAACGATTGTGTTTTCCTCACGAAAAATACATAACGGCGACATACGTATAAATAATGCAAAGTCAACTAAAGCAGTTTTTAGTGCCGCCGTGTACCTTTCAAGCTAAAAATCAATGAACCATTGCTAAAAAGAGAGGGGTTAAAATCACAAATCGGAGTCTTTGAGCTACGGGGGTCTCCCGAATATACCTTTTGAAGTTTTATATTATTTTAATATTGAAAATTCGCAATTCATAGTATATAATAATATGGAAGTAATACAAAAACATCAAAAAGTAATAAGACAGCTTAGTTGCTTAAATATTATATCGCCAAAACGTAAAATTGATCATATGAACATAATATGTGTAATTATTAAACTGGACCTGTAACAACAGCGTCAACCGTTCATCGATCGTCTGTTTTTCGCGCCATCTGATAAACAATAGCTACACTTTTGGTATTCCCGCTGCATAATTTAAGGGTATTTTGCCTATGTTTTTTATTTACAACAAGACTGGATAATTACAATGTTTATTACCGGGTTTTCGTTCCGAGCATATTCGGAAACCTCTGCCCATCTTAACGAAGGTAAAATTCCGGCTCAAGAGACAAAATAGACGAATTTATGCCGGCATAAAGTTTGAAATTCACAAAAAATTCTCGCCCATAACTTTTAAACTAGTGTCATTAGTATCTATGGATATTTTAAAAGTACCCGTATTTTTTGTAATCCTTTGAAATTCGCTACTTTTTCCAGCTAGTTGGAAATAAAAATACATTGATACAGGCAACCAAACATACAATGGCGAGCCCCCCCTTAATTATTAGCGAGCGGCCGCCACGCGCCCTTCCCGCCTAATTGGTCCGGGGCCCTCCGGAGTTTCCGGGCGGCCTTCCCCGGCCCGCTAATTGGTGCTCCGGCTATGCGCCCGGAAAATGCACGCGGCGAGCCGCCGCATTTTTTAAGGGTGCTCTTGACGTCACCACGCATGAAACGACACTGCATGTTTGCACGGAGTTTTAGCAGTTGCGATTCACTCATGACGTGAACAAAAATTAACCACACAGCGGGGGAGGCCTTGGAAAGGCAACGGCGGAAATGTTTTTGTCGAAGTAGGCAAATAGAACATAGCATCGACGCTCAAGCGCTGTTGACACATTTCAATGTTCAACGTTGTCGTTAAAGATTATGATGAAGAAATAACTTATCACTCCAATCATCTGTACACTATGCGTGTCGTCAGTCTTTTCGATTACCTTTAGAAACCCTTAGTTTTATAACAGCTTTTTAATAGTAATAAAAGCAACTTAAGGTTTCTAAAGTTTTATAAGTGTCTTCTAGTTGACAGGTTACTGATAGGTTTGTAGTAAGATCACGAACTATTGTTTGTAACCTTTATAATATAACCTCTAGTTCCCGTTACCAAAAGTTTTATAACCGAGTTATATAATGGTCTTTGAAACTACTTTATAAAGCCCGTAGGGCTAGGTTTTATAGAGATAACTCTAAACACTTTTTTGTTCCTTCGGGGAAATTAAGAGACTGCTGTATAACTTATAAGAGATATACACTGTGTCCCAATTTGATACTGGACACCTCAGAAATATATGAAGGACAAGGAAAACAAATGGTCTCTATTTTTTTATTGGTAGTCCCAAGGGAGAGTATCTCATAGGCGGTGGTATTTGGATGGGGTAATTATTTGATGGCCTGCTATCATTTTTTAAAATAGCTAATTTTCAAGAAACCCTATTAGGGATTTTTTTACGACAAAATGTTATTAAGAAAACTTGTTCAGAATAAAAAACTGAGTAGATTTGCAAAATTTAAAAAGTCTAGGCCTACCTTGATTTTTAGCTTTTTCGTTTTTTTCTTCCACTTTTTTCTTAGAAATGGGTCCTTTCTGGGGCTTTTACGTCAAAATATTATTAAGGAAACTTGATTATCGTGAAAAAATAAAATTTTGACGTGAAAGCTCCAGAAAGGACACTTTTTTAAGAAGAAAGTGGGAGATAAATCTAAAAATCAAAGTAGGCCTAGACTTTTGAAATTTTGCGAATCCACTCAGTTTTTCTTTCCGAACAAGTTTTCTTAATAACATTTTGTCGTAAAAAAATCCCTAATAGGGTTTCTTGAAAATTAGCTAATTTAAAAAATGATAGCCGGCCATGAAATAATTGCCCCATCCAAATACCACCGCCTATGAGATACTCTCCCTTGGAACTACCACTAAAAAAATAGAGACCATTTGTTTTCCTTGCCCTTCATATAGTATAAAATTGGGACACACTGTAGTTCTATAATAGTTTTCTCCAAATCAATTAAAAAAACCTCAAGTAATGTCAACCCCCTTATGCAACTGAAAAAAAATTATTTCGATTTACCCATGTCCCATAACATGGAGGTTATTTATAGCTTATGAATACATTTTAACTATACTGTTATACATTATACATTACATAAATTCTTCTGTAGTCCTAGTCTCCTAAATAAGACCACAAAATAACAGAACTTCAAAAACTTATAGGGTAAAACAAAATAACAATAAGTAAATTAAAACACAAAACAGGCGTTGAATACCTAATGGTTATTCATTTTATTCACTGACACTTATATTTTCTTCCCTATTTCGCCTTTATTACTAGTATCTTTGTCCGAATTTCCATGTCTGCAATTAACCCATGCGCTCGGTACAACTGATAAACTAGAAGTATTTTTGCCAGATTCTTGTGGTTGTACTGTACAATTTTGTGACATTTTGCTCTTAAAACACACACAATACCTAATCACAATTACTATAATGTTTCTGATGCAGGTAGTAAAACTAAATTAGAGTTTGTCATATATTCGATTTTGCAGAATATGCGCGTGCGCGTGCCACTCTGGGTGGTATAATGGTTACTTGTACTTGTATTATCAATAATTGCAAAATTTAATTTTAATTTTATTAAAGCATCCCTCGAACTCTTAGGTTTCCAGGTCACTAAAATTGGTGATTATAGTTACCTAAAGTCTAAAGTTATTACTAAGTAACTTTCAGCAACCACATTTTTATAACAATTGTGGAGTGCATTATAAATCCTATGGTAAAATCTATTACCAAAGGTTAATGGCTGCCATTTTAAGCTTTTTACTGTTATAGGTTAGGTTTAAATTCATCAAGGAACAAGTAATATATTGTAAACATGCGCAGTACGAATAAAAGAGAAGTTTTATAATAAATAATAAGTATCCAAAAGTGTTTGAGAAGAAACTTAAGTAATCAGACGAGCTAAGGACGCAGTTATAAATTGGTCGATTTAAGGCATATATAAAAGGGTTTCTTAATTGTAACGGGAAAGTTCTCGCAACTTCTGAAGTGGCTTCAAGTTTTATATTATTAGTAACGGTTGCTTTTCCGCGACACAAATAACATATGCATATAGAACCAGAGGGAATTAATTGCAATACAATACAATATACAATAGCTGCATCTACTTTTGAAAAATAGTAAAATAGTATATTTCATTGCGAGTCTGGAAATAAAGATTTTTCCGTGCGCGCGTGACAAATTCCCGTGTGAGGCGCAGCCGAACACGGGAAGTCATGCAAACACGGAAAAATCTATTTCTGGACGTGTAATGAACGATATTTTTTATTAGGTATACTTCTTTGAAAACGGAAACTTAAAACATTTTATCGGCATATTATAATAAATTTAATTGACAAAAAATAAACAATGCAGACAATATAGTGTTTGGTATGTATGATGCGTTTCCATGGTTACTCTCAAATTATTTCAAAGGTGCTTTGTTGTAAATTAGTTATTGTCAGATAAGGTGAATGAAACGTCAAAAATATTACAGAAATGTATCTAAATATTGAAACACTTACGAATTAAAATACAAAATAGGTACATGCTAAATATCAGAGAGCATATATAGAGTTTCTTAAATTTAGTTAACTTTGCTCTATATTTCTATTTTAAAGCCATATATTCGGTATTTTTATTTAGCGCACGGAAAGTTTTTCCATGCGCTGTTTCCGTGCGCTAGCCCGAAAAACCCCATCTTTCATTATTGCTAAAACAGATGAAAATAAGGTGTTTTCAAAGAAGTATAATAAAAACATATTTCCAGAACTGACTCAGAATTGAGCAAAAAAACTTCCTTCTTTTGTTACCTAATTGGTTCAAGACGTGGCGTTTTAACGTTTACGTGACGTTTTGACGTATGCGTGACGTTCCGACGTTTGCCTGAGATGTTGACGTTTACGTGACGTTTTGCCGTTTACGCGAATTTTTGACGGTTACGTGTTGTTTTGACGTTTGCGTGACGTTTCGACGCAATGCTAGTTCTGTGATCTTGAACGCATGTCTGGCGGACTGATGTCTTCCTCAACAATATTGCCTACTGGTGGGGACACGACCTCTGACGCTGCTCAGGCTTACCATGCATAAGGTAATGCGTTTATCATCGTTTAAAGACGTTAGAGTACTCGTATAACCCACAGTATCTGCATGCTGCAGACACGGCGGCAGCAGGAGCGGAAAGCACTCTGCTTGTTATTGTAGGTAATTTGTTGGAATTGTATCCGAGAATGTTGAGCCTTCGCGCTGGCCACACCGGGCATTCATTAACGAAAGTCCCGATTAATGGCTTGTGGCGATTAGGCGAGTAAGACGGCCCCAGGTGCCGTCGCTGGCGGGATGATTTAGGGACCTCTAATAATTTTAGTTGTTGGTGCGGGCGGCAATGTCCACAATAAGTCTATAGAAACCAATTACTTCGCAAGTTTTAATGAATTAAAAAATAAAATCGTGCTAGGAAAGAGTGCCATTTGCCAAGGCCAAGGTTACTCGGAAAATAATTAATGCTTTGAGAATATTTTTCAGCTTTTCTGTCGTTTCTTGAAAATCGTTTATTCGTTTCTTCACTTTTCTAAGTGCATTTTAGACAGACCTTCAGTGAACACATTAGTAAGGCAACGTTGGAAGTGCTTAGTCATTTACAGGTAGATTTTACACAAATGGGCCTTGTTCACTCAATCGAATTTCGATATTTCTTACTACTAGAATGAAATTAATCACATAACTCTTTAATAAAATCCCCCTCAGCATCTTTCTCGTCAATACATTATATTGTTATTAACTAAAAGAATATATAAAAAAATTAAACTGCGCGCCTTCATTTGGAGCAATGAAATTGCGTTTGCGACGTTGCCGGCTATACTAGTAATCGAAGTCTTAAAAATTCGATCTCCGTTCTAATCTCAGACGTGCACATTGAATCGAAATCGATTCTCTAGAGAAAGACAGTTGTATAAACGGTTGTCCGAACTCGACCGTACAGACGCAGGTAGTTGTTTTGTGGGTCGTGTGCCGTATCTAATCAATTTTTCATGTCATTTTGTCATTCTTTAATGTAAACCGAGCTAATAAATCTAAATGTTTTTCTGAAAACCTGCAAAAAGTTAAAAGTTAAAGCGTATACCGTATGCCGATTTGAAATCAAATTTAATTGGTCTTGTAATAAGGACGGTGATGGTGCTAGGCACTTTTATTTAGCATTATCAATATTGTTACCTCCCTGAAGAACTGAACAAAGTTATAGCTCCGTAATTGAGACAAAGGAGAAAGGAATATTTTGGTCATCCGGAAAACCTTTTGATAGCCTTTTAGGGGATGATAAAAAAACACATTCGAGAGTTAGCTTTAAGAATAATTGCACAATGAAGAAGATCAACGGCGAAAACCAACGATGTCAGAATATTTCGAGTTAATAAATTAAATTTTGATTGTCAAGATTTTGTCTAGTTGTTATAAACCAGATTTATTTAGGTTTGGACAACTTACAAGTTGGTGATCATTCTGCAAGTAACTTTTAACGCAAAAAAAGGAAAAACATTGCGATTGTGGTATATTATTAAATTAATTTATATTGAGGTTATTTTTTTTATTTCTTTTTATGGCCTCTGCTCTTTTCGAGCAATCTAGCCACTATGCGGGGCGACATACGGTGCCAAAGCATGGGGAACCATGAAAGACCCACCCACAAAGAAAATTGAACTTCAAAAACGTTTTTAGGGCATTTCCCGGCCCAAAAAAAAATCGGAAAAAATATTTTTATTATACTTTGTTGAAAATACCTTCTTTTCATCTGTTTTAGCATTAATGAAAGATGGAGTTTTTCGGGCTAGCGCACGGAAACAGCGCATGGAAAAACTCTCCGTGCGCTGAATAAAAATACCGAATATATGGCTTTAAAATAGAAATATACAGCAAAGTAAACTAAATTTAAGAAACTCTATATGCTCTCTGATATTTAACATATACCTATTTTGTATTTTAATTCGTACGTGTTTCAATATTTAGATACATTTCTGTAATATTTTTGACGTTTTATTCACCTTATCTGACAATAACTAATTTACAACAAAGCACCTTTGAAATAATTTGAGAGTAACCATGGAAACGCATCATACATACCAAACACTATATTGTCTGCATTGTTTATTTTTTGTCAAATAAATTTATTATGATATGCCGAGAAAATGTTTTAAGTTTCCGTTTTCAAAGAAGTATAATAAAAAATATCGTTCATTACACGTCCAGAAAAAGATTTTTCCAGACTCGTAATGAAATATACTATTTCGTGTTTTATTTACTATTAAGATTCATAATCAAAAATAAAAAAAGTATGCCCATTATGGAAGAAAGAAAAGACAAATCTACCACACTATCGAAAGTAAGGTTTGCTATAAGCATCGCAGTAAATTCTTTGACTCACGTTTTCGCGGCGCGGCTCCGTCAGGCGACAACCGGTAAGAGGGATTTTATTGGATTTCTCGAGGGCACATTAGGGATTGATTAGGTTTTTGTCTTCGACAGAAGGGGAGAGCCCGAGTGCCTCATAAAGTTGGGCGGTCGAATTACGGTCTCGCTTTCTTATTCATGCCGCTGTCCCAAGTCGAATTCGGAATTAAATTTTGGAGATGAAATTTCTTGTGCTACACTGCATTGGAAAATGCCCGGATAGATTTCATTTCGGTGTGTGTATGGAATCACCGAAGAATTAAAAAAGTAGGTCGGACAGATTAATGCGCAGCCTGAAAAGTCGTGAAACTTTTGTTACTTTGGTACCTTTGTCGGCTCAAAACGTGACGTTTTGACGTTTACGTGACGTTTTGTCATTTACGTAACGTTTTGACGCAATGAAGGCACCCACCATGGGAGACTCTTTAAAATTATGGACCGGGAGATAGTGACAGATTTTTGGACGTGATTTTACTCAGTATGCCTTGCAAAGGGCACATATTCTCACAATAATAAGGTATGAATCAGAGAGTCATCCTGGGTTCTTCATGTGAAAAACTGAGTTTTCAATTATTCGAAAAATAATATGCGTTATGATATGATTTTATACAGGCTGCCATGTGTTTTATAATGCAGTTCAAAATAGAAAATTCCTCGGAAAACCATAGGCATACCGTTAGGGTGGGTCCAAAGGGCTATTATTGCCACGTGATCTTGTATTTTAATAATTAATTTTTCCACGTTTCTGAACAGGCTGCCAATGCGAGAAGTATGCAAGTTCTTATTATGAAAATGCTGAAAAAAGGATGGCATACCTTTCGCGCATGTCCAAGTACACTTTACATCGAATAACTCGTTTAAATTATTAAATAACATTCAATTTAAACAGTACTTGGACATGCGAGAAAGGTATGCCATCTTTTTTTCAGTATTTTCATAATAAGAACTTGCATACTTCTCATTGGCAGCCTGTTCAGAAACGTGGAAAAATTAATTATTAAAATACAAGATCACGTGGCAATAATAGCCCTTTGGACCCACCCTAATGCTATGCCTATGGTTTTCCGAGGAATTTTCTATTTGAACTTCATTATAAAAAACATGGCAGCCTGTATAAAATCATATCAAAACGCATATTTTTCGAATAATTGAAAACTCAGTTTTTCACATGAAGAACCCAGGATGACTCTCTGATTCATACCTTATTATTGTGAGAATATGTGCCACATAATGCCCTTTGCAAGGCATACTGGGTAAAATCACGTCCAAAAATCTGTCACTATCTCCCGGTCTATAAGGGGACCCATCATTTCTCAGTCACATAAGAAAAGTGAAGCCTTGAGGGAAAGTTTGTTTTCTGTCGACTCCAAGGAGACCACAAGGGGGCTGGTACAAGGTTATGTTATATTGTCATTATCCAACTGAAATGCCAGTACCATAGTTTCTAAAGGAGGCAAAAAATTTCCCATCACAATTCACAATTTTTTAGTTTTCTAACTTCCAGATACTCGGATGTGGCAATTAAAGGTAATGCGGCCACCTATAGTAGTCCCAATAAATGCAACCTGTATCACCTTTAGTAATCCTACTTATAAGTAGGTAGTTCAAAACAAAAATCGTATTTCGTAAATTTTAAATTATTAAAGCAGGTAGTCAGGTCTTTTTTTAAAGAGTTTTTATCTACGACTACAAGTTTATTTTAAGTTTGTGAGGTACCTTGGAAGAGAAATAAGATTACAAAATTTTTATAATGAACACCGAGAAAAACTACATAAATAGAGCTACTACACCTAATCTTATTAGTTCATCCCGAAATCTGCGAAAGTTCTTTGGGCAGACACATTCAACAAGGTAAGAACGTTCAAGTATACATATTACAAATGGATTGGGGAACCTGGTAGCAAGGTGCAATAGCGACAAATTCTTAAATAAGCAAAATCGGCAATAACTTACCATATACATATTACTTAAATTCGTGTAAATAATTGCTGGAAATCAATTTAAAGTATAAAATAAGTTTGTTTCATTAGACAGTTGCCATATTCTGTACTTGTAGACACAACATTGTCAAGTCTAATTTTTAGAAATCATGGAAACTATTATTAATTTTTACTAACAATCAAAGTACCGGTTATATTCATATAGATTCTCCAATAAAATTGCATACTTGGCATCACCGATGCCATTATGAGGTAAGAATAGTCTTCACTTTGGAAAGAATAATGCTGGGTCTCCTTACTTTAAAGAGTCCCTGGCATCCACAGATCCTCTGAGGGTGAAGGGACGTGACAAAACTGAGAGGGGAAGGGGTAAAATTGGTCAACAAATTACCACGTTTTCGCCTTACGGGTATTAAAAGGGGTTCGTAGGGTCGAACTCTTTTAGCTATAATACTACCTTCAATATTTATGATAATTCGAGCGCAGTATTAAACTAGATTCTCTCGAGTGTGTATAATAAATTAATTACGTTATCGTCGTTATAACAAGAGATATCTTATTAACCGATAGTAGGTAGATACGCCGGGATGGTCGATGAACGTCAATTAGT
The DNA here is from genome assembly GCA_963920635.1 of Pseudeuparius sepicola. NCBI lineage: Eukaryota > Metazoa > Arthropoda > Insecta > Coleoptera > Anthribidae > Pseudeuparius > Pseudeuparius sepicola. The sequence continues at coordinate 9,211,784 of OY987302.1, forward strand.
TTTTGGGCATAAAGGAACCCTGCCAATTATTCCGCATCCTCAACGAAACGACTGGCGCGCGCCAATGGGAAACCCAAACCAACAAACAAACTCTTATGCCGTGTAATTAGCTCGCAGCGGGATCATCGAAACTTTGGCGGCCGTCGGCGAAACGGTACGCCCCGAAAATAGCCCTCATTATTCGGTGCTGGAGTTTGCAGGGGCCGCCTGCTGCCGCTTGCCGTCCCGTTCGCTGGAAAAAGTTTCATTCGGGCCGCTTTACACCGGAAAAAGCCAGGAACGTACGTATATACGATAGTTTTACCTAGAGTTTTAGAGTGTGTTCATAATACGAGTAATAAAAATCCTGTGATGACGTTTGGAAAACTACTTCCAACAAATTTAGATGAAATGGGGAACTTGAATAATTATTTTATGTCTTTAATATATTTGCCTATATCTATAGAAAGAGCACATATACCAAATATCAGCCCTCAAATCGCAATATTTAATTTGCAATAAATAATTAAAGTTGTGACCGCAAGCTATTAATTTGAAACGACACCAAAAGCGCGGGAATGGTTGTGACGTCACACCGCTCGATCGATCGGAAGGCAGTGACAGGAGTGACAGCTACACAGAATTAGAGAAGGAAGAATGGAAATTTAACGTCAAAATAAACAGTTCGGCGACCCATTTCCAGAGTGATCTGATGTAGGTCAAAAATAAGGACCGCCTAAAAGTTTAAATTTAACAAGCTCGAGACTAATAATTCGTAGGTCCCGAATTCAATCGCAGTAGAAGTTTTTTTTTAATTATCACTGCATACTACTTCATATATTATCTCTGATTATCATTTTTAGTAATAATTGGACAATGGTTATTATGAAGATTATTACTCACAATCTATTCCATAGTGTATTCAAATTCAATGTGCTTACCTCCATAATATAAAATTGTCAGTAACAGGAAAAATGTAATACTTTGCTCGATGCGTAAGCTCTTTTTGGCCTCGGAGAGAGTTTTAAGACCCGAGGCAACACGGTCGTTAAACAACCTCCTCGGCCAAAAAAGTGCGCTCACGCATCTCGCAATATAAATAAATAAAATAACTATTTAATACAGGACACTCTTTTCAAACATTATCAACAATATCAAGACTGAAAGACTATAATAAGACGGATAGACAAGGATGGAACGTTCTCGTTAATCTTTCTAAACAAAGCTTGTGTGGTGCTGTAGTTTTTTTACATGTGCCGCCCATATTAGTTTATACATGGTGCCGCCGCCCACCAGATGCGCCACCACCAACGAGCTACTTGACGTCACAACCAAGGAGGGCGCGTTACAAGAATGATTTGAATTATGCAGTTTTTAATTGCTTATATATTTATTACATAAAATTAAAAAATGAGTTTTTTTGTGAACTGTGGATTATGTAATAGCAATAAATTACGTTTGAAAGTAGTAATTTGCAATTTTATAATTTTTGTGCAAGTTCCCATTGACTTGGTCAACGTCACGTAAACGCCAAACGTCGCGTAAACGTCAAAACATGTGGCGTCTTCGCTTCGTCAAAACGTCACGTAAACGTCAAAACGTCACGTAATATCCATTCAGAGATAACTGCGGTAAAATATTTTCAGTTTTTCTGGTCTTATGGTTTGTCGCTGGGTATAGTTATCCAAGACAACATCATTTAAAGTTAGCACACATTCGGTTCAGGTTCCAATCGTGTCGCACACCTACCTGAAACTTCCCGGAGGCTTCCCCCTGGGAAAGTTCTGCAATTCGACAAAACGGCATTATTTAGTTATTTCTTCCGAAACTTTCGGCTCGTAAAAAGCACTGTTCTCCGAGCGATCCGGGAAATGGTATCTACATGAGCGTCGCACAGAGGAAAATACTTTTGAGAATTTAAGTTTTGTGCACCATTAGGAATACAGGATATTGGGTGATCCTTTTTCAAGGTGGTCCAAATTTAAGGATCGATAGAAACGCGATTCTGAAAACAAAAACTGTATGTGAACATGGACCCTATAAAGTTTTATAAGCGAGATACACGGTGTTAAAATATTGACTAATTTCCAATTTTTTGCGAACGCCATTGTCTTACGTTTTATATCACGATTATAAATCATCTTGGCGCCCATATTATGTTTATGCGTGAACTTTTTTTCTATAAACTATGTGAAGATTAAAGTTAAAGTTTTGTTTTAATGGTGAAAGGTGTTTTCATCTTTGTATCCATCATCTTTTGTCAAAAGCTTCCTGTTCGGGTTGACTACGCCACTGTAAATCGATGACCAAAAAATCCTAACTGCACGATTCTACAATAGTGCAAGAGCAGGGGAGGTGAAGGTATATATAGAGAAATTGAAGGGGACAAAATGCTTTTCGCGAATATTTTTATTGGGAAGCAAACTACTCGCGTTTTTATGCCTTTCATGGATGGCACTGGAGTTCAACAGTTATTACTATTCCTATTATTATGCTCTACAGGAGATTTATATTTTTAATATCCAGTTAGAGACGGAGGCTTCGAAAATCGTACGATATTGTTGAAGAGTTCGCCATAATCGTCACATAAAAAATAAAATATGCCTTAAAATCGGATATCCACCTATAAACATATCAGTTTTGCGCGTTTGTAATAAAATGGTTACAATGGAATTATTGCTTCCATAGCGATTGCTATTATGTATGTTATACTAGCTACCTACCGCACAACACTAACTGCAACAACAAATAGCATTAACTTTATAAGGTTGAAGTAAGTAATACTGAGCTAATACTGAGAGAATGATAACATTAAGGCGGTCCGGAGATATACATGGTAAAAACTTTCTAGTTTTAAGTTTCGATTTGAATTTAAAGACAATTTGCGCGAAAACTGCTACAGCTACGACTTTAAATACCTATTAACATATACCGTTTTTGGCTCTATTGCGCACGGCAAGGCGCAGAAAACGAAAATAGATGAAATTCGCCGCCATTTTTAACCCTATAATATTGGTAGTTTGAATGGTGGCTACTTTATTTCTTGTTTAAATTTTTTTTATACCATATGAATGAGATTGCATTATACTTTTTGAAGGCGCCGGTAAAATCATAAAAGTCACCGTGTGACATCGTTTTTTGGGAGATGCGTTTTTAGCTTTTAATCGCATTTTTTTTTTCTTTTATTTTGTACGGTAAAGGTGGATTTATAAACTCGACGTATCGGACGCAGGCGTCATCGTTCGACGGCGTTTATAAACGATTACAAGTCAAATATTGGGATTGAATTTTCGACGCAAACGGCAACGGCGAGCGCCAACGCAAACGTCTAGTTTATAAATCTACCTTTAATAGCTTTTCGTTTTCATATTTACGAGATCAAAAAATACTTTTACATCCAGATTGTGAAATTACATTCCATAATATAGGTAAGTAAATAGGTATAACTTTTTGCCAAATAATATAGTTTTTTCATTGATATTTTCTGATTTCTTGCTAATTTTTAGGTTTTCAAGAGAACAAACTATATTTAGAAAGTGGCTTAGTACTGTAGGTGTCATCGACAATAATATTCAAGAAGTTCAAGAAGTAACTCATGCGGACATGAGGAAAATATAGACATTGTAATTCTCGATACGACGAAGAGAGCCGCATTTCTGGGGCAAATAGAATTAACCGAAGAAATGCAAACAGCAGCAGCAAGTAAACCTGTTACCTACAGATCACCGCTAGTAAAATTATCATTATCAATTATCAAAGAAGAGCCTAATTAGAAATCACTTCACTTGCATTTTTGAAGTAAAGATTAAAGTGGTAGAAGTTGAATTTACCAAGTTTTCTTTTGCTTGTATTTTTTAAACCAACACAAAGAAAAAGTTCTAAGGAATAAAACTAGCTGCCTAAAAATTCAGAAATAGGTATAGATATGTTCCTGGAAATTGGGTTATTATTATTAACAGTATTCAAAGAAATAATTACCTATACCAAGTAATGGTGTATGAAAATATTTGGTAATTAAAAATATTTTCATGTTTTTTATAAGTAATTATTTATAATGTAGCTATTGTGTAAGGTATAAAGTACAATAATAATTATATTAGTTCTCTTGATGATGATTCAAATATGTTGTTTTGATTAGCTTGTATAATTTCTCAACAACCTATGTTGTACTTTGAACTAAAATAATATCCATTTTACACAAAACGACAACCAAGACATTACATTATTATTTATGGAACCCAGCCGTGTAAATTATTTCAAATTTCCCGCCTCATTTAGGGTTAAAAATGGCCGCCAAATTATTCCCCCGGTCGGACGTCTCTTTTGCGCAGTATAGGTTGCTATAGGTACCTATATATGTACAATTTCTACCTTTCAACAACGAGATGAAATCAGACTAATAATGGCAAATGCCTGACCAGCGATCTCTTTCAAAAACTGCTAAACTGGCTACTTTTAAACGACATCAGAATACCTCGAAAATTCGAGGTAAATTGACCCTCGGCAACCAGCCTCCAAATTCAGCTAAAGGTTTTCTAAGTTGACCCTAAGTCTTTCCGCAACTAGCTTCTCAAAGATTCCATAAGTTCAAAATTGCCCAAGATATAGAAAGAGTTTCTTGCAAACGAGGCACTGCCTCCAATGCACCCCTGACGAGCCGCCACTGATAAGAAATTGCAAAATTTCATTAATTAACAATGTATTGATTAATTACTGCCCAAATAGTATGATTATTGTCTGTTTAAGTTCTATATACCTACCTACATCCCTCATCAAACAACTGTCAGTATTTGCTCGGCGAAATCGACAAATTAGCGCGCACCCCCCAAAACTTTCTCCCCATATTTTTATTTGCTCCCGATTTCCCCCAAGACGGGGGTAAATCCGTCGAATCAGCCTCCCTACACCTCCACACGCCGCTCTCCGGAGAATACCCAATTAACGAAGTGTGTAATCAGAGGCCGACGGGAACGTAAGTTGTGTTTTCTCCGCCGCTTCCCCCTGGGGCGCCTATGCGGCCATCGTAAAAACCGCCAACCATTCATCATACAGAAAAAAAGCCACATTAATTTTATGGCTTCTTGCGGGGGGAAGGCGACGTGCGTTATTGGATTTCGATGGCTTATTTTCCGGTTTTGTTCTTCGTCGAGTTCCTCGCAGGAGTTGACTTTGGGAAACGGGCTAAAAGACCGCCAATGAGCTGAACTACAGCGGACGCGATTTAACCAGATGCTCCGCAGGAATGCTCGGACTGCACCCGTGGGAGAACGGCTCATTATTGGTTGCCTTAAATCGCGACAGTTTGTTCAGCGAATGTTCGGCCCTACGTCACAACTCCCGTCCTTGTCTAGGCTCGTGAATATACGACCAATATCCGTCGTATATCTGCTCTTACTTTGAGAGCTTCGTCAGCGCTAAAAAGTAATACTAATATTGATAATTGAAAAGACAATTTTCTCTATAGCAACCTGAACCAGTTACAAAAAATAATAAAAATGCTTAAAAAATTATAAATCACTTATTTATAGCACGTCCGTTCTTTTATTCATAGCAAACTTCTCTCTATGAATTTCATTACATTAGACTGATTGAGGAGAGGAGTGGAATATTTTAGTTTGGTGTATAAATTGGCAATAGTTCTTACATTTCGTAAAGCAAATTTTTATATCTTCGTTTATAAAACATTCAGTACATTTTGGGGTAAGCTCTTTGATTCTACTATTCAAATTATTATTATGTCGTAGGTACATTAAACAATAATTTATTAATTAGGTTTTCAGGGGAACTATTAACTATATTTTTTAATAAAATATATGTGTCCGCGGATGGAGTCCCCAAGAGGACAAATCGACAAAAAGTCATTCTTGATAAAAGTTTCTGCTTCTCTAAAAAATGTGATCTACGGAGAGAATTTTTGATTTTTTTATACAGGGTGCCCAAAAAATACAAAAACATGAAATACCATCAAGAATAAACTACCTTTATTTTTTAAAATATCAAAAACTTTTACTTAGGAAAGTTGTTTAGAATTAAAAGATGTGTCCGATTGTCACTTTTTATACAACTCAGCCAACCTCGATTTTTTTATTGCCAAGTGTGAAACTCTTTTGTTTTTAAAAATATCAAAAACATTTATTTAGAAAAGTTGTTTAGACTTATTTAAATCAAAGTCGACCGATTTGGTTGAAAAGTTACAATACAACACGGGGCACGTCTTGTAATCCTAAACAACTTTTCTAAATAAATGTTTTTGATATTTTCAAAAACAAAAAAGTTTCACACTTGGCAATCAAAAAAATTGAAGTTGACTGATTTGTTTGAAAAGTGACAATCGGACACATCTTTTAATTCTAAACAACTTTTCTAAATAAAAGTTTTTGATATTTTTAAAAATAAATGTAGTTTATTCTTGATGGTATTTCATGTTTTTGTATTTTTTGGGCACCCTATATAAAAAAATCAAAAATTCTCTCCGTAGACCATATTTATAACTTTTATCAAGAATGACTTTTTGTCGAAAAATGAAATTTTTGGTCCATATTTGTCCTCTTGGGAACTCCATCCGCGGACACACTGTATACAGTGTGGCCATTTTAGTGTGCAACATATGGGATTTTTTTTATTAATTGCACAACCAAAATATAAATATTGCCGAAAGTTGGTGCATGTTCGATAATCATATTAGGTGCCCTTAGAATGGTTGCAAGTCAAACAGCATACAGGGTAGGTCAAAAAATATAAAAAAATTTCAAGAGTAAAGTACCCTTATTTCAAAGAATTCAGCAAAATGTTATTAAGAAAAGTTGTTTAAAATTAAAAGTTATGCCTAAATACAAAAACATGGCCTCCTAAGAAAAAAAATTATATATTTTTTGAAAAACATTAAAATTTTTCTAAAAATATATATTTTTTAATATTCCCCCTAAACACTTTCATAAATTAATCAAAATCAAATTAATTTCTCATAACTTTGTTCAAATTCAAGCATATTTGCAAAATTAACTTAGATTTTTAATTTTTTAGGGAATCACAAACTTCATGTTTGTTGCAACGATATTAAACACAACTTTAAAATTTCGCAAAAATTCTTATGAACAAGGTAAAACATTAGTAATGATAATGTGTCTATTAAAAAACTCTCATTTAAGGTGCAAAATTTTTATTTTTAAATGTTTAATAAGAAACTGGAAATTCATCGACGAGAAAAATTTTTTCTTAGGAGGCTATGTTTTGGTATTTAGGCATAGCTTTTAATTCTAAACAACTTCTCTTAATAACCTTTTCCTGAATTTTTTGAAATAAGGGTAGGTACTTCACTCTTGTGCAATTTTTATATTTTTCGACCTACCCTGTATGCTGATTAACTTGCAACCATTCTAAGGGCACCTAATATGATTATCGAACATGCACCAACTTTCGGCAAAATTTGTATTTTGGTTGTGCAATTAATACAAAAAAATCCCATATGTTGCACACTAAAATGGCCACACTGTATAGCAGCGCAATCTATCAGTATAAATATTTTAGTAGGGTTGAATGTCAATAGATTTATTATGGAGGCTGCACAACAAGCAGCAGTTTGGTTTTTCTGTTCGAGGGCGCCGTACGTCATTATACCTGACCTAGGTAGAGTCAAGCAACGCCGCGCGCAGTCGGTTCATAGACGGGTGATCCCTTAATATTATTTTCTTGCCTAATAAAACATTTTTTTTTTCGATTTAAAAAAAAATGATATGTACCTCGGCACTGAAGTTCTTTTTATGACTCGTGTAGAATTTAGTTGCCGAGGCCTCTGGCCGAATTCAACTTCAATATGCCTTGGTACATAAATAACTATTTTAATTTAATTAAGTTAGTCTGTACTAAAGATGGATGAACAATTTTATGAATTCTGTTTTTAAGTGCCAAAATAAGATGAAGTTTCATGTTGTTACTGAGATAGGAATAATAATTTATAGATCTTCCTGAGATAGAAGGTTTTATATATCAATCTCTCTAATGTCATCAGTCATCAACATATTTTTAATAAAAAAATGCATTGAAAGAAAGCTTAGCTAAAGGGTCATCCATAATATCTTGAGCACTTATAGGAGATATCGAACTTCCCATCGGAGTTCCAAAGATTTGTTTATAGAAAACATGTTTAAAACAAAAGCAATTTCGATTAAAAATAAATTCTAAATACTCAAGGAAAATACGTTGTTCAATTTACAGTTATTAGAAATATTGTACCAATGTTTAATTATGCTTTTTTTAATTAAAGCAATAGGAATATTAAAACAAAATGTTCTGGTAATTTTTTATTATTTATAAATTTTGAAAAATCAAAAGAATTTTTAACAACATATTCAGTATCAGTATTATAAGATTTGTCAAAATTACGCAGAAAAATAATGTTATATTTTGATTAGGAGCATTATACAAGAAATGATAGGTTTTAATGTTAAATTTGGTTTATGGATCTTTGGACAGATAGAATTATAGCTTTTAAACTTTTTTATTTTATCAATGGTTTGTTCTCTGAAGAGCCTTTTAACTAGTCGTTACTATTATTTTAAACTGGGTTAACTGGATCTTAAGCTAATTTTATGTAGGAACTATCATCATTTAATATTTCTTTTGGCAGTGAATTATAATGTTTATTAATTATAACAGTAACATCTCCTTTAATCTAGAGTAACAAATAAATCTGGCCTGTTTAAAAAAATTGTTGTAGGTAAGCATAAAAAACGGCAATGAATTCGATTGGAAAAAGCCCACTAATAGCATGGAGCAGCAGATGCTGAGGCTATAAAACCACCCTTAGCATTTGATGACCCCATTTTGTCATAAATTATGGAGAGACTATATAGTATATTTTTTTTATTTCGGAATATAGGTATGAGTAATATGTGCCAAATGTATCAACTTCCAGATTTTTGGTATCTGCTGACACATAATATTATCGATTATGTCCTGAAATAAAATAACTTTTTTTAGTCCAAAATGCACAAAAACAGCTCCTAGAATAAAATACATGTATTGAGTATCAAATTTGACCTGGTAAAGGCGTGAAACTCCGGAAAAATAAGCGATAATAAGGAAGCGTATGAAATCCTAAATGGTGGGACATTGAGAATTCCTGAAAGTAGGTGTGTCACGCAGTGGATGAAATGAGAAATATGGAAGCATCCTACTTTGCTCCCCCTCAAAGGTGTATGCTAGCGTGGAATTAAAATCAACCCAAATTGATATTAATTCCGGAATTGAGCTAATTCAGATTGGCCGTTCGAGAGTTTGCGGAAGTTTCGTGGATTTATTTCATGTTTGATTAGCAGTGGGCTTCCCAGTATTGTTCCCATAGAAACGATTTATATATGCCCTGTTTGCGTTAAATTTTAAGAACCGTCCAAAAACGGTTCTCGTACTGTCATTAATCTTATAAAACGGTCCCGGGGATTTTAATTTACCTACCAATGACAGTAGAACCGTTTTGAGACGGTTCTTAAAAATGAACGCGAATAGAGCTATAGTTTAGTTTCCTACTTTATTTATCTTCTATAACAGCAAAGTCAAATGTTTTAAGTGCAATTTTGGCAAAGACGGATGCTGTCAAAGATGAAACCTTATAGATAGAAATCCCTTGTATAGAAATCGAAACAATTTTATGATATTATGTTTTTACTGGTGGTTAGAAAGGTGAAAACCTAAATTGTTTAGCCGCTATTTTGAAAAAAAAAATGAATTTCCTGTTGGTCGGAGGAAAAAGTACGAGGACAAATTATATATTGTATAAGAGCTCGGAATTTTCAACATTTTTTGTTGGAGCCTGGACCTTTTGTAGTTCATTCCCAAAAACATGGAGAGCGACAAAGTTTCCAAAATACAGTTTTGAGCTAGAAAATTTAATATAAACACAAAAACTTGTTAACAAAAATTGTATATCTTGAAAAATTCTATAAAAAATATTGGCCTATTTTTTTTTTTCAAATTGTTTGAGTTACAACTAGAGGCATGATCGTTACGCATTAAAATTGGGTGGAATTTCCGCAATTATCACAGAATTTTTTTATGTTTTCACGATGCTTTCTTGAATGCTATTCCTCAATTGTTAAAAATATACCTACCTATATTGGTATGTTTCTGGCGATTAACAAAACAATCCGAAATAAATTGTTCACACAATTATTACAAAAAGAAAATTTCTGAGTGTAATTTTTCGTCGTTCGTAATATTTCAACAAGAATTCTATAATGAAGATTTTTTTTTATTTTCTATTGGATCTTTGCACACCAACACTTTGAGTGACTGTTTTGAAGCAATTACATGGCTTAACTTCGTGACACGCCAGATGCCTTTAAAACTCCTAATTTGTATACGTAAAAAAACTAGTATTTATACAGAGTCTTTCACTGAATCAAGACTGTTCCGTATTATATAAAAAATTTCAACCTATAGGACTCGAAGAGCTCTAACATTTTGAGTTATAATTTTTTGCTATTCTATGGACATATTAGGCGTTTTTTAAGAATAGAGTGGATGGTTCCATTGAATTGACCTTAGTTCATAATCCTTGGTACACAATTTCAATATCCACTCCTGGCATTCATGGCACGACTGATTTGATTGATATGCTTCAGCTGCTTGTTGAATAAAGCAGAATTAATTAAGAATGGATGATGATGTCTACAATTGTAAGGACGTGTTCAAATGCAATATATTTTTCCAATGGACTAATAGAATACAGTGAAATCTCAAATTTTTTATTTAAATTTATTTTTTTAAATAAATGATTTTATCGTAATTTTTTATGAAACACTCTGTATTTGGTGGGCTGGCTACACCATGCAAAATAATACCTTGGGAAAGGCTTAATCGATTCGCAGAAAAAGATCACCAAAATATGCCCTGTGGTTTACACAAGGTAGGTACTCCGGAAAACCCATTTTTTTATATGGCCCCACTTGTCGAACACCCTGTACAACTTAGAGTATTGGAACTTTGTGGAAAGTGCAATATTATAAGTTGCAATATCTCGTAAACCAAATCATGAAAATAAAAATTTTACAAGAGTAAAAATATACAGGTCTGTAAGATTCAGGAAAAAATGTGGCGTGGACACATAGAACACATCACCCCCATTTTGTTCCGTTTCTTTTTTAAACGTTTTGACTAAAAAAATGCGGGGCAAATTTTGTCTAAAAATCTTATAAAGTTATTAAAAAAATCGTTGTCTAAAATTCAATTTTAACACCCTGTATTTTAAACTAAAGGTGTGTCTAAATGAAGAATGTACCCTATGTATATAAACATTTTAAAATGTTTTACTACATTGTAATCTTCGCTTTGTTCATAAGATTACTATCTATGGTACAATAATAACTCTTCTTCGTTCTAGTATTTCCTTCATGTACAGCCTATTCATTTTTCCTAAGTAATATCATAAGGGCATCTAATTTTTCCGAAAAAAATCGAAAAAACACGTTGCTGAGTAATATTTTAACAAGAAGCATGAGTGCTAGTAGCAACAAAAATCCGAGTCGAAGACGAGGATTTTTGCACCTGCACGAATGCATTTTGTTAAAAAAATATTACATAGTGTTGTGTTTTTTTCACAGGAACAATTAGATGCCCGAATGGTATTTGACAAGACTATTTCGTGAGTAACAAATTATTCTGCATACACATAGCTTACAAAACATACTACCTATTATACAACAGCTGTCAAGTTTTGCCGCGGGTAAACTCGAAAAAACTGCTGACAGGTGCTGTCATACGGTTATTCTATCTAGAAATCATTTGCAATTAAAAATTGCGCGTTTGTGATTGGTGGAAATTAAGACGAGGGAAATAGTCGTATGTAATATCACTAGTGCCGGACATTTTATCGATAATTTTTTCGAAAGCGCTATTTTGCCTAGAAAGATCACGAGTATAAATTGGGCTTTTATTTTCTGAAAAAAATCCCGAGAGCGAAGCTCGAGGGATTTTATCTCTGAAAATGAAAGCCCAATTTGTACGAGTGGTTTTGCTAATGGGCAAAATAGGGCTTGAGACTAAAATTATCTAGAAAAATTTCCGGCACGAGTGGTATTTGTCGAGATTATTTCACGAATACGATTTAATAATTTCTGTATTAATTTTTTCTATGTTTACATTTCCAAAACGACTCATTTTGCACGAGTTTTTGACAGCTTCGACTGTAGCGTTCGAGTAAACAAACATGACGCTTGGGTATCCAAGGCAAATGCGATTATACCTACACCCTGTCGCGTTGGTTTATTTTCTGAATGTGTCATAAATTTAAACGGAGACGGAGGTCCAATAACAAAAATTTAGCAATGTAAAAGTAATATAAATTCATTGATACAATGCTTAATAGTACCGCAACATAAGTTATAAGCTGCATAATTGAGAACAGTGTGAAACACACAAACTTTAAGAAGTAGGTACGTGTTTGTATCCAACATATTCGCGGTTGCTAAGCAACGAAGTGATAATTTGCACAAGTGCAATTACCGCGATAATTTGCACAAGTGCAATTGTCGCTAGCAGAAGCATATGATTGGTTGGATTTATGGAAGGAGCTACCTTATTGGATGCAAGCAGTATGAGGGAAATACTCATTAAAAAAACATTATTCGTTATGAAAACTGATCCCAGATATGCTGCTTTCCTTACTCCCGGTCCGAAATACGCATGAAAACCGAGGAAGACCCGGAAAAATCCGCGATAATAAAGAATTTATGTCGGCTTTCTCCCAATTACGGTCCCGAATTTCTTGAGCCCGTGGGGGCGCGAAATCCGGAGCGAAAAAGGTGAAACAATGAGAGTTGCCGAAGGCGAGGCAGGGGGTGGAACAATGAGTGGGGCGAAACCGCCGAGACACTCCTCCCTCCCCCTATCCCGCACGAGAAATTCAAATCAGCCTAAATTGATATTAATTCGTTAATTGGGTGCCGCGCCAGCACGCCGATTCGTATTCAGGTAACTCGGTTTGTCGTTTCTCGGGGTTTTGGGGGGAAGTTTGGGAAATCGGCGAAAGATTTGCCGCGCTTTCGCATTTCTCGGCTTAGCGGAGTTGTTAAGCCCGTAAAAGGGCAATTACTTAAGTTTTTATCCTGCGGCCAAAATGGTTTATTATCAACTCTACAGGTTGTAACTTAGCTTAGCTCAGATTGTTAGCGGTAGGTTTCGACTCCAAAAGCACTCTTTTGAGGTTTGTATTTGAAGTTTTTTTTAATCGCAAAATATGACAAAATTGCTATTATTACTTAGAAATATGTTTGGTGTTGGAAACGCGGCGGTCAACAACCTTTCGGAATCAAACGCATCGCGCATCACTCTCAATAGTGTCTCAAAACTCACAGCTTGAAGGAGAATAAAAATTTTTTAAAAGGCCGAACCGTTTTGTTTCCTACATTACACAATTATAAAAAATAATTTAGGTTCACAATTATAGCAATATCAGCAATAACTATTTTATTCGTTTTTGACAAAAACATAAACTGTATATAAGTTCATTCTGTAAGTAAAACCACAGACATATTTCGATAGGATTAGAGACGGGTTTTTTGTTGTAAAACTGAATGATATTATTTTTACCGTCTATAGCTTTAGTATGGCATAAATAAAGTCACTTGGAACAGCATAGAAACGCTTGCTTTGTAAAACAAGACCGAGTCTTAGGCGGCGCGCAGCCGTTAATAATATTATACAAATTTTATTTAAGTGGTCTAAAAAGTAATAAAATAAATTTTGAAATAATTCGAACCAAAGCAAACCAATTATTTTATTTCACACAGAACAACACCGCACAAAAATCTATACACAAAACCAAAATATAAGTAAAATAAAGCGCAATCCTTATTTGCGTTCACGACACTGGTTACACTGGCCTAACTGGCCAACGTCGGCACCTGCTCCGTGGATCTCCGAAACGCAGACCAATCAAATCGCTACGATCGCTTTCTTAATTGACTTCCTCCTTGACTAGGTCGACGTCGACCGCATTAAAACCTATGAATTTTATACGGGTGATTTCTACTGATAAGTCTGGTATTTTTACCAGTAGCAGAGCGTGGTAAATGCTAGGAAATAGATGCGCCCCGTATATCACTGTGTTCCAAGTGAATTCATTTATACTTTCTCAGGGTAGCTCGAGAACAGGCGCTCGGCAATAAAATACGAGACAAAAAACTTTTTTAACCATATTAAACCGAACCTGGAATTAGTAATAAAAAGAGATGAAGGAGACAGAGAAGATATACAGGGTGACCGTATTTAGAGTCTTTGCATGGGGATCTTGGTTATCTTAAGAGATACGAGGTCGGTTAAATTGGGGCAAAGTTGCGGTATTTGATGCCGAGTAACATGGTAAAAAAAATTTTTGGCTGGCCCTTCTCGTTTTGAAAATAATGCGACAAAACTGAAAATTGTCGTTTTCGTTTTTAGTTTTTTAAACGAAAACGAATGGCGCTGGACATGTCTAAGTTAAACATTATTAAGACAAAAATATGGCGATCAACTTTTATTTTTCTTATGGGCACCATATTGGATTTTTGCATTTTTGAAAAGAGGATTTTTTTCTGGTTAAAATGATATGTCACACATTATGCTTTACTTTGTTTTTCTTGCCGTAATATCAAATTAATCATTTTTGCATAGAGTGCCTTGGAAATGTAAGCCCCATAATGTTTGACGTTTTTGCGCACAGAGTGCCTTGGAAACATAAGCCTAGTCACCCATTGTTGCGAAGTGTGCTTTGGAATATTGTTTAACGGTTCAGTAAAAATTAGGTTAATGTTAAATTTATTGATTAAATAAATCATAAACCTAACGCGAGGACGAGAGTATGATCTGAGACTTTGCTATTTATTCGCCATTTGCACACATTAACGCTAAAAAAGTCAAACTGGAAACACAAAGAACAACAAAAACCTAGACGAGTAGACAATCCTATTTAACAATAAATGTTCAATTTGTCTTCCTTGTTCCTCAAGGCACAATGCAGCACGTTTCTTTAAATTGTTTATGGCTCGTCCAATATCCCTTTATGTTTGAGGAATAATACACTTGAATCATGTCACGCTTTTCTTCATGTGAAATTGACTTTTTTGGCAGTAAATAAAGTATCCGTGACACTTCAAATTGTACTAAACTATCAAAAGTTATAGGGCTTATGTTTCCAAGTCATTATATGTAGAAAAATGTCAAACATTATGGGGCTTATGTTTCCAAGGCACTCTATGCAAAAACGATTAATTTGATATTACGGCAAGAAAAACAAAGTAAAGCATAATGTGAGACATATCATTTCAACCAGAAAAAAATCCTCTTTTCAAAAATGCAAAAATCCAATATGGCGCCCATAAGAAAAATAAAAGTTGATCGTCATATTTTTGTCCAGGGAGGCGAGAAAAAAAAAGTGAGATCATATTTAGATTCCTTGTAAAAAAGTGCCTTAATAATGTTTAACTTAGAAATGTCCAGCACCATTCGTTTTCGTTTAAAAAAATAAAAACGAAAACGACAATTTTCAGTTTTTTCGCATTATTTTCAAAACGAGAAGGGCCAGCCAAAATTTTTTTTACCATGTTACTCGGCATCAAATTCCGCAACTTTTCTGCAATTTAACCGACCTCGTATCTCTTAAGATATCCAAGATCCCCATGCAAAGACTCGAAATACGGTCACCCTGTATATTATAGTAAAAACAAGTGGCTAGCCGTGGATAGCCGTGCCGTAATTTTACAGATTTTAGGTTATACTTGCGTAAATAATTATAATCGATACGGCTTTTTAGAGACCTTTTGACAATATTATAAGGTGCATTGACATTTACGTTGTGTTTGACGGCAACCTTAAAAGTGAAATATTATGTTGCTTGTAGAATATGTACATTTTTGAAAACTATATTCTTTTTGTGATGCAAATTAGAGTTTTTTATGCTGTTCCAAGTGACTTTAGAAATACTATACCGGAGACTGCATCATACAGTCGACTATGTTGGTATGGAATTTTTCTTGTTTTTTTTTTTCATATTTCGCACTGCACCAGGCTTTGACGCGGAAGAATCAGATTTGATCGAAGCCCCGACAAACTGTATAACCGTTCAACTTATATTTACTGCAGTGCTGTAGATGCTTTATTCCGACCGAATTTATTTTATATACTTTGACTTTGGAAAGTATATTTTATCGATTGATATCAAGTGTAGTACCTATACCAACAAGGCCTACTATAAAGACAGGCCCTGGCGCACAAAAATCACGTGACCACCTTAGGCCGACGTTACATGTCATTTGTCACATAACTGAAAGCGGCAGCTTAGGTTTTGAGAAGTTTTCAATGTTTAAAGTGTTTTTTAAACGTCTTAGTTTATATTTTAGAAACAAGTTTGTGTCTAGTGCGCGTGTGTCCTGGCGGAGGGGAACCGCCCAGGTGTTATTATGACCTCTGGGTGGGAGACGTGCCGTCCAAGAGTATTGGTGCCGCTCGCACCGACGCGTGAGCGCTGTAAAGGGGAATTCTCCCCCGAACCACAGAATAGGGAGCCCGGAATTCCGGAATGGACTATTATGGACATGGACCGTATTGGACAGTGGAGCCTGAGACACAGGGGTGAACTGCTTACGGGAGATCCGCGAGTTCAGACGGTCCGGGTGGCTGGAAGCCGTTCCCGTTGACCACGTTCGGGTTTGTGTATTTATAGTATTCACCATTCACCTTGTGCGAAATAAATTTTCGTTGTCGACCCACGCCCCGATACGGTTTCTATTCGGTCTTTCACGTTGCCGAACAACTGAGACCTCGTCAATAACTATTTACAGTATACCTACTGAGGTTAGTTTTCAATTTTATTTCGTAAAAAATAACTTAAATACCAAATATTGGGTCTGTTTATATTATATTTATACATATTACAAAAGCCAGGAAGAAAGTGTCGCCATAACAAACATTTGTTTTGCCTCAGGATGAAAATTTGCGCCAAAAATGGATTCGTCAAATTACAACTGAGATTTAATTTCTAAAAAACCCTTAATATGTGTGGCTAACACATTTTCAAGAAAGTGAAAGAATTAAAGTGGACAAATGTGTTGTGGGAGGAAAATACCTATAGGGAATATCACCTAAGCTAAAGGAAGGTGATGTTCCAACAATTTTTGAGAAGTGCCAAAATATTGTGAGTGCAGTGCCGTTTAACTCTCAGCCCAAAACAGCTGAGGCAGGTTGAAAATTTTGAAAAAACAATTAGAGAAAGCTTGGATGCACAAAACCAATAATGTAATAGATGAAAGAAAACTTGCCAAATTGTTACGAAATTTGTTTTTTCTACTTATCTCCAAAAATGCCTTTCATTATATAGCACTAAGTTGGTCACGTGACTACGCGATTATGCGTTAGCGCCGTGGCCTGTCTTTATCGTTGGCCTCGTATACCAATATAGGTCTGGTCCCTTACAAAACCTGAAATCGATAGCATAGTGGTGTAACAAACCTGCCATTCCTGTTGGGTACCTATGTACCTATACCTATTCCTATTAGTTTCTGCCGGGCAAGGGGCCTCGACCGTTAGGAAACTCACCGACTGTTTGCGTTGAAATCCTGCTGGTGGAACTTCGGCCGCAGATAAACATTTTACCGCCCCGATAACTGTGCGGTTTTTGATGAGGTCCCCAGCGCACGTGGAGCCGAGAGCGGTGGCGGCGCCTCATCCATTATTCAGCACCAATTTGCGAATGGGCGGTTGGCGGTTAGGCGTCGCGGCGCCCCTTCCGCGGGACGTTCACGACGTCAACGTCGCGCCGCTGTTGAATTCGGCGGATTCGAGAGACTCGCGAAAGAACCGGATTGCATAATTTGCAAATTAAAAAACGTTTGTGTGGTTTGCCCCTCTTTTATGAAATGCCCTGTATATTCATTCTATGAATCATAAAAAACAGTTTATAACAAGCTACAACTCCTGTCTGAAAAGTTTTTTATATCTCAAAAACTTAAAGAGTTGAGGGAGTGGGACTGATCCTTGGGAGACCCTGATGTACTTTTAAAATGACAAAACAACTCTTTGAGATATATTAGGATAGTTATCATAGGGTAATTCCGGTAGAGACGCCACCCCTTTTTCAAATCCATTGCTGTACCCTTGTTTATAGCAATTTTAATAAAATCAAAATAGAGTATGACAAAGGAGAATATACAGGGTTGGGCGAAAGTCTGGAAAAAAATCATATCTTTTTCTAGTTTTTTTTCTTACAAAACCCAAAAACAGGTCAATTTTCTTTAGCTATTCCCCATTTTTTAGCAATATAAAAAAAAATTCCTTCAACCCTTTAGCTGGAAGCCACCCCTCCGTTTTTTCAAATGAGAACATATGGCTTGTGTGGGCTCGTTGAAAAGCTCGTGAAAAACTGAATACGAGTATACCTTTTTTTTTATTTTATTTATGCTGTTATTACAAAATAAAAAACAAAATCTATATCGGTAAAAAATTGAATGAATGAGTTATTATTTTACGTTGAAGGAATAAAAAACAAGAAAAGAGTGTTGGAGGCAAAAAAGTTAGGTACTCCTTTTTTGTATGGTTAAGGAAACACGTAGTATTGTAGTAGTTTTCTTGTAAATTGAATCGAAACGTCCACTTTAATAATTTGGTAGTGCCAAAGTGTTGTCATTAATAGCATTTGCTACGTTAAAATTACTGCCGAATAATTTAATGACAATACTTTGGCACTACCAAATTATTAGTGGACGTTTCGATTCAATTTACAAGAAAATTACTACAATACCACGTGTTTCCTTAACCATACAAAAAAGGAGTAACTTTTTTGCCTCCAACACTCTTTGCTTGTTTTTTATCACTTCAACGTAAAATAATAACTCATTCAGAGGAATTTTTTACCGATATAGATTTTGTTTTTTATTTTGTAATAACAGCATAAATAAAATAAAAAAAAAAATGGTATACTTGTATTCAGTTTTTCACGAGCTTTTCAACGAGCCCACACAAGCCATAATGTTCTCATTTAAAAAAAGGAGGGGTGGCTTCCAGCTAAAGGGTTGAAGGAAACAAATTTTTTATTGCTAAAAAATGGGGAATAGAGAAAGAAAATTGACCTGTTTTTGCGTTTTGTAAGAAAAAAAATTAGAAAAAAGATATGATTTTTTTCCAGACTTTCTCCCAACCCTGTAAATAATTCTTGGACTCGTGCTTTGGGCATCTATGCCTATGCATGGGAGAGAAGGCGAGAAACCATGTTTTTGTAGTTTGATGACATGTGCGACAATCTTTTTCTCTGATTCGACACCAAATATCGACGTCGGTCCCATTCTTCCCTTTACACTGTTGTTGTTATTATCTATTCGTCTCTTTAATGTCCTTGGCGGAATACCAAACTCCCTACAGGCAACTTTCAATGACATTGTGCGTTCTGTAACATGTCTTATCGCTGCAGTTAGTTGATTTTGTGTCCGACTTTCCCGCGATTGACATTTCCTTTTATATACAGTAGGCATTTCGTCCCTTAAAAAAATACTGCATTCAGCAACCCCAAATTTACCAGGTAATAATTATAGGCATCTCACCCGACAACATTTTCGGCATCTGTACCAAAATTAAGGGAGAGATGCCTCTAGAAATTTTCAAACTACGCGCCTAAATTACAGCTTGATACTATATAGACAAAACATAACCTTTACAAACAAGAGTGACCACGAATTGAGAATTTAGTCACAAAATACTTGAAAGCTGGTCCTAATACAAAACTTACTTACTGGTGGAAAAAATTTCCGCAACCGTTTAAAATGATTTAAGCAAATAGCTCGAGCACCATGCACTTTTTCGTTGCAGTCGCACTTGACTTCACCGTGTCGATCATAGCACTACACGGCAGTGGTGGCTCCATCTATACATTATTGTTTATAGTTCTAAAATTGAAGGACAATTCGGATGCATCAGTTTTAAGGTCACTGCGAACAAAAAATTTCTTCCGACCGCAGCGCCATCTACAATTTGCAATAGAAAAATTCAATTTGGACCTACAAATAGAATCTTTAATAAGCTCTACCAGCCTTTTTTACGACACTACTATATCTCATTTTGTTGCTGAGATATATGGTTTTAGGTTAATCACCCTGTATATGCAAAAATATATTTCATGTGTATCAATGTTTTTTTATCAGTTTTTTACTACCTAGGTCATCTAAAAATTGTGTTTCGTTTTTATATCCGACACGGGAAACGCACATCCCGAGCTTAAAGAAATGGATAAAAAATATAACCGAAACATCGGCAATAGGACAGCTAGTACATTACAAAAAATGCATTATTCAGAGATTCTGTGAACGATAATAATGAGATTGCGCTTTCTAAGACAAAACTTTTATTGCAATGACAATTTACTTAGGGGATGGAAATACCCATCGCAAAACAATACGGCACGGGATCTATTTTCGCCAACAAAAGAATTTTAATATTAATGGCCTCCCCCTGGACAGTTGCTAGTGAAACTCCTTTTCGGCGTGCTTTTAAGAACTCCCCACTCCTCTCAACACGTCCCCGCCTTATTTCAATTATTCATATTTCATAAAGAACGACACTGAGTTATGCACCCATCTCTGGCGACGCTATTTAAAAAGCACTCCATCTCGCGTCCCCAGAAGGAAATATTATTTCTACGTGGAGGTCTGCCCGCCGCTTCCCCGAGCTTAAAACGAGATTACTTCCGGGACCCATTCGGTGATTTATATTTAATTTTTAATAGGTTTTTGTGCTCGAGCCTAAGCAGAAGATGTTCGCTGAAGTTTATAATATTATCCAAAAGTCTAAAGCCAGACTTCGTAGTCACATTATCTCGTTCAAAAATACAAGTGATTTAGTTTTATTCTGGAACACTTCAACAGGTGATAGAAAACGAAAAAATCACCGCATTTTCTTGTATAAATTATTTTTGATTTGTTTCCTGGTAGATTTTTCAAATTAATAACGAATTTCCTGGGGTTTTTCTACCAAATATATATATATATCAATACATCTTCGTAACTGCTGAAACGTACGTAGTTACGAAGATGTATATAAAATGTATATATATTTGGTAGAAAAACCCCAGGAAATTCGTTATTAATGTATAAATTATATATTTTTAAGGCCTTATATGTGGATTTTATTGAATATTTACCAAACTGGTTGAGATATTTAAGTCATATTTGGTGCACCGTATAATGACATGGGTTAGCATAAAACCTGTAAATATCAAATAGCTTGAACAACCAATGGCGGGGAAGTGGGTAATAATTAGTAAAATTGTTTTTAGAAAAAAAGAATCACCTTGTATAGCAATAAAATGTGTTCAATTTTTTATGTAAATTTTAATTGTAAACAAAAACGTTCTCGTAGTATTTTTTCATATGTGTCATGGTTTCATAGCAAATTTGATTTTTTCGTATTGTGGGGTATTTCTGAAAAATTAACTTAAAAATTCGCTCCATAAGCAAGACTCAAAGTAGAAAAAATGTGTTTTTTACTTTAAATACAGTAACTTTTCCCAATAAACTTACTCATTCAAGGTTTTACTTTTCAAGATACAGGGCGTAACATTAATTTTATCTTCCTTAAATGTTTTACACCCTGTATCTTCAAAAGTATAGCCTTATTGGAAAAAGTTTTTTATTTAAAGTAGTTAACACATTAGTTCTATTTTAAGTCTTACTTATGGAGCAAATTTTTTAGATAATTATTCAGAAATACCCGATATAATACAAAAAATCAAATAAGTATGCCATGAAACCATGACACAAAAAAATGCCAAGGGGACGTTTTTGTTTACAATTAAAATTTACATAAGAAATTGTTAATTGCACAACCAAAATACAGATATTGCCGAAAGTTGATGCATGTTCAATAATCATATTAGGTCTGCTTAGAATGGTTGCAAGTTAAACAACATACAGCTTAAATGAGAGTTTTTTAGTATACACATTATCATTACTAATTACCTTGCTTATAAGAATTTTTGCGAAATTTTAAAGTTTTGTTTAATATCGTTGCAACAAACATGAAATTTGCGATTCCCTAAAAAATTAAAAATCTATAAGGTAATTTTACAAATATGCATATGCTTGACTGTGAACAAAGTTATGAGAAATTGATTTAATTTTGATTGATTTATGAAATTGTTTAGGGTGAATATTAAAACATTTTTTTAAGGAAATTATTAATGTTTTACAAAAAAAAATTCTTAGGAGGCCATGTTTTGGTATTTAGGCATATCTTTTAATTGTATACAACTTTTCTTAACAACATTTTGGTGAATTTTCTGAAATAAGGGTACTTTACTCTTGTACAATTTTTATATTTTTTTACCTACCCTGTATGCTGTTTGACTTGCAACCATTCTAAGTACGCCTAATATGATTATCGAACATGCACCAACTTTCGGGAATATTTGTATTTTAGTTGTGCAATTAATAAAAAAAAATCCCATATGTTGCACACTTACACACTTAAATGACCAAGGTATACAAGGTGATTCTTTTTTTTTCTAAAAACAATAATTGTACTATAAATACCCACTTCTCCGCCACTGGTTATTAAAGGTGTTTGATATTAACAGGTTTTATGCTAACCCGTGCTGTTATAGCGTGTACCAAATATGACTAAAATATCTCAACTAGTTTGGTAAATATTCAATAAAGTCCACATATTTTTTCCAACTTTAACACCCTGTAACTTTTTTATAAGGCCTTAAAAAGATATAGTTTATACCAGAAAGAGCGGTTATTTTTTGGTATTGTATCACCTGTTGAAGAGTCTCAGAATAAAACTGAATAATAATAATAATTATCACCCTCACAATACTCCAAACTAGGAGTATCCCAGAAGCAACCACATGCTTGTGTGGGGGAGGGGGGCAATTACTATTATTTTGTCTTCGTTACCATTTGCGGCTGGGGCCGACTTTGTTCCAGATAGAACTAGGATAGCATTCGCTCAAGTACTACGGAAAACCGTAGAAAACCGTAGTAATCCCAGTGAGTGTAGGACAATTAGTAAATCACACGGATAAAGCTATTTAGGAGCAATACCGTGAACCCACATTTGTCCAGCGCTCTTGGCCATAGCGGTGTTTTTCTTTAAAGACATATGCATGCGCCTGCCTCGAACCAAGGTCGATCGAAGGCAGAAAAACATTCAGTCTAAAAAGTCAGCGCCGGTACGAGCGACGCCACCGCGGCCCCTAATCACTCTGTATATTGTGCCCCTCGACACCGAAGCACCTTTTTATAACTCATATGGTTTTATTTTTTGCTTGGGCGTTGCAGACATCCGTTATACACATTGCGAAATTGTTATTTTAGTATGTTCGAATATCGATCTCTTTTTCATGGAGGCTGCACAACAGCCAGCAATTTGGAGTTTCTGTTGGGAAGCGCCGTGCCTCGTCATACTTGACCTCAGTAGAGCGATCGTGTTCATGGACGGGTGATCCCTTATGATTATTTCTTGCCTAATAAACATTTTTTTTTTCGATTTAAAAAAATAATATGTACCTCGGCACTGAAGTATTTTTTATGACTTTTCATAGACACAGGGGGGACATAATTGCTTTGGGAAAATTGTGTATTCCTACAATTTTCTATCGAAAAATTGTACATCCGAAGACGAAGAATTCTGCTTTCGAAAAAATGCGTCTCCGAAAAACTGTGCTCGAATAATTCACCTAATTCCGCCGCGAGGTATCTTTATAAGTCCACAGCGCACTTCGACCTCCCGTCCCCTTTTTGCCTTTTCGCGCGAACGCCCGATTGCAGTTGCCGCGCCCGCCCCAAGCACCGCTAGGTTTAATTTCGCCCGACCCCCACTAACCGCCAGTATTTACTGGATCCTCTGCGGAACCGTACGGTTATTCGGATTACAATTCCGCCTCTAATACGAGTCCCCGAGTTTGTCTTTTTGTCGCCGGCCGCGCGGGGGCGCTAGTACGGAGTGGTGCCATCAACGCGTCGTGTCGGAAATTGGAGTTTCGCCCGGAGTTAAAGCCCCGAATTTGTGGATGCGGCGGGCCGCGCCGTCGAGTGGATAAGCTGGAGCGATTCCGCGAAAACGGGATTGTGTACTTGCTTATACATTAAAATGGGGGAAGCGGGTGTCCATAATTTGACAAGATTTGCTTTCCCTTGAATAACATTTGATAATGAACTTTTTTAATAGACCGTCAGACAGTGACAGATTTTCCTCACTAATTTTCTCATTTATGCCTTGGAGAGGGTTGAAAGGTAAATCGATGCTGAGTCGGAAAATAGTAATTTTAAGTTTGGCCCCCGGGGAAAACATATGGAAAATTCAATTTTTCAAAACAGAAAAAAATGTACTAATTCTCACTTCGACCTCGAAAACCCAAAGGCATAAGTGTAGCGTGTGGAAAAAGGGTTGAATAAAGGATTTGGCAGATCACACAAAAAACGACTTGGTTTACTGACTCCGTCAGTTGTGCCGTTCGAAATGATGAAAACTTATATCCTCACTAGCCCAAAAACTGATTGGCAGAAGTGAAGCGTGGGAAAAAATGCACTTTTGGGTCGGGAAATAACTCGGAAAAATTGTTTTTTTTTTCGTCAACTGATTTCTGCCCTTATGCCTCTGAAACTATGGAAAGTTTTATTGCAATTCATTTTATCCCTGACAAAATCAGTTGACGAAAAAAAAATTTCCAACTTATTTTCCGCGACCCAAAAGTGCATTTTTCCCCGCACGCGTCACTTCTGCCAATCAATTTTTGGGCTACTGAGGATATAAGTTTTCACCATTTCGAACGGCATAACTGACGGAGTTAGTAAACCAAGTCATTTTTTGTGTGATCTGCCAAACCCTTAATTCAACCCTTTTTCCACGCGCTACACTTATACCTTTGGGTTTTCGAGGTCGGAATACTATAAGAAATCACACGGTGAACATGGCATAAGTGAGAATTAGTACCTTTTTTCTGTTTTGAAAAATCGAATTTTCCATATGTTTTCCCCGGGGGCCAAACTTAAAATTACTATTTTCCGACTCAGCATCGATTTACCTTTCAACCCTCTCCAAGGCATAAATGAGAAAATCAGTAAGGAAAATCTGTCACTGTCTGACGGTCTATAATCGTCGATTTGATTTGATTTGTCATTTATTTACAAAGATCAAGAAACGTACATTGTATACAGATTCTTAATATAGGACACGTCACAAAGAATTAGTATAAACACCAAGTATCACAAATTTATCACAATTATAATAACGAGTATGTTACACGTCGGGTAATTAACTGTTAAAATATTCATATAAAGAGTAAAGGGCACGTGGCAGGAGGAATTTTTTTAATTCGACTTTAAATTGCTCTTCAGAGTGAATGTTTTTAAGGTAATCCGGTAAGTGATTGAATATCTTTATTGGCATATTATGAGGACCGTTCAGGCTAGAACTGGTCCTACACCGTGGAATACGTAAGTTGCCTTTGTGCCTTGTGTCATGAGAGTGAATATCTTTATTTTTCGGGAGCTCTTTTAGATTATTTCTAACATGCAATGCGCAAAAGAATATATATATACTTGGGAGCGTTAGAAAATTGAATTTAACGAAAAGTTGCCTACAAGAGGTACGTCTCGGCACACCAGCAATTTGGCGGACGATATTTTTTTGTGAGATGAACACAGAGTTTGATGTGGGAGCGTTGCCCCAGCAGACAACACCGTACGGTAGCACAGAGTACACGTGACCATAGTATAACGCAAACAGGGTAGCATTGCTGACCACGGATCTGAGTTGTCGGAATACAAAACTATACGAATTAATTTTTTTAGAGACACTATTAGTATGTAAGTTCCAGGAGAGCTTAGGGTCAAAATCTAGTCCCAGGAACTTGATCTCATATACAGCAGGCATTGTTTTGCCATTATTGAATCTAACAAGAGGACTTATATTGCAATTTTTGTTTTTTGGAAGGAATTGCATTTATTGCGATTTGTTGCAGTTTAAACATAGTTTATTTTCGTCGTCGCAGAAAGTAAGAAAACGATCATACTTTAGTAGAAAGGACAAATTTGAATATAGATGCAATATTAGAACTAACAACACTACGAGCCCTGTCTCAGTGAAGTTGGCCTAACCATTCAAAATATCAAATTTATATGAATTTATAGCATGTCGAAGCAGAGGTTGTTGAAAATGTGCTATTTGTTTGGTTCTTTACAGATTTTAGAGAATGTTTAAAAACATTTTTAGATATATTTAGCGTTCAGTTGGTTGTTTTGTATAATAATTTGATTGTAACAAAAGACACGGTTAGATAGTCTGTTTCTAGAAGTTTAGTAGGCTTCTTTGAAATAAATCACAATATTATTTGACAAATAAAATGTCTCGTGGTAAGGCTGTTTCTGAAGAAATAAGAAACGTTATAATTAACTTGCATTCAAAAGGCAAATCTGCTGCGCAAATCGCAGATATTGTTAATTTATCACGATATATACACTGCGAAATATTATTAATATTTACAAAACTACTGGATCCGTTGCTCAGAAGCAGAGAAATGGAAGCTGGCTTCATTATTCTCATACAAATTTAAGGGCACTG
The DNA here is from genome assembly GCA_963920635.1 of Pseudeuparius sepicola. Lineage (NCBI taxonomy): Eukaryota > Metazoa > Arthropoda > Insecta > Coleoptera > Anthribidae > Pseudeuparius > Pseudeuparius sepicola. Next base: position 9,238,343 of record OY987302.1, read on the forward strand.
GGAAGGATTAACGTGCAAAATCATCCGGCTAATTATGGAGAATTGAGAGTTTTATGGAATCAGGCAACAGATAAATGTTTTTCAAGTGCAATTTGTCACAGGACTGCCCGAAAACTAGGGTTTAAAACTTACAAGGTAAGCACAAACTGTCTCGGATTTTTTCCCGTTTTCAATATTTCTGTAGGCAAAGGAAAAGGAAAAGCCTTTAACAAAAAGGCAGAAGAAAAATTATACTTTTGTGGGCAAGAGAGCTCAGAGCTTGGTCTCAGCATTAATGGAACTCAATTATATGGAGTGATGAGGCTAGATTTGAAGTTTGTGTTGGTGATAGTCGAAGCCGAGTCATTAGAACTAAAGGACAAGTGTAGGTATCACACGGACTGCTGTAACGAAGTTACTAATTTCCCGTTTTCATTTTTATTTTAACACCCACTTAATTCCTCGCCGCGCTATTTTCAGCGGCCGGCTATCCGCCGTAGTAGTTTTTATGTTCACACCGATGACTTTTTCTATTTATTGTAAAATCATATACGCAAAAATTGTACAAAATAAACCGTGTTAATTTTGCTTAACATTCTTTATTTATACCCTATCTTCGACGAACCACGGACCCCTGGAAAATATTTTCTCTGACGAAAGCTATCCCGGGTATAAAGCGGAGCATACCGCTCTAAAAAACTGGCGCCTGAGCAACCGTTTCACCGTAGATCCGATTTTCCCTTTCCTAGATAAAGGAGGCTATAAGGAAGCCCACCGGTGAGTACCAGAAAAAGGGAAAATCGGACGTGAACACAAATAGCGCTACTGCCTTAAGAAGAAAGTTAAGTTTCCGTCCTCCGTGATGATTTGGGGATAGATGTCAGCTAGGGGGGTCTGAAAATTACACTTTGTAGATGGCATCATGAACGCTGATAAATACATTAACGTCCTTCAAAATAATTTGAAACTAAAAATTGAAGAAGTGTGTTTGCAAAATATTGAATGTACCTTCCAACAAGATGGCGCCTCTTGTCATATGGCTAAAAAAGTGAAAGATTGTATGTTAGAGAACAATATCTCGCTTTTAAAATGGACGGATAGCAGTCCAGATCTTTCGCCGATTGAAACATATAATGAATAAGTTGCGATCACAACCCACAAGAACCGTTCCAGAGTTGCTGCTCATCTCCAAGAAATTTGGAATAGTTTCACTCCAGACTCCAGATGATTGCCAAACAATAGTTAACACTATGTTAAGACATACCGAGGCAGTAATAAGTTGAAAAGGCGATGTAACGCAGTGGTAATTTTCTATTTAATTATTATCGATTTTCTATTTATTGACAATATTAGGAATTTCTTTAAAAAATTTCTTTGTTAGTTAAAATATAGTTTAATTATATTCCAAAAGTGAACAAACGTTTCCTATATAATTAGAAAAAATGTGTTGATTTTAGTAAATTTTCTGTTAACACGATACCTACATTTCTTCAAAAAACATATTTTTATCAGTTTGGGCCAACTTCATGAGACAGGGCTCGTATGTGTTAAAACCACTTATTATCAAATAGGAAATGAATTTTACTAGCGGGAATTTGGCTATGGCTGTGTGGTCTCCTTTATCACCATTCAAAAGCAATTTATTCATGGAATATCTTCAACAAAATGAGTTGACCAGATATGTTCACCAACCTGATGTTTGGTGTATGAATTCACCGAAAGCTCAGACAACAAAGTTGTTGAAGTTATTTATTCAATTAACGTTCAAAGTTTCGTTCTTTTAATGTTAGGCATTTTTGAATTTCAAAAAGTATGGCGAAAAACCCAATTAAAAATTAAATGGGTCTGTTTGCCACAACAAACACAAATTAATTTCAAATAAAAACTTTTCGTTACCCGACTTAAAAAATATACAGGGTGATTCAGTTTTATTCTTGGACACTCCAACCTCCAACAGGCAGATAGAAAACCAAAAAATAACCTCATTTTCTTTCTATCTTTTTAAGGCCTTATAAAATAGTTGCAGGGTGTTAAAGATATTTAAGTCATATTTGGTACACGTTATAACGACACGGGTTAGCATAAAACCTGTTAATATCAAACACCTTTCACGACCAGTGGCTGAGAAGTGGATAACTATAGTACAATTGTTTTAGAAAAAAATTAATCACCTTGTATATAGCAATAAAATGTATTCAATTTCTTATGTAAATTTTAAATGTAAACAAAAACGTCCTCTTGACATTTTCTCATATAATATGTCATGGGTATTTCTGAAAACTTATCTAAAAAATTTGCTCCATAAGTAAGACTTAAAATATAAATAATGAACTTACCCAGTTATAGTTAATGCTATACTTTTGATGATACTGGGTCTAAAATATGTAAGGAAGATAAAATTAATGTTATGTTCTGTATCTATCTGAATGGGTAAGTTTATTGGAAGAAGTTGCTGTATTTAAAGTAAGAAACACATTTTTCTATTTTTAATTTTTAAGTTAATTTTTCAGAAATATCCCGAAATAATGCGAAAAAAAAAACAACAAATTTGCTATGAAACCATGGCACATATGAAAAATTCTAGAAGATCGTTTTTGTTTACAATTAAAATTTACATAAGAAATTGAATACATTTAATTTGATTGCTATACAAGGTGATTATTTTTTTTTCTAAAAACAATTGGACTAATTACCCACTTCCCCTCCACTGATTGTTCAAGGTGTTTGATATTAACAGATTTTATGCTAACCCATGCCGTTATAACGTGCACCAAATATGACTTAAATATTCAATAGAGTCCACATATTTTTTTCCAATTTTAACACCCTGTAACTGTTTTATCAGGCCTTAAAAAGGAAAGCCAGGTTGTTTTTTGGTTTTCTATCACCTAATGAAAAGTGACCCAGATTAAAACTGAATCACACTGTATATTGTGCCCCTGGACACCCTTTTATAACTCATATGGTTTTATTTTTTGTTTGGGCCTTGCAGACATCCGTTATAAAAATAAGTTGAACTTTAGTGTCTTGGCTTGACTATTCTTCACAAGTAAAAACAATTACATTTTTTAAAACTTTGGTTGTATGAGCCCACGCATACGTACAAGTTTAATACCCCTAGACACAGTCCCACAAAAATGACAAAAAAAGAAACATTCTGTAAAACCTTTGGGATTACAGTACAACCCACGGTGGCAATTAACCAAAACTCCTGTTTAACTTTAGCGTCCCGGTCCTGGTTAAGCGTTCATATTGTGTCGGGAGCCTTGTGTACGGCTCCAAGAGGCACTAACCTGGAAACTAATGGACCTTTTACAGCTTGTCCCGGCTCTCCTGCGGTTTACTAATATTTTGTGTCCCCTCGATCCTGGAGCGCCACGCCTGTTTGATTAAAACTTTGGCAATTGACCCCTGTATAGGGTCATAGACGATCTTCCAGAGCAACTACTGGCCGTAGTATCGAGTTTCGAGCAGCGATGGTTTAGGATCTTATAATGGCCTGAGGGTTGTCTGAAATCTATAGGTACGAAGTGTTTCGCTTTTGTAGCCGCTTCGAGAAGACATTTCGTGCTATTTGAGGCCAATATTATATCCATATAAGATCTTCCAGCGATGTTGCTATGCTCGCCTGTTCTATATTTTTTCTCTCACTGAGGGAAATTGGAATACATTTTGTTATCCCAGGCTTGTAAGGAATTTTAATATATCCAAAACAATTCTTATTCTTTCAAAAAATATTTAACCTAATTTCACAATCGAGGAAAATTAATACAACATATAGAATGGTATAAAAGAAGTTACTTGGAACAGCATAAAAACCTTTGAATTTTATACGGGTGATTTCTGCCGATAAGTCAGGTATTTTTACCAGTAGTAGAGCGTGGTAGATGCTATGAAATAGATCGCGCCCCGTATATCACTGTGTTCCAAGTGAGTTCGTTTATACTTTACCAGGGTAGCTCGAGAACAGGCGCCTCGGCAATAAAATACGAGACAAAACACTTTTTTAACCATATTAAACCGCACCTGGTATTAGTAGTAAAAAGAGATGAAGGAGACAGAGAAGATAGATATATTGACTTTAGAAAAACTATACGTATCACACAAATATCCTATATCAAACATCATAAATGCAAACAAATTGTAAATTCAAAGCACAGAGCAAATCCAAGCTCAGAAAAGTGATATATTACGAGAATGTATTCAACTCTGTATTTAGAAAGCGACACATTTTGGGGCCTACGTGTATAAGCGCATTTTTGCTCTTTTGACGCAAACAATTGATTGCCGAGGATTAAAAGGCATGGGCAAATTAATACATTAATTTAAGAAACGACCCTTAATATTTCAAAGGAAATTCCAAAATAATTTTAAAAAATCAATGGACTTTTTGCACCTAAATAGCAAAAAAGTGCTAATACACATATGCCCCAAAATGTGTCGTTTTCTAAATACAGTGTTCAAAATATTACCGAAGTTATAACTTTTTCTCTGCGCAGCAACTTGGACCTGCTTTGTTTGCTCAAAATCCAGTAGTTTAGTTTAGTTTTCAAACCAGAAGTCAGAAATGAGAACCGACAATTTTTTGTTACTCCCCGTATACTCATTATTAATATTCCGTGTAAAAATCCAACTTGACAATTTTTTGGAAAGAGTATTTTTTAAAATAACTTTTTAACAACACCCTGTATATTAAGTTTAATGACATATTCGAATTTCCCGGAAACCTCTAGAAAATATTGGTTTTTCTAATCATCAATTATTTATCTTTAAAATTACGTAGAAAATCTGGTTTATCAAGTTAACTAGGACATCCTGTACATAGATTTTATATACTGCGCATTTAGAGACATATTGATACTATAAGCATAATTTTCCTATTTCGCAGATCTGTTGACAAAATAATAATATATTATACACTTAGGTTGAGAAGTGAGCCATTATTTACCGAGCCTCAGGATATAATATGCGAGGTAAATGGCCTTCTCAACCGAAGTGTATATAGAATTTTTTTACTACTATAACATTGAAATATTGCCATATTTTACATATTTGATTAGATTTTGATATTTTAGTTATTTCTTGCCTGGGAGTTCAGTTGTCAAGCTGATAAAATGAAACTAATTTTTAAATGTCATATAGAAAATTTTTCATTATTTTCCTAGGTATTTTTTATTTTCATTATTTACCTAGGGATAGAAATATTACTTCTCATTAGAGAAATGAGGCAAATAATGGTGATTTCTCAGGTTAGTAGTAAAAAAAAATAATTCTAAGGCCAAACCTGATTTGTCCACCTGCATTTTATGGCCGCGCTATACGTACATCGTTACTCCCGAATAGACAGTTAAAGCGAAGCTCAATACCTATTTGTTACGTAGACGTAACATATTGACGTAAGCGTGCAAAGATCGAATACGTCAAGTTCCAAGAGTACAGTTAAAGCACGTTTTAAAACGTAACGCTAAGAAGACTCCTGAAAGTGACTTGAAGGTTATTCATATCTCTTTGTTGGGCGTTTTTTGTTCCCCTCCAAACTCTCAAAATAATTGCTTAAAAGTTTGAAGTATTTTTATAATGCAATTTCTATGTAGTTGCTTATTTACGGTTGACGTATATTATTCTAATCACTCGGCTCAAGTCGGGTGTTTCCGCACAAAGGTTTGGGCTCGATACCGCTGCGTTTCGACGTACACGCAAGTTTGCGTCAATCGTAAACTCCACACAGGGAACGTACGTTCGAAAACTGTTTAAAGCGCACGCGTAGCTGTCATTTTCTACGCCTACGTCTACGTATAAGGCTTTGCTTTAACTCTCTAATAATGAGACTCAGTACTTTTTTATTCGTGCTTACAGCCTTAACCCATGAGACCCGCGCACGTGCCCTGGACTGTAGTCAGCAGTTGGGGGAATGGCAGCTTATTAATAGGGATCACTTGGGGGGGACACCTACGCCACATTGTCCCGTGACGGACGGGGTAATTACGTCACAATTGACCGGAGGCAGCCGGCCGACCACCGACATCAACGTGAAAAATTGATACGCGTCGGAACCGCTGCGCCAGTTACAAAATGGGTTTCGATTTTGAAGACCGTCGCAATGCGTTTCACAAAAATGTCGTTTCTACGCCCGTTAAAATATAAATTCGAGAAATATAACGCAACAATACTTTAAAAATGTGAACACCCTGTGAAACCATATTTTGCATGTATCTATACAAACGTTACGTATATAACTTTAGTGCCGTCAAAGCCTCGCTTCAATCCGACATTGACATTAGCTAGCTTAGTGAATATAGGAGATTCTATACGGCACCGTCGCAATGACAAAGCCCGGCAGCTGAAAGCGCCGGCAGCTGAAAGGCGCCAAATTTTGGTGCATTTAGATATCTACCGGTAAAATTTTCGTAAATACCAATTATTTCTTATTTGCGAGTCTAGATACAACTAAATTCGAATGAATAAAACCATAAAACTTACTGATTTTAAGGTGGTTACCTTTAATCATGTATAACACTCTCCAAACAGTCCAAACCAAAACCACTTTTACCCTGAACGACTGTGTAAATCTCTTTTGATGGCATTAACCCGCTCTTCCCTTAAAATGGGGTCTTTAGGGAGGAAAAAGCGGATACTTTAGGACCGCCTTTTTAGTTTCCCTTGCAGTTGGGAACGGAACACGTCTACGGCATCAACTAAAATTGAATTTTAATCGCTTTATTAATAACACTCCACGTCCTATATTACTAAATAACACAGTCCAACAAACAATAAACACAACAAACGTTCTTTAAAACAGGAAAATCGCCAGACAAGTAAACGTAAACAACTACAAAAAGCTACCTCCCTATGTAGTGACGTTTCGCGTCGCCAGCTGGCAGGCCTTTATCATTGCGACAGTGCCGTTCTATACCTGACACTATCCGTAGGGAAATAAATTTAGGCAGGATATTCAGCGATATTCAACCAAATGAGGAATTGCAAGACGAGGCAAAAAATGCGTAGTACGTAGTTATATATTAACGTCGCCTGCCTGGCTGACACCAATTAGTGTGTAATATGTGTCATAAATAGTGTGCATACCTTATTAAAAATATGACATTTGGTGGAAAATAGTGGTTATCCAGAAAATAAATAACTTGTGGCGTTTTTGCAGCAATAATCTGGTGAAGAAATATGAGGACAAAATATGTACAATGCATTGTTTTAATGAAAATAACAAATGAATCGATTTGCAATAAATTGTGACGAGCAAAGTGGAAGGAATCGATAACTTTTCAAATAACTAATTTAATTTCGAATGCAAATTAAATAATATAAATATAAATAATAATTTCGTGCATGTTGCAACAAATTAAAACTATATATGTTCATTAAACAAATCATGCATTATTATAGAGGTTTCGCATTATGTGATAAATATTATTATCTGTTTTTAGAGGTATCTAATAAAACGCAACCATATAATATGATGATATTTTAGTTTTCCAATTAAATATAATGTGTATTAATATTGCAGTACCTATTTGTTTCAAGTGTGAAGTCGAACTAACAGATTAATAAAAACAGCTGCAGCTGTTTATTACTCAAATTTTAGAAAAAAATGTATTAATATGTCCTTTTCGTGTTTTTTTAATGCAGTGTCCAAAAATTTTCATTTTGAATTTTTCTTTGGCCGGGAAATGCCTAAAAAAATTTGCTATTCAAATTCCTGATAGGGCAGTGACATCACGTCGCAAAAGCAATGGTCGTGTATTTTACTTGTTTCTACGAGCTGTATTGCTAAAATATTGATTTAGTTTTTAACGTTTAAAAGGAGAGCCAACATTTTTGAATATTGGCGAAACCGCCAGTATTATTGTTTGAGTGCACGAAAAGTGTGCATAAGTATAATAGCAATTTTGTCATATTTTGGTGATTTTAAAAAGTTTCAAACACAAACCTCTTAGGCGTTGCACCCTGCATATGCTACAAAAAGTTTACATAATGGAAAAATTAAACTGTTTCTTTTTGAGAAGCCATAGTTGTTCCTTTTTTATTAATAGAAAATATGTTATTTCGATTGTACCTAATAGCTTACCTACTTACCTTCGATCTGCCCAACTCCTTCCTCCTGGGGCGAAATCACCCGCGAAATTTGAATTCATAATTGCGAAGCCGGCAGTTTTCTTTTCCGTGGCCCTTTAATCGAATCACCCGCCCCCAAACCACCCCTTAATTCGATTAAGGGCCGCGGGGTCGCGGGCTAATTGCTACGAGACTTGTTTCACTGCCGGGTTTTATTTCTGGAGACGCCGCGCTAACGAACCAATTAACGCGACGACGATTTGTGGTCGCGCAGAATGGAATAGGAGCCACGTGGGCGGGAAAAAAACATTTCGTTTTCCCATAGTCCCCAACAAACCTCTAATACCGAATAACTAATGCGCCTCCACCAAATACGATCCCAGTCAACCCGCATTCCGAATTTCCCTCGCTGTCAAACCGTCTACCCCCGTACTCCCGCTTATATCCGCACCGCTGGCCGTCACGGTTCTCCCGGACACGTCCCCGTAGGGGGGTATCGGGGCGGCCGATCAATCGGCCGGGGCATCGCCCGATCTGTAGGTGGATACTACCCCCACTTCCCGACGGATTAGACGAAAGGTGCCAACCGGGATTGCGGGTTTCGCCGCCGACCTCCGTCTGTCCGGAGTTAAATTAATCGTAAAAGTTCCGATTTTGACTGTGATAAGTATTGGCAGTTTGGTAGGGCCTCGCAAAATGCCGAGGAAATTTTATATTTATATTTTGATGTTCATCTAACAGGAGTTACAAGCCACTTTCACAGCTTGCCATTCTCTTTATATTTCCGGAGCAAGGGCAAGGGGCGCGCGGCCCATTACAACTCTCTTTCACATAAAAAGTACGTGCGAGGTGTTACGTGACACATAAAAAATGGGTTACGGTTCCATTAGTATCTTTTTCGCGTGGCACGTAGCGGGTGGGGGCGCCATGTGCAAAAAAGGCCTCGTCGGGAGAATGCGGTGGACCCGGATGTCGACTTATTGATAAATGTGTCAGCTGCGGTCTATTAGCCTGCTAGCTACGGCCATCGACCCAGATATATATTTCTACTTTCGGCAGAACGAGTGACGACGATACACGGTCTAGTTATTACCCGACATGAAATAGACTTAAACAAGCCGCCCTGCGAGGTACCCACGTGATGAGACATCATGCAGCCTGCATGCATCCGCAAACGACTCAATACTTTGTAATACTGCAGAGTGACGCTAGTTTCAGAAAAAATGAACCAGTAGATCCTGTTGGCCTGAGTTATATGGAACTTCCCCGCGCGCACAAAAACCGGCGAACGACTCGCCGCGTTATCAATTAGCGCGCTCGCCACGCACTGGCGGATCAATCAATTTTAAAAACCCGGAACACGATCCATTTGCGCGGAACAATGTCGTATCGTGCGGCGTGCCGGTCTCTCGCTCAATCTCGGCTTATCGTGACCATGGGTGGTCCGCGGCCGGGGCCCGTCGAGATATGACGGATGGGCTGCCAGTGGGAGGGTAAAAAAACGCCACGCTTCCACAGAAATAATAATAGGTTGCAGTGACTACCTACTTGTACAAATCCATAAAACTTTTTTTTGCTGACCTTCCTACAATTATCGTATGTATATACCTTCGATCCTCCCGAATCTCACCCTACTCAGTAGCAAATTGTATTGCAATGGGATAATACTTATTTGTGTACCAAAGCGCTGAAATTATAATACCTACAAGATGTTGAATCTTACAATAGAACGCTGTTTATACGAAAAAATCGTCTTGTTTTTGCACAAAATCGTTTAATTAATGATCCCTAATAATACAGTATTTACTTTTTTTTGTCCCCCCATAAAATAGGAGGTTGCCTAATTTGAGACAGACAGACATCCCAATTAAGCACTTATTTAACAGCTTGTACCATAGCATGAGAGTTCCATTTCTTGTGTTTTATGGAATCTGTAATAAAAAAATGAAAATATTGTTTGGGTGCCTAATTTACCTCAATTACAGAACCCATTTGGTATCTCAAATTAAACTCTATTCAAACTAAACGCAAGTGAAAGATAAACAAAAGTTGTTGCATGGCTAGCACGTGATCGGCTTGCTATTGGCCGGCAGGCGAGTTCAGCGAGTCGTTATTTATTACAGAGGTGTAGGTAGGTATTGAGTTGCAAACTTCCCCGCGCGCACAAAAACCGGCGAACGACTCGCCGCGTTATCAATTAGCGCGCTCGCCACGCACTGGCGGATTAATCAATTTTAAAAACCCGGAACACGATGCATTTGCGCGGAACAATGTCGTATCGTGCGGCGTGCCGGTCTCTCGCTCAATCTCGGCTTATCGTGACCATGGGTGGTCCGCGGCCGGGGCCCGTCGAGATATGACGGAGGGGCTGCCAGTGGGAGGGTAAAAAAACTCCACGCTTCCACAGAAATAATAATAGGTTGCAGTGACTACCTACTTGTACAAATCCATAAAACTTTTTTTTGCTGACCTTCCTACAATTATCGTATGTATATACCTTCGATCCTCCCGAATCTCACCCTACTCGGTAGCAAATTGTATTGCAATGGGATAATACTTATTTGTGTACCAAAGCGCTGAAGTTATAATACCTACAAGATGTTGAATCTTACAATAGAACGCTGTTTATACGAAAAAATCGTCTTGTTTTTGTACAAAATCGTTTAATTAATGATCCCTAATAATACAGTATTTACTTTTTTTTGTCCTCCCCTAAAATAGGAGGTTGCCTAATTTGAGACAGACAGACATCCCAATTAAGCACTTATTTAACAGCTTGTACCATAGCATGAGAGTTCCATTTCTTGTGTTTTATGGAATCTGTAATAAAAAAATGAAAATATTGTTTGGGTGCCTAATTTGCCTCAATTACAGAACCCATTTGGTATCTCAAATTAAACTCTATTCAAACTAAACGCAAGTGAAAGATAAACAAAAGTTGTTGCATGGCTAGCACGTGATCGGCTTGCTATTGGCCGGCAGGCGAGTTCAGCGAGTCGTTATTTATTACAGAGGTGTAGGTAGGTATTGAGTTGCAAACTTCCCCGCGCGCACAAAAACCGGCGAACGACTCGCCGCGTTATCAATTAGCGCGCTCGCCACGCACTGGCGGATCAATCAATTTTAAAAACCCGGAACACGATGCATTTGCGCGGAACAATGTCGTATCGTGCGGCGTGCCGGTCTCTCGCTCAATCTCGGCTTATCGTGACCATGGGTGGTCCGCGGCCGGGGCCCGTCGAGATATGACGGATGGGCTGCCAGTGGGAGGGTAAAAAAACTTCACGCTTCCACAGAAATAATAATAGGTTGCAGTGACTACCTACTTGTACAAATCCATAAAACTTTTTTTTGCTGACCTTCCTACAATGATCGTATGTACCTAATATCACAAGTGTCGGAAATTTTATCGATTATTCCCCTCATACTGCTTGCATCCAATAAGGTAGCTCCTTCCATAAAAATCCAACCAATGATATGCCTCTGCTAGCGATAATTTGCACTAGTGCAATTACCGGTAATTGCACTTGTGCAAATTATCACTTCGTTGCTTAGCAACCGCGAATCTGTTGGATACAAACACGTACCTACTTCTTAGAGTTTGTGTGTTTCACACTGTTCTAAATTATGCAGCTTATAAATTATGTTGCGGTATTAATAAGCATTATATCAATGAATTTATATAACTTTTACATTGCTAAATTCTTATTAGTTAGACCTCCGCCTCCGTTTAAATTTATGACACATTCAGAAAATAAACCAACGCCGACAGGGTGTAGGTATAATCGCATTTGCCTTGGATACCCAAGCGTCATGTTTGTTTACTCGAACGCTACAGTCGAAACTGTCAATAAATTCGTTCAAAATGAGTCGTTTTGGAAATGTAAACAGAGAAAAAATTAATACAGAAATAATTATTAAATCGTATTCGTGAAATAATCTCGACAAATACCACTCGTGCCGGAAAATTTTCTAGATAATTTTATTCTCAAGCCCTATTTTGCCCATTAGCAAAACTACTAGTACAAATTGGGCTTGTATTTTCTGATAAAATCCCGAGAGCGAAGCTCGAGGGATTGTATCTCTGGGTAGTAATTGGCTAGTTTCAAAAAAACTCAACTAACAAGGTGCAATTTCTGAACAACTGTTGCCATTTTTTTTTTATTACAGAATTGTTTTTAAAAACTCCACAAATTTTTAGATTTTCGAGAATATCACATTCCAAGCAACTTTTTCAAATAATTTTTTAGAAAAAAATAACAAATAAGGCCTATTTTCGCTATTTATCTCATTCAATGTCATTTTTGACAGGTATATCAAATGAAGCCACGACATATTTAACGGTCTCATTTCGAATCTGGAAGCTGAGATCATCGCCCTAGAATAGTTAAAAAAAAATTGGAAAAATCCTTATGGTTCCCAAAGAATGGTACATACAGCAACTCCATAAATATATGTTGTGCCAAAACATTATGATTGAGCTTAACAACTACCAGTCAAATCTCAATTATTACTGGGATATAGGGCGTTAAAATTCATTTTTTTGAAATTGAATTATTATTGCTACATCTCTCAAAATAACGAAGCTGCTGAACTGAAATTTGGCAGTGTTATTTTTTGGGGTATGGAGAGTAAGCTAAAGATGTCAATTTCTACGTATCTCAAACAGAGGGCGCCACTTGCGCTGTTGTTGGATCGTGCTTTTATTAGTAAATTTCTTTGAGCTTGTCTTTTAGGTCTTTCAGGTTCATCATTTTAGTGGATCTTTTCATTTTGTAACAAAAGTGTACTCTTGTCTCATAACGATAAAATCAACCATTTGCCTAGAAATTTGTGAAATGTGCCCCAAAACACCTGTTAACTCCAACATTCTGTATTTTATAGAAGGTCAGAAAGGTAAATATTAAATAATATATATTTTTTTATTTAAAAAATGAAATACTGTGGCCTGCTTGACCTATATTCCCGGATTGTCTGGACTGCCCCAATCTACCCATGAATGGTTCTGATTCTGATAGTCTATGTGTAGCTTTTTATATATGTTCCAAGTAAGTAGGTGTATTATTATTTGGCTTTTCTCGGCCCAGTAGGTAATCGGTAACAGCTGCCAGTTGACACATGGAATACAAGTCCTTCGAAAGCATGAAAGCGAACAGTACATATATGCCCCGGCGTCAGTAGTGACCTAATCGCCACGAAAAAATCCGTCTAGACTCGTAAAAAGCCGAATCGAGCCCTTAATCAATTCTTGCGGTCGCGAAATAGCCGTCGCCTGTCCGAGTCAGGCGCGGTTTAATTTGAGAACGCACCCCCAATCTGGGGGGGGGCACCCTGCTGGGTCGGCCCTTTTGTTACGCGCAAAAGGGCCGTACACAGCAGAAATTCCGAAATTGTTCTGGTTATTATTCGGGGCGGATTGGGATTATGGGCCGATGGAGTGATGAAATAATGACATTATACCTTCGATCCTCCCGAACCTCACCCTACTCAGTAGCAAATTGTATTGCAATGGGATAATACTTATTTGTGTACCAAAGCGCTGAAGTTATAATACCTACAAGATGTTGAATCTTACAATAGAACGCTGTTTATACGAAAAAATCGTCTTGTTTTTGTACAAAATCGTTTAATTAGTGATCCCTAATAATACAGTATTTACTTTTTTTTGTCCCCCCATAAAATAGGAGGTTGCCTAATTTGAGACAGACAGACATCCTAATTAAGCACTTATTTAACAGCTTGTACCATAGCATGAGAGTTCCATTTCTTGTGTTCTATGGAATCTGTAATAAAAAAATGAAAATATTGTTTGGGTGCCTAATTTGCCTCAATTACAGAACCCATTTGGTATCTCAAATTAAACTCTATTCAAACTAAACGCAAGTGAAAGATAAACAAAAGTTGTTGCATGGCTAGCACGTGATCGGCTTGCTATTGGCCGGCAGGCGAGTTCACCGAGTCGTTATTTATTACAGAGGTGTAGGTAGGTATTGAGTTGCAAGCGGACTTTTAATTTTTTCCGATATAATTCTTTCGCTGTTTATTAATTATTGGAACTACGATTTGTGTTAATAGTAGAAATTTGCAGGTAAGTGAATGACTAGGTGTGTCATAAAAGTTAGTTTTTAAAGTTCTTAATACCGGAGCATATTATTTTAATATTTTATATTATAAAATTCATAGAGATCGTCCTTAATACGGCCCTGCCCCGTATTAGTCCTCAGATATGTTCACGTGTTTCCATCGTGTAAATGTTTACGACCAACTTGCATTTTGATTGAATAGAGTGTAGGAATTTTCAGTATAAAAAATTGACAACAGTATTTTAGGATACTTATGAAAAAATAGTGCCAGATTTCAATGAAATATCATTAAGCAATACCTCCTATACTAACTACTACGACACATAATTGTTTTACACTTCATAGCACCTTGACTGTAAATGCCGGTTTATTTACACTATCAAAAAAACTTTATCAGTCAAATCACACCAAACGTGCTTTTGTACAGAAACAAACCAACTGAAGCACTCAACTACCACTAACACTACACCCCAGTTTATTTTAATTTATCTAGGCTATTTCTGTTAGATGGCGTTACATATTATCCTTTAATATCAGGAGCTATCTCAAATAAGGCACCTATCTCAAATTTGGGTCTCTTCCTCTATCTACCTATTTATTTCCAATATATTTATGAAATAACGACAAGATATCGAGAAACTAATATTTATTTAATATATTTATGAAATAATGACAAAGTGTCAAAAACAAATATTTAATTAGGTACCACACTTATGAATTATTATTGTCCAAACATACAATAGTTTTAATTTATCAAATGTTGCTTTAATAAAAGGGCATTTTACCTATGTTACCTATAATATAATAATAATATTTCTCTCACAATATTCCAAACTAGGAATACCCCAGAAGCAACTTATTGCTTGTGCGGGGGAAAGCGGCAATTTCTATTATTTTGTCTTCGTTACCATTTGCGACCTGTTCCAACTTTTCCCGATAGAACTAATACTAGAAATACTACCCCTAGAAAACCGTAGTAATCCCAGCGAGTATAGGACAATTAGTAAATCACACAGAGTGCAGAGTGAATCAGATTCAATGGTTAAATATGGAAAATAAGTGGACTCTGCAACTTGGAATAAGTTTTGTACATAAAATTGTTTGTAAGCCCGAAAGTTGTGACTTATTTGTTACCCGTGGTAACGTCCACGTTGCAAGTTTAAATTTAAAGAATAAAAACAAATTTTCTTTACCACGTTTTCGTACAGCCATGTTCACAAGGTCTTTCAGTTTCAATGCAATAAAACTTCTCAATATACTTCCAAGAGTTTCGTACATTTAATATTAATAAATTCAAGTACAAACTTAAGAAACTCCTTTTTTAACGACAACTATTTAGATAAAGTTTCGTGCGGCCTATTGAATATATATGATACTTAATCCTACTGTTTTAATAAGCTGGATAACAGAGAAATAATATGTATATACATTTTTTTGCACTATAATGTATATTGATTTATAAATACCTAAAATAAGAATAGCTATAGGTATCAGTTTTTAACTGTTGTTTTAAATACCTATTTCCCTCCGTTTACTATAACATTATGTCATCTATATCTATTTGGCTTGTGCGGGGAGGGTTCTGATGGTTGAGTGGAATAGCAACTTTGCTAGACTTCGCAATCACAGCTTCTCTTCGTGGCATATCGCATTGTATGTTTAAAACTATTTTCCTTTAATAAAGTCCATTTATTATTATTATTATATAGAGCCATTAAGGAGCAATACCGTAAATTCTCATTTTATCCAGCGCCCTTGGCCATCAGCGGTGTTTTTCTATAAAGACTATGTGCATGCAGTCTGCCTCCACCTCGATTCGAACCAGATCGATCGAAGGTAGAAAAATACGCAGTCTAAGTAGTTAGCAATAGTAGATAGAATAATATCAATATTTTGAAACCAAATGTATAATGTATGTACAATGTAGGTATATACAATATAAGCCACACAGTATACAGGGTGTCCCAATAAAGACTCCCGTCAATGCTATCTCGGGAACAAAAAGAGATATTTTAATTCTGCAAACGCTAGGACGTGAAGAGAGCTTAATTTGTAACTGCTAAGCGTTCATTTTGATATTGTCGTATAGAAGGCGTTGCGGTGCAAAGAAACTTTTCGATCCTAGAAACGTTTGAACGTAGCGCATCTTAAAGACTGGAGAATTTGGAGAAACTTTAGTTTATCTTGATAGTTCACTAGGACGAAGAAAATAGCGGCACGTGTCAAATTATTACACATCCGATTTGACCGGAAGTACCGGAAGTGACCCATTTTTCAGTTCAAAATGAACATACTGTAGCTACAATTATTTTCCCTCAAAATTGAGATAAAGTATAGGTACCTAATAACAATAACACCATGTAGGTAGGTAGGTAAGCACATTTAGACATCGACAAATTGGCTGAATTTATTTTTATTACTATGATTAACCATTATTACAAAAATTAATAAATAATAATAATAAATAATAATAATTCTCACCCTCACAATACTCCAAACTAGGAGTACCCCAGAAGCAACCACGTGCTTGTGCGGACAATAGACAATAAATAAATTGACAACGATAGAAAATTACCTGGGCGTTAAATGTCATATTGAAACAATGGGCCCAGCCACTTTCGGTTAATAAAAATAAATTCAGCCAAATTGTCGTTGTTTAGATGTATGTACATCCATGGTGTTATTGTTATTATATGACACTGGAAATTACCTTTTTTTTTCAATTTGAGGGATAAATTATACAGTATGTTCATTTTATACCGAAAAATGGGTCACTTCCGGTACTTCCGGTCAAACCGGATGTGTAATAATTTGACACTTACCGCTACATTCTTCGTCCTAGTGAACTACAAAGATATTTGTAATAACTTTTTTCTCTTAAGTTAATTTGAAGAGAGTTAGGTCAATTTTTGTAAATGACATTATATACGGCGGTTATCTCAGAAACTAGTAACGATAGGAAAATCGTCCATAGAATAAAAGTTTCTCCAAATAACCCAATCTTCTAGATGCGCCACATTCCAACGTTCCTGGGATCGAAAGGTTTCTTTGCATCGCAGCGCCATCTATCATATACCCACATACACCTATATTACCTATTCTAATTGACAGGTAAATAATACTTATAATTATCGGTTTAGAGACAGATTTTATCGCGGGTGTTAATATATAATTTTTCGATCCAAGGCCTCCTTAAAAAGTTATACATATACAGGTATCTTAGGGTAAAAATCAAGTTTTTTAAAATTTCTAGAAAACCAGTTGAGTTAAACAAATTAATCAATTTTGGTACAGGGATATACAGTGTGTCCACGGATTGAGTGCACGTGGGGTGTAAATGATAAAAAACTTTCGAGTTGAAATTTGAGCTTCTGGGGATAAGCCCTGCTTGGTTTTAAACTAATTTGTGACGTAATTTTAGTTTCGAAAAATCACGTATGCCTTGAGTATTTTGAAAAAACTAATTTTCCACATCAGTAAAGTGCCCTTTCTGTAGGTTTTACGACAAAATGTTATTAAGGAAACTTGTTCAGAATGAAGAACTGAGTAGGTTTGCGAAATTTCGAAAGTCTAGGCCTACCTTGATTTTTTGGCATTTTTTCCCAATTTTCTTTAGAAAAGTGCAGTTTGTGTACCTTTCACTTTAAAATGTTATTAAGAAAACTTATTCAGAATGAAGAACTGAGTATGTTTGCGAAATTTCGAAAGTCTAGGCCTACTTACTACTATTCTGATTTTTACGAGTTTTAAATTTTTTAGCAGAAAAAAATCAAAGTATAACCTAAGCTTTTGAAATTCTTTCACACCTATCCAGTTTTTCATTGTGAACAAGTTTTCTCAATAACATTTTAATGTGAACTTTCGAAATTTCGCAAACCTACTCAGTTCTTCATTCTGAACAAGTTTCCTTATTAACATTTTGTCGTAAAACCTACAGAAAGAGCACTTTACAGATGTGGAAAATTAGTTTTTCAAAATTCCCCAGGCATACGTGATTTTTCGAAAGTAAAATTACGTCACAAATTAGTTTAAAACCAAGCAGGGCTTATCCCCAGAAGCTCAAATTTCTAATCGAGAATTTTTTGTCATTTACACCCCACGTGCACTCAATCCGTGGACACACTGTAGATACAACTTATATTACACTAACTTAAAAATTTGAGAATATTGCCGGTTTCTTCTAGATTACTACGAGGGGTATCAATGAACAATCCCCCACCACCCCTCACCCCTAGTAAATCGACAAAACGTGCCCTAAAACACCTCTTAACTCCAACAGGCAAAATGATGAAAAAATGCCAAATGGACATTGGTAAAAACACTACTGGCTTTCTTAACATAGGGTGTCCAAATTTTGTCAAATTCAATCCTTCCCATTTTGAAAGCGAATAATTTTTATTTGATCGTTCAGAGAATTTTTTTCTTATTTTAAGTGGTACGGTTGATCCATAACATTTGATAGCGGTAGGTGAAAATTTTAGATGGCCATGGACAACCATTTTTATCATGACAAAAGAAGACCGCCTGGAAGGGCTATCGATCGCACCTGCCACCGATTTTTTTCGTGAACAAATAGCCGAGATATTTTGAGTGAGCCACTTAAACAGTGTGTTTCACTTCAAGTCGTGACAATTCATTATTTTTTTACGGGTTGACCGATTTTCAAAAACTTTTTTTACATATATAGTGCTCCGAAAGATTTACATTTTGACACTAATTTTTTTCAGATTCTTCTTTTCCATGACCCACTACGATCAAAATTATACCCCCAAAAACTGCAAAAGTACATTAGGCATTTTTTTAGGAAAAAATGTAGTAGTAGTACAGTCGTATATTGGCCATACCCGCAAACCATACATACCATGTTTCACGGTCATAGCTTATACAGGGCGTTCAGAAAATAGTTTCAAATATAGCAAAAATACGGTTTTTCGGAGTAGGTACTCTGTAAAAAAAGCTTTTGAAAATCGGTCAACCCGTAAAAAAATAATGAATTGTCTCGACTTGACGTGAAACACACTGTATAAGCCAGTATACCTTGATACTAAATTAAAACATTTCTTGTATAGTAGCAGATTCTGATCTAAAATATTATGAGTATCCTCTGCACAAATGTTTTCTTTCATCAGTCTGACGCAGCCCTCTCTCAGAGAATCTGCCCGAGACCGCCTCGGCTTTTAGGTCGCAAGTAAGTTTCCCCGGAACCGGGACAATTCCGGACGGAGTTGGGCGCCGCATTAGCGACGACTTGCCGCCGGATTATCGCGGGCCGGCGGGAAACAATCTTCTCTCGGATCGGGGGCGGCTGTTTAGCATCCCGATTGCATTTGACTGGCGCCGTGCCCCGGGCGATCCGCGAGTCGACTAATGGATCCTCCCCGGCGATTCGGAGATGTTGCGGAATAACAAACTGCTGGTTCTAAGCGGCGTTAGTTTTGCGGTTCGGGCGCCAGTCTCGGCTTAAGACAACTATGCCGTTATGATGGTGTATATGTTACGGGTAAAGTAAGGTTAACGGTTATACTTAGGTTTACCCGGGTAAACTGCGAAATACTCAAGAAGCGTGGGTAAAGTACGAATTATAACCGATGTTATAGGTATTTCTGGCTTTACCCGGGCAAAACGCGTTCTATCCGGTTTTGTTTGGTTAAAGTGGGGTGTAGGAATTATTATTGCGCGCTTTTGTATTTTGTTAAATAAAGTTTAATTGACATCCACAGATTGCTAGATTTATTCTTAAAGTGACTATTGTTCATTGCAGCGTTGCCGTTCTTTAAAAATAATTAAGGATAGAACGGATAGAACGCGGTTTGCCCGGGTAAAGCCAGAAATACCTATAATGTCGGTTATGTTTCGTACTTTACCTACGCTTCTTGGGTATTTCGCAGTTTACCCGGGTAAACCTAAGTTTAACCGTTAACCTTACTTTACCCGTAACATATACAAGGTGTAATGAAACTAATGGTCAAAAATGAAACCACGTATTGTTGGAGTCAAAATAAGGGCACTTCTTCATATATTTTTTTCTCCTACGGGCCATAGTTTTTTTTATACAGAGCGTAGAAATTTAGAGAAAAACACACATATTTCTTAGTATCTCTAGAAGTGTACGAGATATTTTCTTCAAACTTGGCGTGTCACATGAACGGATGAGTTGTCAAATTTAAGGTTAATATAAAGCTTGTGAGGCCCCCCAGTTGCGGAGATACAGAGTGTTATTAAAATTAATTAGTTCAGAAAAATATGAATACCCTGTATAATCACATTTTTAAAATTTGTTTTGAATGGTAAATTCAATGGTTAACAAAAAGTATCTCTTAGTATTTTTTCATATTCTCAGCTGTTTTTTAATTATTTTCAAAGAACCGCAATGCTGCAATAAACAAGTCACTTTAAGAATAAATCTAACAATCTGTGGATGTCAATTAAACTTGGCATTATTTGAATCATTTGGCTGCCAACTTTGCACTTTAGTATCAATATTTTGAAAAATTATATTTTCATTTGAAGAATTGACTGATATGCACTTTTGCTATGAACTTGCCAATGGCAATAATAAACATGCGGAAACGTATAGTTGCGTGTATTGAAAGAGACGGCGGTCATTTCGAACATTTAATAATTTAATTTTCTAATAGCAATACGTTTCTTTTATTATCGTTTTTGCTTTTGTATTTTGTTAAATAAAGTTTAATTGACATCCACAGATTGTTAGATTTATTCTTAAAGTGACTATTGTTCATTGCAGCGTTGCCGTTCTTTAAAAATAATTAAGAAACGGCTGCGAATATGAAAAAATACTAAGAGATACTTTTTGTTAACCATTTTATTCACCACTCAAATCAAATTTAAAAAATGCGAATATACAGGGTATTCATATTTTTCTGAACTAATAAATTTTACTAACACCCTGTATCTCCGCAACTGGGAGCCTCAGAAGCTTCATGTTAACCTTAAGTTTGACGGCTCATCTGCTCAAGTGACACGCCAAGTTTGAAGAAAATATCTTGTATACTTCTAGAAATACTATGAAATATGTGTATTTTCTCCAAACTTCTACACTCTGTATAAAAAAAACTATGGCCCGTAGGAGAAAAAAAATATATGAAGTGCCCTTATTTTGACTTGGTTTTATTTTTGACCATCAGTTTAGTTACAACCTGTATACATTATGTCCCTTCCTCCCTGGACGCCCTGTATAATTAGCCTACTAAATGAAGGCAGAGTGGTTGTCGCAAAATTCACAGAAACGTCCCAGTTGAATAAACTACAATTTCATACAGGATCTTTACCTCATTCCACGGCGTGTCCATAAATAATCAATCCCGAATCCCGCTCTCTATCTAGACGCGCAAACTTCGTTCGGGCGGTTCAACCGGAGCGAGCGCTCCTCCCATAAACACCGCCAACTCCCCAGAGACGTCTATTAAATTACGGCGCCGCCAGTAAATCTGCTGGTTAATTATAGGTCGCTCAAGGACACAAATCCTAGAAGGAAGACGCCGTGTTTCCCATTAGACATCCCGGAAGATAACAACAGGCGGATGTATAACGAGGGGGTAAAATAATGTAACCTTCAGATGTTTGAGGATTTTTTTATTTTCTTCCTCACAAATCTTCAGATTGTACAGGGTGGGCCAAATTGGACACTTTTAAAGGGAAACTCCTGTTTTTGACGGATATAGACGAAAACTGATATCGGTGTCTGAGGCACATTTTTTTATGATAAACGTAATGGCGAAAACCGCAAGTCGATATCTGTATCCGTTCTTGAGTCACAGGGCGTTTTTCGAAAATGTGCGTTTTGGAAAAGTGGCCGTAACTTTTTTCGGGTTGAAAATTTTGTGTTTCTGTAAAAACATCCCTAAAGCACTTTTTACATAGAATCCAATGCTGCTACCACTTTTTTTCAAGTCAATGGTTTAAGAGTTACCAATGAAAAAAGTTATTTTTTCAATAGAACACCCTGTATATTTTTGCATTTTTTAATAGAGCAAAAAATTACCATTCCAAAAATATACAACACTTAATGATTTACTTAAGTAGTTATCAATAATTACTAATAGCTTTTATGATTTCATGTGTATAATTGGAAGAGCGCTCTTTCAACAAAGGCTTTGGACGGTGAGACAATGAAACAACCGTGGAAAAATGTTTACTGTTACCTGTCAAATTTTCAGTTAAGCTGTTTAGGCAGTGTAAATATTTTCATATTTTTGTGTAATTTATAAACTTTATAGCATACATACAATGGAATTTGAAAATGAAAGTTATAAAAAAATGGTATATACAAACTGTTTTATACAAACCGGGGAAAATGTCTAGCTATCTCTGTGAAACTCGTACCATTTCGGCCTATCCTTTTCAAAACGCCCACTATTAATCAAATTGTGTCGCAATCTTGCAAAAATGTCCTTGAAATTGAAAGGATGTCTTCTCTCTGGATACCGTTCGTAGTATAAATTGGTCGTTGCATCTGCATATTCTGCATTTTCCCGGATTGGCCCGGATTGTATAAAACAGACTATTATATGCCATTTTTCATAACTTGCAAATTTTCAATATAAAAGTTTTCCTCTGTCTCTTAAAATAAACATTCAACGGCCATTAAAAGTTTTGCTCAATTTGAGGATTTTTTAATATTGCACGACAAGTTGGCCATGGATGCCGATTTCTTTTGCAGCACCACTTAGCTGTCCAAAATTGCCACATTTTTGCTTCTTACGCTTTTTTTGTAGGGCGCAAAATAAGCGAGAAAATCGCGGTGGTAGCCCTAAAAAAATCATTCTGTATACCAAACTTTTTTTTAGATAAAACACCCTGTATATTTGTCGATTTTCAAAATCTACGCATTTTTCTGGTTTCAACGATATAATATTCATAAAATTTGCACCAAATTAATGGGAAAAATTTGTATTATTCTATTTTTGAAAATCTGATTTTTGGATATTATGTTGGTGCATGTTTTGTTTACATTTTTGCGCATAAAGAGGGTCGTTACGTCACAGCCCATGCCTGTCAAATTCGACATTTAAAATAAAAAAATGGGAAAAATCAGGTTTGCCTTAAAAATATCGGAAAAAGTTGTTAAAAAATGTGTTTGTATTGCATTAGTGTGCCCTATGCAAATTTTGAGATGGATATCACAATGTTGGTTTTTTTCTTAATTATTTTTCTTCAAATCGGTACTCGATGTTTTTTCCCGCAAATAACCGAAGAAACTTATTAATTTAGTGGTTGCCTCGGTGGTTGCACTCTTACTAAATCATAACAATCCAAATAAATTTCAATGCAAAGTTAAGGAAAAACATGGGATTTTTTAAAATAGCTATTTTGTAAAAACGCAATCTTGGTGCAAAGACTCTTTCATTTTAAGATAAGTTTATTCCCGGGGCCATATTAAATGTAAAATTTGACAGGCATGGGCCGTGACGTCACGACTCTCTTTAGGCGCAATAGTGTAAACAAAACATGCACCAACATATCCCAAAATCAGATTTTCCAAAAAATAGAATAATACCAATTTTTCCCATTTGGTGCAAACTTTATGAATAGCACTGTATATGTTATATGTTTGCTTTAGTAATTTACACAAAATCGTCCTTTGAATTATTTATTGAACGGCGGACAAAATTGACATGGAAAATTCAAAACAACTATTACGAGAATCAGAGCTTGACTTTGACAGTTTGTATCAGGTGTTATACCACATGGGGCTGTGAAAATAATAGTTACCTATATTATTGTTACAATATTAGTGAAAAAAAAACTACATTGTTGAATGTTATGTACCTTATAACTTATACTTATTTTAAACAAAAACTCCTGGACAAAATTAAGGTACCAATACTTTATAGTTAATGCAAATATTTACAATAAAAACACAAAATAAAACTAAGTTACATTGAAATGATAATGAACACCTACAAATTAGTCAAACATGACCTGAATCTGCCTTAATGTATCATTAAAAATGTGTTTTTGCTGAAAATGCATAAATAAGCTAGCATAACTCCAAATTAAAAAAAGTAAATAATAGGCAAAACAAAATAAACGAATCTGGATCCACACTAATACCGTGTAGGCACTCCTCTGATACTTCTTATCACTGCATTCATGCGTATAGAGGCATGCTTGACATCAAATGTTCAACAAAAGCTTGAGGAATATTCTCCCATTCTTCAATAGCGACCTCTATGAGTTGGTTGTGATTAGCAACGGGTCTATGATTTCGAATCCATTTTCTAGCCACATGGAAACGAGCGATGTCCTGCATGAATAAAAAAATTAGGTCCAACAAAGGGAGCAAATGGCACTACATGTTCGAAAATAATGTTGTCTAAGTAATATTGGACATTCATAGAACTCGTACGTATAGGGACCAACTCCGTACGAGCATCGAAGCAAATTCCCCCCCATAACATTTTAGAGCCACCACCAAAAGGTACTTTAGCAGAGATATTGCAGCCGGTAAACCTTTCTCCTCGCTTTCGCCAGACACGCTCACGTCCATCTGGAGCTTTAAGGCTAACTCTAGTTTCGTCGGAGAACAGAACTTGTTTCCAATCATTGATGGTCCAATTCTGATGTAGTCTTGCGAAATTCAATCTCTAAACATTGTGTTCTCTGGTAAGCAATAGTTTTTTGGCCGGTCTTCTGTTGCTCAATCCTGCTACATACATAAACGTCTTCTAACCTTTCGAGACGATATAGCGATTTTTCGAACATCTGCTACTTAATTTTTTTGGAATTGCAGTTGACTCTCCTGTATCTGAGAACAAGTTGTCCAAAAAACGATCATCAATTTGATTAGTGCAACGTTTTCGCCCTCACCCTTGCCCTGGCCTTCGATGGTACGAACCCATCTCATTATATTGTCTCACCATGCGGCAGATGCTGGAATGATGTCTTCCTAACAAACCAGCAACATATCGCATTGAATATCCTTCATCCAGGAGAGTCTATATGATGCTCGCACTGCATCCCCAATTGGCAAATTTCTTTGGCGGTTCATTTTCCTTACTTGATTTACTCGCAAATGAACTTCCCAACATGCATATGATAAAAACAATCACAATCGAAAGCTTACTTTTCACAGGCACTTTGCTTTTATCAGCACTTTTTAAGAAAATCTTAACACAGTTTTAGTCTAAAACGAGGTTTAATACGAATTGCTGTGAAACAAGGTTATGTGATATCTACTATCGTTAGCTTAAACAACAACTGTCACTGTCAAACAAGGTCCATGGCCTACTTGTCGACAAAAAAATATATAAAAATATAAAAAATATGGAGAAAAATATGAGGGGTGCGTTAATTTCGTCCAGGAGTTTATTTATAACAAATTGAGAATTACTGGAAGTTTAAAATATAAAGAAAGATAAATAAACCACGACATGTTTGAGAATATGCAGGAAGCCGTCTTAAATCCCACATTTTATTAAAAATGCATCGAGATATTTGCAAATATCCTGGAGATCAGTCCAGAGGGTGTTGAAAATGCATAAGTTTAGACCATATCGTTATCGCCCAGTTCAAAAACTGTACGAAAATAATAATTATAGAAGGCGAGAATATTGCTGTTTAGTGTTTGAGAGGTAAGCGGAAAATGATCAGTTTGTAGGTGAGTATTTTTATCACTTGTAAATTATCACTTTAAAGATTACACTAACTACTACCATAGAATTGGAATCGCAGGAAAATTTTATACAATTACCGTGTTTACATTTTTTTTCCAAAATTAAAAACAAAAAACAAAAACTTAAGGGGGGTAGAACGTTATATGAACAACCCTGTATAACTAAAAGAAAGTGTCGACCCAAGAATAGTATATTTCATTACGAGTCTGGAAAAATCTATTTCTGGACGTGTAATAAACGATATTTTTTACTATACTTCTTTGAAAACGTTAACTTAAAACATTTTATCGGCATATTATAATAAACTTAATTATTGACAAAAAATAAACAATGCAGACAATACATATAGTGTTTCGTATGTATGATGCGTTTCCATGGTTACTCTCAAATTATTTCAAAGGTGCTTTGTTGTAAATTAGTTATTGTCAGATAAGGTGAATAAAACGTCAAAAATATTACAGAAATGTATCTAAATATTGAAACACTTACGAATTAAAATACAAAATAGGTATATGTTAAATATCAGGGAGCATATAGAGTTTCTTAAATTTAGTTTACTTTGCTGTATATTTCTATTTTAAAGCCATAGGTATATTCGGTATTTTTATTCAGCGCACGGAAAGTTTTTCCATGCGCTGTTTCCGTGCGCTAGCCCGAAAAAACCCGATCTTTCATTATTGCTAAAACCCTTGTTTATGAGACCCATAAACAAGGCTAAAACACATGAAAATAAGGTGTTTTCAAAGAAGTATAATAGAAAAGTCATTAGTGGACTCCCCCATAATTATGTGATAGTATCTAATAACATTTAGCATTTCATTACTTTGTTATTTCAAAAATAATTCTTTCACGACACAGCACTACACACTGCACTGCTTAACACCGTAACTTTTTCACGGAAATGTGCAAGCAACTTTCTGTACTAATCAATGGATCGCCCTGTATAAGTCTATAAAAAAAAATAAAGCATGATAAGTCAACCTCCGAAAGTAATAATGAACACCAATATTGAACGAAGACTGCGCTATGTCTTCCACTTCCCTAATTTCTAATTTTCCATTGTTGACACCAAGTTCGTCCGCACGTGCAGCTGTGTTTCCGGCATGTGCGAATCCGGGGATCGAGCGGCGTAATGCCGTTGGCCCTGAACGCGTTTTCGTGTCGCGGGGATCTGGGCACCCGTGAAAACCGGCTTAGGGGGGGGGGGGTAAGAGGGTGCTGGTGGCAAAATACCCCCACGCATAATACAGGACTCTGCAGGCAGAGGGGACTTTCCAAATGAAACTGTGGTATAAATATAAAATTGAACTTCGTCGCATCAAAGCTGCTATAAATGCACCTGTGCACACATTCTCAAAAATCTTCAATCAAGTATATACTATATGCATTGAATCAAGCGCGTCATTGTTTTCATATTTATGCCACAAATATAATATTTACTTAACCAGAAACGGTAGATAATTTTAAAACTGATTTGGCTCGAAATATGTCTTTTTTTGTTGCGAACTGTGCCGGTTTTACATGGGTGCTATTTGGTGCTATATCACCTGGCGGCAAATCGGAATAGGGTTATGTTATACTCAGCTGCTACACACAAAATTATCCTCGAGAAATAGGCAAATAGAAATAGGAAGTTATTTAGTTTATTTTAACCCGAATATCTCAAATTATTCTTACTATATTACCGAGGCGAAGGCTATGATGTCACGTTCTCTAGAGGCGCGCGCGCATAGTATGCGCCAACCACATGATGTCATTATACCTACTCTGATTGGCTGTGCGGCCTGGGAGTTGCAAACATTCGACTTCTTTCATTTCCAGTGGCTACATAACTTTTTGTTTATTTCTGCTTCTCCCTTGGTTGTTATTCTAATCAGTGGCGCAACGATGGGGGGGCTGCAACCAAGCGAAAAAGCGCTAAACAATCTAGATACGAACAATGATACAGGATCGTTTCTTTACAAGACGGAATGAATTGTATTTTGTTTAACCTCTGTATATTTTAAGTTTATGTTATGATTATCAAATTTACGATAATGATATCG
Source organism: Pseudeuparius sepicola (assembly GCA_963920635.1). Taxonomy (NCBI): domain Eukaryota; kingdom Metazoa; phylum Arthropoda; class Insecta; order Coleoptera; family Anthribidae; genus Pseudeuparius; species Pseudeuparius sepicola. The sequence goes on from OY987302.1 coordinate 9,266,156, forward strand.
GATATCGGTGGCACCCATTAGTAGTTGACATTTAATGAAAATAGTTGCCTGGTTGGCAGTCGGCACAAAACAGAAACACGAGTCACACGCACACGCGCTTCGCGCCGCCGGCTTTAAAACCTAACCAAACCTGTGCCGAACTTAAAACTAATCTGACCTGAATTATATGCACCTGGCCTTCTGTTTTCTACTGTCCTTCATAGATACGGGGGTGGTTGAGTGTTCAAACCCGTCCCATTGAGAAAAAAGAAAAGGAAACATATTGTGATGATGTAACTTTACAATTTTCTACGCCTCAGTTAAATTGTCTGTCCTTAAAATTTCTAAAAAATTTCGCATGCGGCGCATTTTAATAAGCGAACACCTCCTTTTAATTCCTGCTTTTAAAAATCAATAATCCTTATGAATCCACAGGAAAATGGATTTCTATGGGAAGTTACCTACCTATCTACATATTCTACATTTAACCCTTTGAGAGGATGTGGCAATAAATTGATAGGCACAACTTATATTTTTACTTCCACATCACTCAAGAAATTCTCTCTCGGGCTTTTATGTAAAAAAAGAGTATCTACTTCTTACAGTTACTGCATAGTAAAATTATTCATTATTATAGTTCCACAGTTAACAAAGAAAAAACTACAATCAGTTGCGTAATATTTTTTGTAATATTAGGTTACTTAATTTTTTTAGTTCATTAAAAATGTTTGACCTTGAAATTTTGAAAATTTTCGCCTGCGGCGAAATTCTTGACAATGAAAAATGAACTTTGTCTACCAGCCCCCCTGACAATAATTTCTGGTTGCGCCACTGACTCTAATAAGATCGGAGCAGTGAAAGTGTGTAATAGATAATTTTTAAAAACGCATACGGTTGCGGTGAATTTTGTTTTGCTTGAAATATAATAAATAATTATGGATTTTGTTTTTTTTTTTTTGTTAAACAGTATTTAGGTATACAGGGTGTTTCCTAACCTCTCTGACAAAAAGAAGGAGGTGAAATTTCGCCTAATTTTAAGACGAAAATGTGGTATAAAATGTTTTCGAATGTCGCTTCGTTTTCGAAATAGAGGGTGTTGAAAAATAAAATTGTATGCGTTTTCTTTTCATTATTAATTAGTGGCAAACGTTATTCCAGTGATATTTGGCACACATAATAAGGGGTTTGAGTACCTATTTTACTGTGTGTCCATTTTAAACTTTTCAATTAGTTCATTCTCGGAGATCCGGGTAACGAGTAACATACTTTCGCAAAAATAAATAATACGCGCCAACATAAAAATTAATTTTAAGCAAATAACATACCAGAAATATTTCGTTTCCAAAATGGAACGGATTGAACTCGACAAAATTTTGACACCCAAGAAAACCAGTGATATTTTACCCAATGTCCATTTACCATTTTTTTTTCTTAATTTTGAACGTTTGACAATTTTGAATTCATTTTTAACATTTAAGTGCGGTAGGCGAAAATTTTATTGTTCGAATTTTGGCGTTAACCTTCATTTTGGCAATTTCAACCCAAACGGTTGATTTTATCGTTATGAAATAAGTAGATATACACTATTGTTGCAAAATAAAAGGATGCACTAAAATGATGAACCTGCAAGACCAAAAATACAACTTTAAAAAAGTTATTAGTATATAAAACCCATTGTGCTACCCCACCCCTCTGCCTCTGAGCTGTGGAAATTATTTTTTTCTACACGAAATTGTTGCACTTCAGCAACTAAAGGACTGTATCGAGTTTCAGTTAAATTGCTTGACGTTTGTAGAAGTTGTTACGAACAATATGTTTTCAAAGTGTACTTTTATCACACTGTAACTTTCTTATTATGCATTTTCGGACCCATGTTTGTAGGAAAACTTTTTGTTCGAAATCACATTTTCTACCTGTCATATTACACCCTGTATAAAACAAGACTACCGTTTCTTGAATGCAGGGTAATAATTTAACTACATCTTTAAATAATAATGATCGGGCCCATATTATCTGAGGCAACTTACTCGCTTCAAGTAAAGAAATATACTGTCTACATTTTACATAACCTCTTATTCTATAATCTTATGAGAGTTGAAATCATGCAGCTGGCTCTTATTGGACTATAAATAAATAATTTCCAATAAACCATTTAAGATTAGCTGAATGTTGTAGAAACTAATGATCATGAGGTCGCGTTTTGGAGATTGCGTTTTTTAAATAAGAATCGAAAACCACGTAAATTTTGTGGAATGCCCGATTTCAGGGAAAAACTGCAAGCGACATCGTTTTTTCGCGTGTCGGGTTAATGTTGGGCAACGTTCGATCAACACGGCATACAGAAGATTGTCCAGGAAAACTAAGTGCCCGACAGATTTCCAACTTCTGATTTGCTATGTTATTTTCAAAATGTTGAGGGTCTACGTTCGAAACTTGAATTGATTTATTCGTCAGTGTCCCTTGGGGAGTTTGACTGCATTGGTTTTGTGGAGTCTAACTTAACTAGCGATATTGTGAACTCTGAATGTTTTTCGGACAACTATACTGTGTTTCGATGTGACCGAAGATATGACTTGGTTAATTTAAGCAGAGGTGGTGGGGCACTACTTGCGATAAAAAATTATATAAAGGCTGAACAACTTAATCTAGGTGATCTCCTTGCTGCCTTTCCAATTATAGATATTGTTGGTTGTAAGTGTTCCGTTAATGATTACTTTTATTTTTTTGTTTATATTCTGTATATTCCACCACGTGTAACAATTGCGGAATATGAGAGTTTCCTCGAATTATTCTCTCTTAAAGTTTGTCAACATAAGTTTTTCCTTGTTATGGGTGATTTCAATGTTCCTTTCTTTTCTAATAATAATATTGATGATACTAAATCGCAGATTACGCTTAGCTTTATGAATTTTTTGGATGTATCACAAATTAACTATGTTAGAAACTCTAATGATAGAATCTTGGACCTAGTTTTTACTAACATGTCGGCAGAGTTAAAGCGCGAAGATTGTCCTTTTATAAGGGAGAGTTTACATCACCCAGCTTTGAGTATTTTGTTCGCTTTGATGTTTCCAATGAGCAAAAGATGTATAACTTTAGGAAGGCTCAATATCCAGCACTGTACATGGCACTCTCGGAGATTGATTGGAGCATTCTTCATAATTTTTCAGATGTTAATGAGGCTTGCCATTGTTTCTATGGCTTATTATATACCATATTTGACAGATATGTTCCTACATACCGAAATAAATTAAGTCGTAGGTTTCCGAGTTGGTATACTGGTGAAATTCGTTACATGATTAAACTTAAAGAGCATTACTGGCGTAAATTCAGAACATCTAAAAGCAACTCCACCTTTAATGACTATAAAAGACTCAGAGCAGTGTTAAAGAATCTTATCCATGAAGCTTATAACTTATATGTGAATAGTGTTGAATACTCTATTGTCACTGATCCTAAAAAGCTGTGGTCATTTGTTCGTAATAAAAAAGGATCTACAAGAATTCCAGGCAGATTGACGTCACACCGGGGCGAGTTGACTGATCCGGATACAATTGTGAATGCTTTTGCTTCATACTTTGCTAGCACCTACCAGTTACCATTCCATTCTTGTGCTGTCAGTCAGACCCTCTCTAATCAATTGACTGATACTATCAATATATCAATGTTTTCACTTGCAGATGTAAAACAGGCAATATCCAAACTTAAAAATAAACTTGTGTCTGGTCATGACTTAATTCCTAGTTTTATTGTTAAAGATTGTTCTCCACTTCTTGCTGAGCCATTAACTTTTTTATTTAATCTCTCAATTAAAACATCAACGTTCCCTGATTGCTGGAAACTTGCTCGGGTGTGTCCTGTTCATAAAAAGGGGATTATTTCTGATGTATCTAATTATAGGCCGATTTCCATCTTACCTAACTTTGCGAAGGTGTTTGAGATGTGCGTGTATAACCGCATCTATCCGGAGCTCAGAAACCAACTATCAGTTTCGCAGCACGGTTTCATGAAAAATCGCTCAACGACCACCAATCTCATTGAAATCTCCCAGTTCATTTGTGAGAGGCTCGATGACAGGGAGCAGGTTGATGTGGTGTATACGGACTTCTCGAGGGCGTTTGACAGGATCGATCATCCCACTTTATTGTACAAACTCTCGCTGGCTGGTTTTAGTGATAGCCTCGTTTCATTTTTTGAGTCTTACCTGAAGAACCGCCCTCAGTCCGTATGTTACAATGGCTTTAATTCTAACAAATATATTGCCACTTCTGGAGTTCCTCAGGGTTCCAATCTGGGGCCTCTGTTATTCCTTCTATTTATCAATGATATTACTGATAATCTCAAATGTGGTAAACTTTTGTTCGCGGACGACTTAAAAATCTATTGTTCAATACAATCCTTAGAGAACTGCTTATTTCTCCAGAAGCAGCTTTGTGAATTGGATGCTTGGTGTGTCGTTAATCACCTGGATTTAAACCCTGCCAAGTGCAGTGTGGTTAGGTACTCTCGAAAAGAGTCAAATATAACATTTGATTACAAATTAGGTAACACAAGTCTTGCTTCTAAGGACAGTGTTGATGATCTTGGGGTCCGCTTTGATAGTGTCATGTCGTTCAATGAGCATTTCAATAATATTTCGATGTCTGCCTACAAAACTTTGGGTTTTTTGTTGAGACACTGTCGAGGCTTCACAAATATTGCGGCTTTGAAGACTCTGTTCTTTTCACTCGTCCGTTCCAAACTGGAATATTGTTCTGTTATTTGGCATCCAATTTATGAAACCCATGAAAAGCAATTAGAGTATGTTCAAAGAAAATTTCTTAAATTTCTTTATTATAAAACTCACGGCATGTACCCTCCTCGTGCATATGAACATCAGGCACTTCTTAATGAATTTAATATGTGTTCATTGATAGTTCGCCGATCCGTTTCTGGTGTTTCCTTTTTATATAACTGTATCCGAAACAATACAGATTCTGCTTTTTTTCTTTCTAGACTAAACATACGAGTACCAAGACCTAATTCACGGCTAACATCTACATTTTACGTTCCCTATGCTCGTACTAATATAATGTTTAAGTCGCCAATTTATTTTACATCCAGTCTCCATAATATGTTGCCTGATGAATGTGATCTGTTTGATTGCTCCAAGCCTTCCTTTTGAGGTGTGCCATTGAGTGCTTTTCATAATTTCACGTTATGTGTTGGGTAGTATTAGTATTAGTCCGCTGATAATTGTACTGTACAGGGTAGATACCCTGCGTGGGGCTCCCTATACTATGTTGATTATATTGATTGAGCTGTGCTTACTTTATAATCAGTTTTCTTTATTTTTTCTGTGGTGCTATGTTCCCTTTATATTTATCTTTGTATGTTGTCCTGTAAATGGATTTTTCTGTTGGGCAATAAATAAATAAATAAATAAACACGCCTGCAGCCCCCTTAGTGTCCCAGACCCCCGTGTAGCCAAATAAAGCACTATCGCGCCGGAAGGACGTATTGGCACAACGCCGCGCCGGCTTAATCCGATCATGAGGTCGCGTTTTGGAGAGTGCGTTTTTTAAATAAGAATCGAAAACCACGTAAATTTTGTGGAATGCCCGATTTCAGGGAAAAACTGCAAGCGACATCGGTTTTTTGCGTGTCGGGTTAATGTTGGGCAACGTTCGATCAACACGCCTGCAGCCCCCTTAGTGTCCCAGACCCCCGTGTAGCCAAATAAAGCACTATCGCGCCGGAAGGACGTATTGGCACAACGCCGGCTTAATCCGATCATGAGGTCGCGTTTTGGAGATTGCGTTTTTTAAATAAGAATCGAAAACCACGTAAATTTTGTGGAATGCCCGATTTCAGGGAAAAACTGCAAGCGACATCGGTTTTTTGCGTGTCGGGTTAATGTTGGGCAACGTTCGATCAACACGCCTGCAGCCCCCTTAGTGTCCCAGACCCCCGTGTAGCCAAATAAAGCACTATCGCGCCGGAAGGACGTATTGGCACAACGCCGGCTTAATCCGATCATGAGGTCGCGTTTTGGAGATTGCGTTTTTTAAATAAGAATCGAAAACCACGTAAATTTTGTGGAATGCCCGATTTCAGGGAAAAACTGCAAGCGACATCGGTTTTTTGCGTGTCGGGTTAATGTTGGGCAACGTTCGATCAACACGCCTGCAGTCCCCTTAGTGTCCCAGACCCCCGTGTAGCCAAATAAAGCACTATCGCGCCGGAAGGACGTATTGGCACAACGCCGCGCCGGCTTAATCCGATCATGAGGTCGCGTTTTGGAGATTGCGTTTTTTTAAATAAGAATCGAAAACCACGTAAATTTTGTGGAATGCCCGATTTCAGGGAAAAACTGCAAGCGACATCGGTTTTTTGCGTGTCGGGTTAATGTTGGGCAACGTTCGATCAACACGCCTGCAGCCCCCTTAGTGTCCCAGACCCCCGTGTAGCCAAATAAAGCACTATCGCGCAGGGAAGGACGTATTGGCACAACGCCGCGCCGGCTTAATCCGATCATGAGGTCGCGTTTTGGAGATTGCGTTTTTTTAAATAAGAATCGAAAACCACGTAAATTTTGTGGAATGCCCGATTTCAGGGAAAAACTGCAAGCGACATCGGTTTTTTGCGTGTCGGGTTAATGTTGGGCAACGTTCGATCAACACGCCTGCAGCCCCCTTAGTGTCCCAGACCCCCGTGTAGCCAAATAAAGCACTATCGCGCAGGGAAGGACGTATTGGCACAACGCCGCGCCGGCTTAATCCGATCATGAGGTCGCGTTTTGGAGATTGCGTTTTTTTAAATAAGAATCGAAAACCACGTAAATTTTGTGGAATGCCCGATTTCAGGGAAAAACTGCAAGCGACATTGGTTTTTTGCGTGTCGGGTTAATGTTGGGCAACGTTCGATCAACACGCCTGCAGCCCCCTTAGTGTCCCAGACCCCCGTGTAGCCAAATAAAGCACTATCGCGCAGGGAAGGACGTATTGGCACAACGCCGCGCCGGCTTAATCCGATCATGAGGTCGCGTTTTGGAGATTGCGTTTTTTTAAATAAGAATCGAAAACCACGTAAATTTTGTGGAATGCCCGATTTCAGGGAAAAACTGCAAGCGACATCGGTTTTTTGCGTGTCGGGTTAATGTTGGGCAACGTTCGATCAACACGCCTGCAGCCCCCTTAGTGTCCCAGACCCCCGTGTAGCCAAATAAAGCACTATCGCGCAGGGAAGGACGTATTGGCACAACGCCGCGCCGGCTTAATCCGATCATGAGGTCGCGTTTTGGAGATTGCGTTTTTTAAATAAGAATCGAAAACCACGTAAATTTTGTGGAATGCCCGATTTCAGGGAAAAACTGCAAGCGACATCGGTTTTTTGCGTGTCGGGTTAATGTTGGGCAACGTTCGATCAACACGCCTGCAGCCCCCTTAGTGTCCCAGGCCCCCGTGTAGCCAAATAAAGCACTATCGCGCCGGAAGGACGTATTGGCACAACGCCGCGCCGGCTTAATCCGATCATGAGGTCGCGTTTTGGAGATTGCGTTTTTTTAAATAAGAATCGAAAACCACGTAAATTTTGTGGAATGCCCGATTTCAGGGAAAAACTGCAAGCGACATCGGTTTTTTGCGTGTCGGGTTAATGTTGGGCAACGTTCGATCAACACGCCTGCAGCCCCCTTAGTGTCCCAGACCCCCGTGTAGCCAAATAAAGCACTATCGCGCAGGGAAGGACGTATTGGCACAACGCCGCGCCGGCTTAATCCGATCATGAGCTCGCGTTTTGGAGATTGCGTTTTTTTAAATAAGAATCGAAAACCACGTAAATTTTGTGGAATGCCCGATTTCAGGGAAAAACTGCAAGCGACATCGGTTTTTTGCGTGTCGGGTTAATGTTGGGCAACGTTCGATCAACACGCCTGCAGCCCCCTTAGTGTCCCAGACCCCCGTGTAGCCAAATAAAGCACTATCGCGCAGGGAAGGACGTATTGGCACAACGCCGCGCCGGCTTAATCCGATCATGAGGTCGCGTTTTGGAGATTGCGTTTTTTTAAATAAGAATCGAAAACCACGTAAATTTTGTGGAATGCCCGATTTCAGGGAAAAACTGCAAGCGACATCGGTTTTTTGCGTGTCGGGTTAATGTTGGGCAACGTTCGATCAACACGCCTGCAGCCCCCTTAGTGTCCCAGACCCCCGTGTAGCCAAATAAAGCACTATCGCGCCGGAAGGACGTATTGGCACAACGCCGCGCCGGCTTAATCCGATCATGAGGTCGCGTTTTGGAGATTGCGTTTTTTTAAATAAGAATCGAAAACCACGTAAATTTTGTGGAATGCCCGATTTCAGGGAAAAACTGCAAGCGACATCGGTTTTTTGCGTGTCGGGTTAATGTTGGGCAACGTTCGATCAACACGCCTGCAGCCCCCTTAGTGTCCCAGACCCCCGTGTAGCCAAATAAAGCACTATCGCGCAGGGAAGGACGTATTGGCACAACGCCGCGCCGGCTTAATCCGATCATGAGCTCGCGTTTTGGAGATTGCGTTTTTTTAAATAAGAATCGAAAACCACGTAAATTTTGTGGAATGCCCGATTTCAGGGAAAAACTGCAAGCGACATCGGTTTTTTGCGTGTCGGGTTAATGTTGGGCAACGTTCGATCAACACGCCTGCAGCCCCCTTAGTGTCCCAGACCCCCGTGTAGCCAAATAAAGCACTATCGCGCAGGGAAGGACGTATTGGCACAACGCCGCGCCGGCTTAATCCGATCATGAGGTCGCGTTTTGGAGATTGCGTTTTTTTAAATAAGAATCGAAAACCACGTAAATTTTGTGGAATGCCCGATTTCAGGGAAAAACTGCAAGCGACATCGGTTTTTTGCGTGTCGGGTTAATGTTGGGCAACGTTCGATCAACACGCCTGCAGCCCCCTTAGTGTCCCAGACCCCCGTGTAGCCAAATAAAGCACTATCGCGCCGGAAGGACGTATTGGCACAACGCCGCGCCGGCTTAATCCGATCATGAGGTCGCGTTTTGGAGATTGCGTTTTTTTAAATAAGAATCGAAAACCACGTAAATTTTGTGGAATGCCCGATTTCAGGGAAAAACTGCAAGCGACATCGGTTTTTTGCGTGTCGGGTTAATGTTGGGCAACGTTCGATCAACACGCCTGCAGCCCCCTTAGTGTCCCAGACCCCCGTGTAGCCAAATAAAGCACTATCGCGCAGGGAAGGACGTATTGGCACAACGCCGCGCCGGCTTAATCCGATCATGAGGTCGCGTTTTGGAGATTGCGTTTTTTTAAATAAGAATCGAAAACCACGTAAATTTTGTGGAATGCCCGATTTCAGGGAAAAACTGCAAGCGACATCGGTTTTTTGCGTGTCGGGTTAATGTTGGGCAACGTTCGATCAACACGCCTGCAGCCCCCTTAGTGTCCCAGACCCCCGTGTAGCCAAATAAAGCACTATCGCGCCGGAAGGACGTATTGGCACAACGCCGCGCCGGCTTAATCCGATCATGAGGTCGCGTTTTGGAGATTGCGTTTTTTTAAATAAGAATCGAAAACCACGTAAATTTTGTGGAATGCCCGATTTCAGGGAAAAACTGCAAGCGACATCGGTTTTTTTGCGTGTCGGGTTAATGTTGGGCAACGTTCGATCAACACGCCTGCAGCCCCCTTAGTGTCCCAGACCCCCGTGTAGCCAAATAAAGCACTATCGCGCAGGGAAGGACGTATTGGCACAACGCCGCGCCGGCTTAATCCGATCATGAGCTCGCGTTTTGGAGATTGCGTTTTTTTAAATAAGAATCGAAAACCACGTAAATTTTGTGGAATGCCCGATTTCAGGGAAAAACTGCAAGCGACATCGGTTTTTTGCGTGTCGGGTTAATGTTGGGCAACGTTCGATCAACACGCCTGCAGCCCCCTTAGTGTCCCAGACCCCCGTGTAGCCAAATAAAGCACTATCGCGCAGGGAAGGACGTATTGGCACAACGCCGCGCCGGCTTAATCCGATCATGAGGTCGCGTTTTGGAGATTGCGTTTTTTTAAATAAGAATCGAAAACCACGTAAATTTTGTGGAATGCCCGATTTCAGGGAAAAACTGCAAGCGACATCGGTTTTTTGCGTGTCGGGTTAATGTTGGGCAACGTTCGATCAACACGCCTGCAGCCCCCTTAGTGTCCCAGACCCCCGTGTAGCCAAATAAAGCACTATCGCGCCGGAAGGACGTATTGGCACAACGCCGCGCCGGCTTAATCCGATCATGAGGTCGCGTTTTGGAGATTGCGTTTTTTTAAATAAGAATCGAAAACCACGTAAATTTTGTGGAATGCCCGATTTCAGGGAAAAACTGCAAGCGACATCGGTTTTTTGCGTGTCGGGTTAATGTTGGGCAACGTTCGATCAACACGCCTGCAGCCCCCTTAGTGTCCCAGACCCCCGTGTAGCCAAATAAAGCACTATCGCGCCGGATGGACGTATTGGCACAACGCCGGCTTAATCCGATCATCCGGTTCATCCGCCGCCGCTGTTTTACGAGCTGCATGGGAGTGTGTACACGTGTCCGACGCGTCGGGGAGGTTTTTTGCAGCCGACCGTATTTTGTGGAGAGCTGGAGCGCCGGGTCCGGCGGGGCCGCTGAACGAATCTGATATACGGGATACGGGACTATCAGTTTATCAGTAGTTATTATTCGGCATTGGTCTTCCATTCGCCCTTGTTGCTCCCACATTATATTTTTTGTCCCAGACTACGAAAAACATTTTAAGAAAAAACCGTCACCTCCTGCTAAACCAGAAGAAGTGATATTCAAGCGTGCCGTTCAGATTTTTTATTCACTTTACTATATAGTCTAATGAAGAAACAAAATCGCATTATTTAATTTTTCAAAAAACAAACGGTTATTAAGCGATAACTTTTTTTTACAAATGCAACTGTTTTTTTTTATGATAGCATTCAATTCCTCGGGAAAAACTACATAGGGTATTCAGATTTGATGCGGAACTGCACTGTAAAACTGTGATGCTCTAAACGATTTTGATGAATTTTTATGTGTGTGCAGGAAGTCAGTGTCCTTACGCACTTGTGAAACATAATATCGTCATGATAGCATTAGTATTACACGGCACGATTTTTTTCGATGCGATTTTTTGGAAATTATATTACCTAGGAATTTTTTTATCGCCAACGTAGCGTTATTCAGCACCCCCTGAAACCCGATGTCCCAAGTTTTATTCATTTACTTCGCCGACTAACATTTCTACAGGGCCTTAAATTTGGGAAAATCGTTTTTTTTATTTTCAATTAAAAATCAGGAAAGCTTTGGAAATATCTGAATATCGAGCAAACTTATTCAAAACTGCCCAAGAATGTCATATTAATAAATAAGACGGCAAAGAACATCGTTTTATCTTTTTTAAAATAATGCTTAAATATGCCATATTTTTTATGTATGATTTTTTTCGATGCGATATGTTAAAATTGCTATTAGCGTTTTTTTTTTTCTATAAAATATCTGGCAACGTAGCTTTCATCGGCACTCCCTGATATTTGGGTTTCAGGCTGAAACCCAAATATCCCATGTTTTATGAATATACCTCGCCAACTAACATTTCTGATATTGTTGGTATTTTTTTTTTAATTTTAAATTAAAAATCAGGAATACTTTGGAAATATTTGAAAATCGGATAAACTTAATCCCAACGTCTAAAAAAGTGTCTCACTAATAGAGAAAACGGAAAACCAACGTTTTAAAATAATACTTAAACATGGCATATCTAATTCTTCACAGATCACAGAAAAGATGCGTCATATTTTGATATTATTTTAACACGGTACCTACGATGATGTTCTTTTTCTGTTTTCTTTATTAGTGGGCCATTTTTAGGATGTTGAGAAAGTTTACCTGATTTTCAAATATTTCCGAAGCATTCCTGATTTTTAATTGAAAATAAAAAAATTCAAGTTTCCCAAATTTAAGGCCCCGCAGAAATGTTAGCCGGAGAAATGAATTAATAAAACTTTGGACATTAGGGTTTTAGGGGGCGCTGAATCAAGCGACGTTGCCAGATTTCCGATAAAGAAATTCCTAATAGCATTTCCCAAAAAAATGCACGCAGGGAAATCATAGCAGGCCGTGGAATAGTGATGCCACCATGACGTCCCACAAGTGCGTAAGGACACTTTCTACACACACACACACACACACACAAATTCATCAAAATCGTGCAGCCCATCACAATTTTACAGCGAAGTTCCGGATCAAATCTGAACACCCTATATGTTTGGTGTTTCAACCATCAACTTATCTTAAAAATTATCAAGATTATTTAAATCCAACTAATCATATGCCCCTGTTAACGATAATTTCACTTGTGCCAAATCAAAGCGGTAATACCACTTGTGCAATTATCACTTCGTTGCTTAGCAACCGCGAATCTGTCCGATACAGACACGTACTTCTTAAAATTGGTGTGTTTTACACTGTCCTGAATGCAGCTTATAAATTATGTTGCGGGTATTGTATCAATGAATTTATATAACTTTTACATTGCTAAATTAGCGTTATTAGACCTCCGTCTCCGTTTAAATTTATGACACACATTCAGAAAATAAACCAACGCTAACAGGGTATAGGTATGTATAATCGCATTTCCCTTGGATATCCAAGCATCATATTTGTTTACTCGAACGCTACAGTCGAAGCTGTCAATAAACTCGTTCAAAATCAGGAAATGGAAACGTAAACATAGAAAAAATTAATACAGAAATTATTAAATCGTATTTGTGAAATAATCTCGACAAATACCACTCGTGCTGGAAATTTTTCTAAATAATTTTATTCTCAAACGCTATTTTGCCCATTAGCAAAACCACTCCTACAAATTGGGCTTTTATTTTCAGAGATAAAAGACCACTTTATACTCGTGATCTTTCTGGGCAAAATAGCGCTTTCGAAAAAATTATCGATAACATTTCCGACACTTGAGATATTACATACGATAATCGCTCGTAACGTTCTAGCTAGAACAAAAAAGTCACTTCCGGCTAAACCGGAAGTAATATAAGTATGGGGTGCAAATTTTTATCCACTTTACCAGGCTAATAAAAAATGCAACAGTTTTTTAAAAAATCGGTTATTTTGAGATAGGTAAGTTTTTTGTTCGAAATTCGATTGTTTTTTTCTTCAATTTGTTGTAAGAAGCTACACAAGTTTTTAATCGTTCGTGACCTCTTCACTGGGACACACTGTACATAGGTACCTATATACTGCACAAAGAGACTGAAGTAAACTCTTTAATGACATGAAACGAAAGATAATTAAATCCATCAAAACAAATACATCTCCCAAATTGAACTGAATCCCTGCGTAAAATAAACACCACTACAATTTACCAAATTAGGGTTTACCCAATTCCGTGTTTATGGTAAATCCGATTTAGGTGTTACTGTTATTACAACCTTCCTGATTCTGATTAGCTACAGCGCTTTAGGCAATTAGGAGATAGCTGCTGCAGAATATTTTCTTTCCGAATGTACAAAGAAGGTATTTTGGAGCAGACGTGGACAAACAGTATTTAATGAACTTGGTTAGAATGTGTAACTATACTTCGCAGTTTATTTTCTGCCTACTTTGTGGCTCAAATATAAAAAAAACACTCTTCTAAAAAACGATCTGTCTATAGACTTGTCGCGGTTTCACCAGCATGACGCTTTTTGTTCTTGCAGGATTCCTGGCTGTCTGAGAATGCGGGGAGTTGCGAGTTTGCCTTCCTAATTATTCCCATATTGCGCCAACGCAAATCCTCAACTCGGGGCTATGTGGGTGTTTCGCAAACACTACGTTGTGCTCCAAGCAGAAATATGGCTAATAACGGCTATTAATTGAACCAAACTGGTTCTCGGTCATTGTTAACCTGTGACAACAATCAACATTTAGGAACTAAGGGGGACAGGATTGGCACACCTGAACTTGTCGACATTCAAAGGGCAAAAGTAGTAGTCATTGTGTAGAAGGAAAACAAATTCAAACATAAACTCAAAATTGTTTTGTCCTATTCCTAACAAATAGCTTACAGTCGACATAATTTCCGTATTTATCTTCGAGTAAGCATCATCAGGCAGATGGGGTAAATGATTTTGCATAAGAGTTGAATTTATTATTTTATATTGTATTATATTGTATTATTGTATCTATGAGGAATACGAGCTAATTTCCTTTTCCTAACTACTACGAGTCTTCATCTAGCATCTATAGAAGGGATCTTTGAAAAGATCCATGGCTTTTCGCTTCTGGAGTTCTTCAAAGATACCTAGAGTAATAACTAGAGTAACCCAAATATGCAAGTCGAAACCCTAAAAATATGCGCATAAATAAGCAAATAATTTAGTCAAAATATGCAGGAAAATGTTGAAAATATGCAAATTAAGAAATACTTTAAACATTGCGTTAATGTCAGTTGTGGCACATCTCATTGCTCAATTTGGCAATATGAGTAGAAGTTTTCACATGTTGGTCTACTTGGAATTTTTTATCGCATGGAATCTGCAATGAAAGAAAAATTGAATTATTAAACTGAATATCAGTAGATACGTAGGTAGGAACTTCGATAGAAATGTTAAACGTAAGTGTCGTGATTCCTGAGTGTACCAATGGTGCGAAATCGGTTGATATAATATGGGTTATTTTTCTAGATAAAAAATATAGATAGACAAACGAATAAAAAATACCTATATGGGGTTCTACTATAATGTAGGTATCCCAAGAAGAATTTAACTTACGAACGATTTTGCACCATTGGTACACCCTGTATATTAAATATTCAAAACTATACTCACAATTTTAACGCACGCAGAATAGTAGACTTTTCCCATATATACTCTTAGTTCTTTGTATGGCTTAATCCGCACTGACGCACTATTGACTTTGGGCATTTTACTTTACTAAAATACAACAACTCCCAAAACAAAACAAACACACGGCCACTGAGGCTACTGAGGCCACCCCAACACACACGGAGATTGATACGTTAAACTCGATCCCCCTTTGGCAAGGCGATAGCCGGCCGCCCCTCGGAAAAGGGTTGCCCCGGGGGTTGAGGAGGGTGCGCCCCGATTAGGGTAATATGCGGCCAACGCAAACACGAAATGCGAAAGTTCCCCGATGCTATATTACCTCACGCGGTCCAACATTGTGCCGTGCAAAATTTGAGGGGTAAAAGTTTTGGTCGCATGCCAAAAAATTTCGACTGCTCGATGACGAGACGTGCGGATCATTTGCGAACTGTTTGGACTGAACGTGATTAGATTCCTTCGGGATTTGACCAGTGGTTCGGTAGCGTGCAAATCCGTCCAGGGGAGAGCTGACCCGGCAGCGGAGGTCTGCGTCGCAGACGGGCGGCCAAATCCAGGGGCGGCCGTTGGCAGTCGGCACTACCTCTATTCTGGTCTTTGCTCTGTGGCAACTGCGCGGCGCGGCGTGACGTTTCGTAAGGGATTCACATAACGTGTGTAAGTGATGTTTGATGTTTTACACTGGCGAGCAAAAAATTTAGGTCACTTAGGAAATTGCAAATAATTTTAGAAAAAAAATATTTAGGGTATCTTTGGTCTAGTAGGCGGTTAATCATTTGTTTGCCGAGACATGCTATCTGTCATATTTGATATCTGTCACTTATTGCTACCGTGTTTACGTCTTCTATGAAATAACGCGTATTCGGCTTAATTAAAAATTCATACTTTGTTGAGTAATTTTCAGTTTAGTGTTAAATTCCATCTGTACAACCTATCAGTCGTTCGGTGTATTGTTTGTGAAATTCATTTTAACAAGTCATAATGCCTCTAGATCCTGTTACTGTGGCAAGAATTGTAGCAATGATACAAGATTGTCGAGGACAACGTGAAACTGCAAGAATTGTTGGTAAGAGCCTTTGTGCTGTTCAAAATGTGTATCGGCGCTATCAGGAGACTGGCCTGATAACCAGAAAGCCAGGATCCGGGAGAAAAAAAGTCACCACTCCAAGAGATGACCGTTTTTTGGTGTTCACAAGTTTACGGAATAGAACAGCTTCTGCGGTTTCGTTGCGAAATCACCTTCACGAGGTGAGAAATGTTAATGTTAGCGAATGGACCGTCAGAAGAAGACTTCGTGCCGCCGGATTATCTTGTAGAAGGATGGCTACAGGACCACCGTTGCAACGTCGACATCGAGTTGCAAGATTAGCTTTTGCCAGAAATCACTTGGCATGGAACAATAATGACTGGAGCAAGGTACTGTTTTCAGATGAGTCCCGTTTTTGCCTCACTGGGTCAGACGGACGTCGGCGAGTATGGAGAAGACCCGGAGAAAGATATGCCCCAGTTTGTATTGACGAGCGACTTCCATTTGGTGGTGGGTCAGTTATGGTTTGGGCAGGAGTCACTTCACAAGCACGCACGGAGTTAGTTTTTGTACAGAATGGGTCCCTGACAGCACACAGGTATATCACGGAAATTCTGGAAGATCATGTTATGCCTTTCATGATCACTATGGATGATCATGGCATTTTTATGCAAGATAATGCTAGACCCCACGCAGCCAATGTTGTCAGAGAGTATTTAGATGAGATAGGAATCAGGCGGTTTGATTGGCCAGCACTCAGTCCAGACATGAATCCCATCGAACACGTCTGAGATAAGTTAGGACGACGTATCCGAAGCCATACACCAGCTCCAAGGACTGCCCAGGAGCTGAGAGAGTTGCTATTGCAGGAGTGGAATAACATCGACCAGAATGCAATCCTTAATTTAATTGAAAGTATGCCTCGCCGACTTCAAGCAGTCATTAACGCAAGAGGGGGGAATACACGTTACTAATAATCATTTTTTTCCAATAATGTTAAGTTTCACTTATTTCTTTACTTCAAATAACATTCACTTCAAGGCAAATTTTGTTACTTTTTTAGAATAAATCATGAAAACTAAAATAAAGCGCTTCAATTCAATATTGCATACTAAATTTAGCTTATAAAATACACTAGGATAATTTACATTATGCAAATATAAGAATGAAACCGAAAATTAAAAAAATATATCACAATTTCAAGATGACCTAAATTTTTTGCTCGCCAGTGTACTTGTAGGTTTTGTTTTTATTTTTTTATATTTTAAAACATTTTTTATTTTAAAGAAATATTTAACCTTGTTCCTTTCAGTCTGGAAATTCTACCAGACCCAAAATATATTACTTATTATAATAAGTCTCATTGCCTGTGGTACCTATTTTATCGTTATAAATATACAGTATCTGCCAGACAGTTGGACACAAATGAAAATTTTCTTTATTTGAATTTTCTAAAAAAAAATATTCTGGATAAAAGTTGGTGCTTGTGCTTAAACTCAAAATCCACCCGTAAAAATTTTGAAATTTGTATTCGTATACAGGGAAGGTTGAAAAATATGAAAATTCCTCAAGAGTAAAGTACCCTTATATTTTCTAAAATTTATTTGTGGCGTAAACAGATCCATTGAATTTTAATTGGGTTTTTCGCGAAAAACTCAATTAAAATTCAATGGAAAAGTACCCTTATTTTTAGAACTAGAGCAGAATGGCACTAAGAAAAGTTGTTTGGAATCCCAAGGCAATGTCAAATATGAATTCACAACCACCTTCTCAAAAGAAGAAATCAAATAACACTTTGTCATAATATTTAGATATTAGAGCATGACAGTACAATACTAACGATTTTTATTTAAGTTCAACTAGCATCTTAAAAACACTTAATAACTGAAAGTTTTGCAAAGTTTGTCGTTTTTTGTGTCCACAGTGTCCAGGTAAAATACTCCTACAATTTCAAACATAACATAGCAACTAATCTGTGGAACAGATGTTACAAAACGTACATACCGAAATGAACCGAAGAACAATAATAGTCTGATATTTTTATTGTTGAATTATCATTTATTAAATAACGCTTAAATTTTTGTTGCTGTATTAAAATAGTTTTGTGTTCCACAGATTAGTTGCTATGTTTGAAATTGTATAGGAGTATTTTACCTGGACACAAAAAAACGACAAACTTTGCAGAAGTTTTAAGATGCTAGTTGAACGTAAATAAAAATCGATGGTATCGTACTGTCATGCTCGAAGATGTGCTTCAAAATACATAGCTAATATTATTTATTATACAGCGTGGTGAATAAAAAATTCGAAAGAGTGATTTTTCTTCTTCTTTTCAGTAGGTGGCTGTGAATTCATATTTGACATTGTCTTGGGATTCTAAACAACTTTTCTTCGTGGCATACTGCTGTAGTTCTAATAAATAAACTTCAAATAAAGAAAATTCCTATTTGTGTCCAACTCTCTGGCAGACACTGTATATTTTTGAGAATACCTATTATTATTTTTGTTATACCTACATAATAATTTTTGCTATTACCTCGTAGGTAATTACAAGAGACGGAAAACCCTAGAAATGCAAGATTTTTGAAATTTTTATAACCTGAAAGAAATGTTTATTATATTCTGCAGACGGGCGGCCACACATCTAGGAACACCACTGAATCCGTCCCTGCTGGAAACACCGCAGATGGCCGAGAGCGATGGAAAAATGTAGATTGCTCCTTAGTGGCTTAGATGTCTGAATCGTATTCATATATTAACTCGATAAGAAAGCAGCAAAATACAAAAGGCTTTCTTTTTTGACAGCCCGCGGCAGTTTGCCAAGACCAGACGACACCATGCAATATTCGCAGTCCATGTAAATGTGAAATTTTAAAAGCCCGAGCACCAAAACATGGGGGGAAACAGACCTGCCGCAATATCTTAAATGTATTCATTACTTCCACTCCATAAATGTATTTGCGCTTGCCGACATGGAAAATGAACGTCTGCATGCAAACTACGAGCCATACGCCGCGCCGGGCAGGGGAAAAGGGAGAATTCCCTTGTACACATACCTACTTTACGGATGAACCAAAGTTGGAGAGATTGCTTGTGTTGCCGAAGGGCGAATGGCATAATCAAGTTTTTTTTTAATTCACGCAATCTACAATTTACTTGAAGGGGGAGGAGACTGATAAACTTAAGTCAACTAACTCTAGAAGACTTGTTTAGGAAGAGCAAATATCTGACGCTGGCATAAGAATATTAACAGAATACAATCGATACAACAGCGAAGAGATGTCGTCCGTATAAGTATGTACAATTGTACAAGGGTGTATTTGATAAAGGTTATAATCCCACTTGGTCTACGGAGTTGTTTGCAGTGGTTAAAATTCGAGAATTTGACAATCCAGTGACCCACATGCTGGAAGACCTGCAGAAAACACCGATTAAGGGCTGCTTTTACGAACTTGAACTTCAGCGCACTCGCCACCCATTTACATACCTAGTTGAGAAAGTGTTTAAAAAGAAGGGAAATAAAATATTTGTCAAATGGATCGGCTTTTCCCAAGATCATGGGAGGAAATTTTTAATTAACGTTTTATTTTGAAATCTAATTTTGGGGTTACCTTTTGCTTTAAAAAAGATGAAAAATGACCCACTCAAACGTGGTCATGTGACTTTCGTTAACTGTCGAAAATGACATTTAAAAAAATATATCGCAAAAATGGGTTTATTTGTTAAAATATCAAAAAGTTTTACTTGAAAAAGTTGTTTGTTTTTCAATTTTACGTAAGTGTATACAAAATTTGAACGCTCTACTAAAATATTTAGTTTTTTGCCAATTTTTTGATATTTCTGAAATTTCTGAAATTTCTGAAAATTTTAAAAACTCGAAACTCCGAAAATACTATTTGATATCACTAGCTTTATCATTCTATTAATTTTTTATTACTAATTACCGATAATAATAGGTATTTTTCAAAAGAAAATGATATTTACGCTTTAAAATTCTGTTATGTTTGTTGCAAAGTTGATGTACCGTCTAGCATCTGGGGTATAAATTTAGTTACATTACGTTTCCCAGTTCTAAATTGATGCCAAAATAATAATAAATTAAAATATCATCAAACTATTTTACGTATCTAAGCAAAATTCTTGACTTTTATGGAACAAATAATTATTACCTTTAAGTTTAATTTCACCTTAATCGATATTGATGAGTAGGCCACGGAGAGAATGGAAGCAATTGTTTTTATTTGACAGTTTGATAACTAAATAAAAACAACTATCAAATAAAAACTCAATATCGATTAATGTGAAATCAAACTTAAAGGTAATAATTATTTGTTCCATAAAAGTCGAGAATTTTGCTTAAGATACGTAAAATAGTTTGATGATATATAAATTTATTATTATTTTGGCATCAATTTAGAACTGGGAAACGTAATGTAACTAAATGTATACCTCAAACGCTAGACGGTACATCAACTTTGCAACAAACATAACAGAATTTTAAAGCGTATATATCATTTTCTTTTGAAAAATACCAATTCTTATCGGTAATTAGTAATAAAAGTTAATAGAATGATAAAGCTAGTGATATAAAATAGTTTTTATGAAGTTTCGAGTTTTTAAAATTTTCAGAAATTTCATAAATTTAAAAATTGGCAAAAAACTAAATATTTTAGTAGGGCGTTCAAATTGGGTACACTTACGTAAAATTGAAAAACAAATAACTTTTTCAAGTAAAACTTTTTGATATTTTAACAACTAAACCCATTTTTGGCGATATATTTTTTTAAATGTCATTTTTGACAGATAACGAAAGTCACATGACCACGTTTGAATGGGTCATTTTTCATCTTTTCTAAAGCAAAAGGTAACCCCAAGATTAAATTTCAAAATAAAACGTTAATTAAAAATTTCCCCCCTATGGTGCGAACTTTTTGGAGGACACTGTAGATATCCTATAAATTAAATATGATTAGCTTCAGCATTTTTCTGATAACACTAAAATTAACAAACCAAACCAAGCAGTCTCTCTCAGTGAAGGTTTCTGTATCAGGAGTACACAACATTATTTAAATAAAAATTGTAAAAATACTTTCAAACAATAAGTAACTGTGTAGAAGTCAAAAATCTGCAAAATAACATGTGAAAATATTTTTTCTTGATTATGATAAGGAACCTACGCATAAAGCCAAAGCATTCAGTCAACTGATTGAATACTTCTATAACCTAAACTAACAAAGGCGGAAATTGCTAAATAGCTAAATGACATGACAAATAATAATATTGCATATCTTATACCTAATCAAACGAAACTGGCCTTATGTCATTGATTGCATTAGCTCACAATATAGGAAACCTATATACCCTTCTCTCATTTTAGGCCTCATGAATATAAGACATACAATTTCAAAAATATATTGCCTGAAATCAAACTATAGCATATTACTGGATATAGGTTAGATATAGGTATAGATTAAATTTTACATTAGGTTTCCTTGTCGGCGCAATTAACATCTATCTGATAATTGAATTTGATGTTAGGTATCAGCCAAATCGATTAACGACCGATTAGTTTATTACCGGTGTTTATAGGCATCAGCAGAAATTTGATCCGGAGCACAGGATTACCTGACACGATTCAATCAACGCGTCTGTATTTATTTGTTTAGATTATCCACTGCGAATGGCTTAATGCTTAGTTTACAGAACGTTCTAGTGAGTTTACATTATGTATTGTCACAGACCTGTACATCTACAGGGTGATTCAGTTCCGGTGCTCAACATGGGGATCTCGGAAACGGTAACAGATACAAAGTCGATCAAATGGGGGCAAAGTTGCGCCTTTGGGCACCTAACAATATGCTGTTAAGAAAGTTAAAATATTTTGATGGCTTCCTGAGATATTTAAGAAAAACCGAATTTTTGAAAATTAGATTTTATTTCTTTCTGGCGCCATTTGCCATAATATTGAAAAATAAATTATTATACCTTTTTGATCGCAACTTTTTCTGGACTACGTCATGGTATTTTTATATTTTCGGGGCGACGTTTCGTTTTGAGTTAGAGGGGTCATCTTCATTTTTTTAAATACAAACCTTGATTTTTATTGCATATTTCGAAATGAATCGTTGTCCTGAGTACAATGATGTATGACACATACTTTTTTTTTGTATTGGTCGCTAAAAAGCACATTTACTAAGAAAAAAATTAATACGGTCCTGGACTATGCATATTTTTCTTTTTTTTTTCAAAGCTATTCCGATTATAACAAGTGATCATTATTTTAATACCTACTGGATTAATTAAACTCCATGTTTGTCATAATTTGAAATTCTTTTTTATATAAACACTTTAGGTAAATAACAACAATAGTAAACAATAGTGGGATACATTTTACCTAAAGTAAAAAAAATATTTTCAAAATATGACAAACATGAAGTTTAATTAATTCAGTAGGTATTAAAATAACGATCAGCTGTTATAATTAGGATAGCTTTGAAAAAAAAAAGAGAAAAATGCATAGTCCAGGACCGTATTAATTTTTTTCGTAGTAAATGTGCATTTTAGCGGCCAAAACGAGAAAAAATATGTATGTGTCATACATCCTTATACTCAGGACAACGATTCATTTCGAAATATGGAATAAAAAATCTAGGTCCGTATTAAAAAAAATTATCAAAAACGAAACGTTGCCCCGAAAATCTAAAAATACCATGACGTAGTAGAGAAAAAGTTGCAATGAAAAGGTACAATTTATTTTTCAATATTATCGCAAACGGGGCAAGAAAAAATAAAATCTAATTTTAAAGACGCAATTTTGCCTCCATTTGACCGACTTCGTATCTGGTACGGTTTCCGAGATCCCCATGTTGAGCACCAGAACTGAATCACCCTGTATAGCTAGCTAACAGCCAGCAGCCAGCTATATGATCTAAGAGTATTATTTCATAAAATTATTTATTATTTTTTTTATATAAATCAATTTTCTTGACCGTAGACGAATTTTAATAACAAAATTATTTATTATAATGGAATAAAATAGCAGGTAATTAAAACAAAGTAATACGATATTTTTACAGAAAAGTAAATACCAATGATCTGTATACCTGCTAGATCCATAATCCAATACACAACTTCGTCCTCAACATTTTGGTATTTATTTACAAAACTTTTCTGCAGAGTTGCATCGTTGCATCTTCCATAATGTGACAAATAATGAAAGCGCTTATTTCTTACAATGTATATGTTACAGATCGTATATGTAAAACAGGGTTTACAAAAGGACTAGTCCATATGTAAACGGCCTGAAGATATTAGTCCATATGTATAAGAAGCTTGTCCGTCAGTATTTTCCGGGCGGTTTTGACGTCCGCCATTTCTCGATTACCCCTTCTTTTTTATATAGGCCCATCAAAGAAGGATATTACTTCTTGCAGCTACGTAGTATTTGGAAGGAAAAAAGGTAATTATTTAGTATAATGTATAGGTAGGTACCCTAGATTTTTTATCTGCAAAATACATACTAAAAAGAAGGCATATTCTCCTTTAATGGGCCTATATAAAAATAGAAGGGTAATTCACTACGATTGCACATACAATCTGAATGCCAATAGTCCGTATGTTAACGGTCTAGTCCGTATATGAAATGCCATGTCATTTACATACGGTCTGCGCCATTAAGGCCGGGTAGATACAGCCTAGACCGTATACATACGGCCTGCTTTCATATATACGGGCTGTAACATATATACAATGTGTCCGCGGATGGAGTCCCCAAGAGGACAAATGGACCAAAAATTTCATTTTTCGACAAAAAGTCATTCTCGATAAAAGTTTCTGCTTCTCCAAAAAATGTGGTCTACGAAGAGAATTTTTGATTTTTTATACAGGGTGCCCAAAAAATACAAAATCATGAAATACCATCAAGAATAAACTACATTTATTTTTAAAAATATCAAAAACTTTTACTTAGAAAAGTTGTTTAGAGTTAAAAGACGTGCCCGATTATAACTTTTCAAGCAAATCGGCCGACTTTGATTATCTTTATTTTTTAGCTTTTCTAATCAGTCTGCCGATTTGCTTGAAAAGTTACAATTGGACACACCTTTTAATTCTAAACAACTTTTCTAAATAAATGTTTTTGATATTTTTAAAAACAAAGAAGTTTCACACTTGGCAATCAAAAAAATTAAAGTTGGCTGATTTGTTTGAAAAGTGACAATCGGACACACCTTTGAATTCTAAACAACTTTTTTAAGTAAAAGGTTTTGATATTTATAGTTTATTCTTGATGGTATTTCATGTTTTTGTATTTTTTGGGCACCCTGTATAAAAAAATCAAAAATTCTCTCCGTAGGCCATAATTTTTCGAGAATCAGAAACCTTTTATTAAGAATGACTTTTGTCGAAAAATGAAATTTTTGGTCCATTTGTCCTCTTGGGGACTCCATCCGCGGACACATGTACAGCAAAGTCATCAGAGATATATAATTATGTTAATATTATCTCTTTATTGTATAATATATAATATTATAATTTACTTTACTAAGCCTGGTTGCATAGAAGGGAAACTGGGGCAAGCGCAATAGATTTGGCAACGACGCGGCAGGGCCAAACGTCTGTTTCTTTACAGTTGTAGTGCGCCGGGTACAGGGTAAAAACGCTAATAAACTGTTTACATTTGTTTAACTATCAAACTATTATAGTGAATAGTACCTAAAGGGGCGCTTAAAATGCATAGTGTGTGGTGCTAGAAATACTGGATCAAACCGAACTTTCCACTGTTTACGTATCAGCTGTGCACCACTTCAGGGTCTTTGTTTTGATATTTTATTGTATATCAACGTGGATTACAATGCCATTTGAATGGGTCATCTAGGTATACAGATCATTATGGTAAATACCTTTTTCTACTCCTATGCTAGTAACATACCTATTAAGTGACGGTTTAGGTTATAAGTAAGTCCATTGTTACGAACACTGACACGTAATGACTGATACGTAATAAAAAAAATTACGTATCTGTTCTTAATTAAAACGCAATTATCACGGGTGCCTTGTTAGCGCGGCATCCGCATCACCATAGCAGCTAACCAACATACTAATTGTTGCCTGTCAGATAATCAGAAGTATAGTTTATCTATTATAAAGTTTTTCTTTAGTTGAAGAAAAATTATAATACAAAACTCGAGTTGTAAGCTTATTAAATACTCGTGGAATTACAGCACTCGCCGCTGCGCGGCTCGTGCGCAACTTTTCCACTCATACGTAATAAGCTGTTTACAACTCTCGCTATATATATCTACTATAAACCAACAGTGGCGGGTACACCTCGCAAAGAAACATAACCATCGTTGCTGTGCGTGTTATTATATTTATAATATTTTTAATGTTGAGATAGACGATCACCCACCCATTCATGATCCGACCGCAAACGCCGTTGCTGCACTCATATCTTTTGCTACTGCCGATAAGTGGTTTCAGGTTGATACCAGTCGATTCCAATCAGATCCAAAAAAACGACGGGTCGAGCAACTAAGTAGATACACACCTTAAGCCATAACGGCCGAACATCGCCCGTTTCGAACCCGGTTTCATTACCGCTACCCCGTAGCGCGGAACCAGAAGAAGGCGCCCGAATTAAGGGGCTATGTTAATCGCCGGGTTAATTTATATTTTCCCGCGGAGCGATCCCCATCGGGAACGGAGATAACGTCGGGGGACGGCTCCGTACACCCCCGTACTAAATCAGCCCCCACCCCCGCCCCCACGGGCGTAGCCAAGGGGGGGCTTTCGGGGGTTCAAACCCCCCCCCCCCTTCCCGAAATAAGCAAAATATTACCTAATATTATACCGAAAAAATACGAGGAGTGAAGAGTTAAATTATTATTACGTTTGAATATATTATGTAGTAATAGTAGCGCCTAGCGCCATCTTTTGACGAGAGGCAGACGCAGTTGCAGCCGAACTATTTTGTATTGTAGGGACACTTTGCGTTGTTTCTCGATTATTCGCCACGCCCCTCGGTCGAAATGAGCGGAACTTTGTGGAAGTTCGTGGAAGTTTCTGGACGGCTACTGGGCTGCTATATAAGCGGCGCCGCGGCGCGTGACCGCGCTTACGGCAGTATTGTTCCATGCGAACTCGAAGCGAATAAAAGTGAAAAGTGGTGAACGAATAGTGAAGAGAATTAAGTGTACCGTGTAAGTGAGTAATTTTAGTGCGCTGTTATTCGATGACCTTGTTAAGGATAGATACGTGAATCATTATTACTGTCGAAAAATTGAGGGGAAAAAAAGGAAGGGTGATAAACCTAAAGGTATGGACTACTGGAAAAAGTGGTGTAGTCAAGGTCAAGGGGTTTCTAATAAAGAAACAAATTTGGATTTAGCTATCAAAGCTTCAGCTACCTTGCATGCTGATAAGAAGACTGCCTACCCCGAAATCTAGTTTGGAATGCCTAGATATGTGCGATAAAAGCCTTTATCCTAATATTTACACATTACTACAAATCTTGGCTACCATTCCTGTATCCACTGCTACCCCAGAAAGGTCTTTCTCGAGCCTAAGGAGACTGAAAAACTATTTACGAAACACTACAAGTGAAAACAGACTTAATGGTTAATGAACATTCACTATGGAACAGAAATTCATGCAGATGAAGTAGTGGATATATTTAAAAGAAAAAGCCGAAGATTTCTTCTTTAATGGTTTTAAATTTAGCGCAGAGGAACGAAATTAATTTATCCATTTCATTTAAAGTTAAGAACTTTATAAATATGTCGTAGTTTTTCGGATGAATATATAGATATTAAATTTCATGTAAGTATATTTTTGTTGTTTTATTTACTTCTCAAACTAAACCCCCCCCCCAAAACTAAATCCTGGCTACGCCCGTGCCCGCCCCCCACCGGCTTAAGAGTTTTAATTAGGGTTTAATGGGGGAAGAGTTTCGCCTGGCCGTCTACCCCAGGTCTGGGTTAATTTCTGGGGGGTAACCGATATTATCCCAAGGAATATACACAAAAATTATATAACGGTTAATTCGGTTGTGATTCGGCCCTGCTCGGGTAATTTGTGACACACTTTTAGTGTGCCCGGAATACTTTGAGAAGTTTAATGATAGAATGTACCTACAGCGCACTGCCAACAGAACGAAAACCACTCATTTGAGGACTTACAAAATCGTAATATTTAAGGCTTTTCCGCCCTTCTAAAAGTAGTATCAAAAAATTCGTTAAAATTCAGCGCAATTTTTGATCAGGACTGTACGTCAAATCGCAGAGAAGTTATGACCTGTCGAATCTCCCGTATTTTAGTCACAAAAATGATGCGAGTGGGGCAGCGTCTCAGAGAAATAACCAAGGATAGAGGGAGCAACAGCCTCAAAATACGTACGTTTGTAGCCAACCAACATCTTATGCAAATTTACCGAAGTAAACAAACATTAGACCCTTGTATACAACGTTTACCTGAGATAGGTTATATCCTGAGAAAAATCAATTTAGCCACATACCACACACTTTCTGCGTCCCATTGTATACAAAATCAGTCACTATATCCTAAATACTAATAAATAGCCTATAAATTAACAGAAGAACAATTAAAAACGGGAAAAATGCATACATAAACAATCGGATAAGTTGACTTGCTGGGAATACACAAAACAAATACCGCCGAGTAAACGAACGCGAAGCCCACGACAGCAAAAGCAGCGTTGCCATGTCAGGCGATTTGAGGTATCTGTGGTGATTTTATTAAAGTGTTAATTAAAATTTATAATTACAGTGCAATTTAGTTTTAGTTTAAAATTGTTACATACAAGGAATTAATAACTACATTTGTTAATTTAGCGTTATGGGAGGTGTGCCTTCATTTAATCCCATTATTAAACCCGTCTATTTTGAAATGAAATGCTGTAAACAATGGAGTACGTGGCATCACTCAGAAAGATGTTGGCTTTGTTTACTTTTTGTTCTTACTCCCTCTATCCTTGGTTATTTCTCTGAGGGCAGCGTGTTTCCGCTTTGGCTAGTTGTTTTGACACGAAATATGACAATTCGTGGAGCTTTTCTCAGTTTGGTGACCAGTGGCGGTCGGCACGGTGTTATGGTACAATTAGAAAAATTATTAAATCGGAGAATTTGGCTCTAGTGCTTTGGGATATTAATAAAAAGGTATTCAAAATTTCACTTGATACCCTACGAGTGGATAAAACGTATCCTTTTTTCTTTCGTTGTAGACTTACCTATCTACTTAATAAAAATAACCGCACTTTCTTCTATTAACTCTATCATTTTATAAGGCTTTATAAAAAAGTTACAGGGTGTTAAAGTTGTAAGAAATATGTGGAATTAACTGAATATTTACCAAACTAGTTGAGATATTTAAGTCATATTTGGTACACTTTATAAAGGCATGGGTTCGCATAAAATCTGTTAATATGAAACACCTTGAAAAACCAGTGGCGTAGAAGTGGGTAATTAGTATAATTGTTTTCAGAAAAAAATGAACCACCTTGTATAGCAATAAAATGTATTCAATTTCTTTTGTAAATTTTAATTGTAAACAAAAACGTTTTGATACGTGTCATGGTTGAGCAAATTTGATTTTTTCGTATTATTTCGGGGTACTTCTGAAAAATTAGCTTAAAACTTCGCTCCATAAGTAACTCTCAAAGCAGAAAAAAAAAATTTCTTACTTTAAATACAGTAACTTTTCCCAATAAACTTACCCATTCAAGGTTTTACTTTTCAAGATACAGAGCGTAACATTAATTGTATCTTCCTTAAATGTATTAGAGCCTGTATATTCAAAAGTATAGCCTTAAATAGGTAAGTTTATTGGAAAAAGGTACTTTATTTCAAGTAGCAAACACATTATTTCCACTTTAAGTGATACTTATGGAGCAAATTTTTTAGATAATTTTTCAGAAATTCCCCGAAATAATACAAAAAATCAAATTTGCCACGAAACCATGACACATACAAAAAAATTACCAAGAGGGCGTTTTTGTTTAAAATTAAAATATACATAAGAAACTGAATACATTTTAATGCTATACAAGGTGGTTCTTTTTTTTCTAAAAACAATTATACTAATTACCTACTTCTACGCCACTGGTTGTTCAAGGTGTTTGATATTAACCCATGCCGTTATAACGTGTACCAAGTATGACTTAAATATCTCGACTAGTTTGGTAAATTTTTTTTTCTTTCTCCTGGTAGTTTGTAGATCATTTAATAAAAATCCTGGGTTTCTACCAATTTGTATTTAAAAATAAATTAGTAAATATTCAATAAAGACCACGCATGTTTCTTAAAACTTTAACACCCTGTAACTTTTTAATAAGGCTTTAATATGCTATAGTTTAAAAACGTGCGGTTATTTTTTGGTTTTATATCACCTGTTGAAGTGTCGCAGAATAAAACTGAATCGCCCTCTATTTTAAAAGTATAGCTATATAGGTTGATTATTTGAAGAGTTTTGTTTTTTTTTGTTTTTCAAATTTTATTTACCAAATAAATAAATAAATATTTGGTTTTTCATGTTCCACTTTATATTACACCACGCCACTGGATTGTAATAAATTTCTGAGAGGTCGGAATCAATATACCTACCTTTTACTATGGTACTGCTAGCAGGACTCTGTCGTCCTCTTTGAAAGACAAATGCATTTGCAGGACCTAGTCCCGGTACAAAAGTACTTCCGGAGGAGCTTCCAGCAGGACAACCTCCTCGTATAAACGTTCTATCATTAAGGCGACTCAACAATCCACAAATCCCCACCACACCGGGCGTAGCCGAGATTTCCTATGAATGGGCTTTCCTCGGGAAAATGCTTACAGGGACGGATGGAGGCGGATAATGCTAGACCGATGTTCCCGTTTTGTGCACAGCGCGCTGAAATAAAGGCCGTAGATATAAGCATCTTTCGGCGGGGTTTTACCGCACCTTGCCACAGCGAGACCGATGATGCGTCTTGGAGGAGCTTTGGAAAAATGAAAAGCATATTATTGCGTTCTGCGGAATAATAAGACGATCCAAGTTCCTCCTCGCGGATCATCTGAAACTGTGCTTCTTTTGTCCTCCTTCTAGAATATCGTATTAAAATTATTATTGAAATACCTATACCTACAGTATTTTATACACAAAAAAAGTTGGCATCATAATATGGGAAATTTTTTTATTATTCGATTTAAGTAGGTACTTTTTCTGACTATTTCCCTCGTCTTAATTTCCACCAATCACAAATGCGCAATTTTGAATTACAAATGGTTTCTAGATGGAAAAACTGTATGACAGCACCTATCAACAGTTTTTTTCGAGTTTACCCGCGGCAAAACTTGACAGCTGTTACTCATGAAATAATAGACTTGTCAAAATCCTAAAAAACACAATTCTAAGTAATATGTTTTTTAACAAAATACCTTCGTGCAGGTGCAAAAATCCTCGTCTTCGACTCGAATTTTTGTTGCCACCAGCACTCATGCTTCTTGTTAAGATATTACTTAGTAACGTGTTTTTTCGATTTTTTTTCGGAAAAATTAGATGCACTTATGATGTTACCTACGAAAATAGCATTACCTAACACTCAAAATGTAGAAAAATGTTCTATGGAAAAGTTGTTCTCCTTTAAATTTTATACCGCTTTACTACATTTTAGATCTCTTAAAAATCAAAGTATTTTTGTAGAGGTCTGAAATTTGAAATTTTGAGAAATAATGCTAAATAAAATAATAAAACTCCCATATTATGACAAATAAATATATTTGACAAATAAGAGATTTAATTTCTTAAGCAAAAACAATTGGCTACATCAAAATGTTATATAAATAGAATAATAAAAAAATCCTATATGATGCGCATTTTATGTGTGAAAGGGTAGGTACATACATCATGTGTGTCCGCGTTTGCTTGTGAACACTCTAGAAATCTACGAAGAGCAAAGTAAAATTCGGCATTAGGTACCTATATATTTAAGGGAAGATATCTCACAGATACATTTCGATTGGATGATTATTCCATGGCTAGCTGTGGTTTTTTTAAATGACCAATTTTCAGAATACCATGTTAGCCATTATTTTAAACATTAATACTAATTAATTAATTATTAAAAATTAATAATATTAATACTCTAAAGTCTAAGTTATTCACAAAGTGGGGCCAAATGAAGAAAAATGATTTTTCGAAATACCCTGTGAGCTTTTTTCACAAATCGATTATGTTTTGCCTAAGATATTATTTTGCGTAGTATAGCCGGCCTAACTCGTACAGGATGTTCGTAAAAAAATATAATTTGACGAAAAAATCATGTAGGGTATTTAAAAAATCATTTAAAGAAAAAATCGGAATTCCACCCCAGCATGTCAGTCGCCCTTGGAAAAACATACTTAATTTTAACATTTTCTTACAATTGGAGGCATCATCCTCCATTATGCTTCATTCATCACGTTAGAACATATATCAATCAAATCAGGTGTGCGTCAGCAATTCGAACATTTATTGTAGCTAGTAGTTTAAGAATTTTTAGACGAATTTGTGCTGTGCGAACATTAAAAGTCGTTAAAATGAAATGTAGCATGTTTTCAATTTCGCACCCTGTATCTTCCAAACGGATCGATAAAATTTGACAAATAAAACTTGGACGTATAAAGAATTGAAAGCATTTTAAGACTTGACCCCCATACCATTTGAAATTCTTCAGGGAGTCAACCACGCTCAAGGAGTTGATATTAGGGTTATATGAGTTTTGAACGAACTTGTGTCGTAGTTAAAATTAAAAGTATTTAAAATGAAATTAATGTAGTACATTTTTAATTTCGCACCCTGTATCTCCCAAATTTTTGAGAGGGTGTCAACCCCGCTTAGGGTTTTGATGTTAGGGGCGTTAAATTTGGACTTAAATATGCCCCCCTCTCAAAAAAATCGACGGGTTTTTATGTTTTTGTGAAAAATTATTGACCTGGGAACTATTGGCTATGTTTCGTTTTCATTGTCCCACCCTGTACCTATAATAGTAAATAGTACCTACCTATTCTTTTAGGCGGGGAATCCAAAATTATATTGCCGGAAATTTCTTTGCGACGCAAACAGCTCCATTTGATTCTGTCATTTCATTTTGACTTGGCATTATCTTATTAGTTATTTTTGTAGTTAACGTTCTGTTAATGTCAGACATTCCTGGCAACTTAAAAAAGTTGTATTTTATTCAGTTTGGTTCAGGTTTCTGTTCCGACTAAAAACCAAATTATAATATTATAAACCTATTGTACCCGAAACCGCAACAGTCCGCCCCTGATACCCGGAATGCAGTTTTCACTGCTCCAAATTAAATTCCGACGCGAAGACGTTTTGGGGAGCTGCCCCCTCCACTTCGGGATGTGTCGGAGCAGGGGCGTAGCGTTCTCATTATAAGGGGCCGTTCCGGGTATTAAGGTTTCCTGAATGGGGCCTTAGACGCCACGACATAGCTGCATAGCACTATTGTTAAATTAATCTCTATAACGTAGGGGGAGCTCTTGACTGAGGCAAATACGTCGTCGCTCTCCGCACGTAGTGGCGTAACTGCCAAAAATTGAAAATATGAGTTACGCCCGTTATAGACTCCTGGACAAAATTAACTTGCCACTTATTTGATGCTATTTTTTTTTCTGAAATTGTGATCCGATTTGAATGATTATTTTTGCATTGTCCTTGACATTGTCATAGTTTTCTTTGTTTATGATAAAAAGTTCATTTTCGATTTATACCGGATGTAACAAAAATGTTATGTTTGCTTTTTTTCGAAAATTCGTATCACCCTGTGGAGTATACTAGCAACCGAAACATATAGCAGTTGACATTAGACGGTAGGTCCATCTTTCTTCAACCTTTTCTTTTTTGGTTTACTTCATTATCTCTGTTATTAAAGGAGATACACTATTTTATATCGTAACATGTTTTTATAGACTTTATTATTCAACACAGTCATTGTTAAATGTTTTCAAGTGGGCTATGCAACTTTTCTGACATTTCAAGCGATGTGTCAACAGATGTTGTGTTTTAAAGTTACAAAGGTCAAATAAAATTCGCCATAACGATAAAAACTGTTCGGAAACTGCTTATTAAACGTTCGTTTCATATGCCCAGTTGCCCGACGAGTATTTTAAAATTGAAAATGAATCGACCAAAAAATTTATCGGCAGAAGAAGCAGTAAGAGCTTTAACTTTGGTGGATGAAGGCTATTCGATGTGTTATCTTGCTAATGTGATAGGAAGACATCGTTCGACTATAAGTCGTATGGTTGAACGATTTAACGAGATAGGATCTTACTCTCGAAGGTCAGGCCAAGGGCGAAACCGATGCACCGATCCAAGAGGCAAACTGCTCTAAGAAACAGGAATATCACTAGTACTAGGCTAAAAAGTGAGCTTAGAACTGCTCGCCATCATACAATATCGTCTCGAACAATCAGAAGACGTTTAAATGAGGCTGGTTTAAACGACAGAATAGTCGGGCAACTGGGCATATGAAACGAACGTTTAATAAGCAGTTTCCGAACAGTTTTTATCGGTATGGCGAATTTTATTTGACCTTTGTAACTTTAAAACACAACATCTGTTGACACATCGCTTGAAATGTCAGAAAAGTCCCATAGCCTACTTGAAAACATTTAACAATGACTGTGTTGAATAATAAAGTCTATAAAAACATGTTACGATATAAAACAGTGAATCTCCTTTAATAACAGAGATAATAAAGTAAACCAAAAAAGAAAATGTTGAAGAAAGATGGACCTACCGTCTAATGTCAACTGCTATATATGTTTCGGTTGCTAGTATACTCCACAGGGTGATACGAATTTTCGTAAAAAAACATAACATTTTTGTTACACCCGGTATAAATCGAAAATGAACTTTTTATGATAAACAGCGAAAACTATGACATTGTCAAGGAACCAACCTACAATGCAAAAAACAAATCATTCAAATCGGATCATAAATTCAGGAAAAAAAATAGCATCAAATAAGTAGCACATTTATGATGTTGCGTTAATTTTGTCCAGGAGTTTATTATTATGCATAATTAACCGTCCTCTTTCATCTCACGAAGTGGCGTAAATGTATCTCCAGTACTTACGTCAGGATAATTAATTCTTAAATTGGCGTAACTATTAAAAGTTACAGGGTGTGTCTCACGCAGAGGCGTATATCTTTACGCCACTTTGTGAGAAACGTATCTACATGGAGATTTTTATTTTCCAAAATGTGGCGTAACTTATTTTACGCCACTTCGTGATGCGCGAATTTTTAAATAACCGCACACATCTTTTGGCGTATCTGATCAACAAACGACAAATAGGCCCCAAATCCTAAAAATATCAGCTGCGTTGTACTGCGACTCCAATTCGATACTTTCGCTTAAAAAGTAGTTTTAATAATACTATTCTGACACGACAAATAGAAAAATTTGCGCTATATGCATAAACTGTTTTACGTTTGCATGAAATGGATGTACCGATCACTCCTATCAGTAGGTACAATGGAACGACGGTACATCAAATGTGTTGTGGAAAGAACTTGAAACAGAAAAATACAGACAGTTTAAAATAGGAAATAAGATATCGATGTTGTATAAACGAAGATGGTATAAAGGAATTTTCTTTGTTTTATTAATTTACGATTTAGGTAGAGCGATATAGAGGCAAAGCAACGGTGCGCGCGGTTGTCTCATGGATAGGTGACCCTTTTTAAATTATTTTGCCTAATAAAACTTCTTTTCCAGATTTTCAAAAAATATAATGTTTCCCTTGGCAGTGAAGTTTCTTATTATAACAATTATGCTTTATTTGCCGTACAGGCCTCGCGGCATCTAAATTCCATATTTGTTGAACTTCAGTGACTTGGTACATAAATTATAAATAACTATTATTTTGTCGAAATTTACGTTAAATAAATATTCTTTAAATAGCCTTTAATTTGGCGCAACTAAACGACAAAAAATTTACAGATTTCACAAAAGGGCGTAACTGCTAAATTTTTTTTTCTCAAAAATGAAAAAATCCACAAGTCGTTTAATATTGTCGTGTTTTAGCTTCATATCACCGGCATCTTTGAAAAAAGTTTCGTTAGATTTATTAAAATTTTTATCAGATATATGAAAGATTATTTCATGCTATTTTCAGTTTTTTAGCTCTACTGTAAACTTATCAAAAAGCTAGTTACGCCACTACGTGCGGAGACCGACGACGTGTATAATAAAAGAGAAGTTTGCGATTTTGTGGAAACAATAATTATACCTACGTGTGTTCTATATTTTCCGACCGAAGGGTCCTAATATGCAAAAAGTCACGTCTTTCATATTAGCGCTATCTACTGTAAAACTTTTCAACGGTCTAATAATTTAACATCCACAAACTCATGCAGTTTCTAATGTCAGCTAGTCAAGAACGCCCTTGGACACTAAGCATCTTATCTCTGCTCCCCTTTCGTTGTGTTTCTTCTTTAAATCTACGTTCACTACATTAGACAGTAAAGTTGCGGATCCCTCTGCGTTTTCCCTCCCGTTTGGTACGCCACTCGAGGATTAGTTTTGCGCCATAGGGATGACGGGCTAGTGGCCCTTCGGGTTGCTAGCTTTAATTACAACTCGACGACACTGAATACCAGGACAGCCTACATACCTGAACGTCAAGAAACGGCGGCCTCTGAAAGTGTTCTTTGTTTAATAAATAATTGCGAATTTTGGACCGAGCTATGCGAGCACTAGCTACCTGGGAAATTGTCGTAATTGTACGAGGAAAATTCGCAGTAAGGATTCATAGCGGAGGGGAATTAGACGAGAGATTTGGGTGCCGCTGTAGAGAAATGTTTCGCCACCTTTCAGACATTTCTAAATAGGTACTTTTGTTGAATGACAACTATAAAAAACGTATATTTTTATATTTAGAATATCAAACATACTTTTATCAGAGCATATAGGTACAACAATAAGCGATTTAACTAACTTTTGAGAAAATAGGAGCAAATTCAATGGCCTTGAAGCCATACTGGGGGAAAAGAAATCAATCAAAAGCAATTCAGAAATGCAGAGTAGTACCTATCCATTCTAAAATTTATATAATATGGTAGTAAGATACAATTCAGTAGGTAAAGTTTGTCAAGCAGTAGGCTATTTTGTTAAATTAGTAAAATTAGTTCGGTAAGAATAAATAAAAATATTTGTAGACGCAATGAGGAAAGCAGGCATATGAAATGAATAACGAATTATTGTTGAGGTTGTAACTAATAACAGCGAAATATTGCTCCCTGTCTCTTTGAAAATATAATTATAATCTTGTTAAGTTTGCAATAGGTGGTCTTAAAAAGATTTCATAGAACTTTTTAAAGATGTTTTATACACAGTCATTTGGTTTACTTATATCTACACCTGTCCAGACAAATTGAATTTTTTATTTGAAAAAATTCTGTAAAACATATCCCAAATCACTATCTAAGGGATGAAAAGAGATTGATAAACGTTTGAGCGTTGACTGACATACTAACAAGATTTCTCAAGGATATAGCTTCATATTCTGAAAAGTAGATGGCGCCTGTGGTCAACAATGTATTTTGCATTGTATTTTGTCTCCGGGAAGCGCATGGTAAGCCAAAGAACTGTCAAACATGACAGCCGTGAGCAGTCTTTATTAATACGTCAGTCAACGGTTTGAGTCTGGAGTTTGGGTTATACAGGGTGTTTCCAAATTATGGTGCCAACTGCCAAAGTAATAATGATAGGTAGAAAATGTAATTATGAACAAAAAGTTTCCTATAAACATGGGTCCGGAAATGCATAATAAGAAAGTTACATAGGGTGATAAAAATGCAGTTTGAAAAACACAGGGACTCTTTAAAATAAGGGGACCCAACATTATACTTTCCAAAGTGAGGCCTATTCTTTCCTCATTCTAATAGTATCAGTATTATTGGACAATCTATGAATATGACATGACAGGTACTTTGATTGTTAGTAAAAATTAATAATGGTTTCCATGATTTCTAAAAATTAGACTTGGCAATGTTATGTTTACAATTACAGAATATGGCACTGTCAAATGAGACAAATTTATTGTATAGTTGAAATACTTTAATTGTCACATCTGAGTATCTGGAAGTTAGAAAACTTAAAAATTGTGAATTATGATGGGAAATTTTTTTGCCTCCTTTAGAATATATGGCACTATCTATCACATAAAACCTGATGGCAGTTGGACACTGACATATAACATAACCTTGTACCAGCCCACTTATGTGGTCTCCTTGGAGTTTACAGAAAACAAACTTCCCCTCAAGGGGTCCCCTTATTTTGTCCCTGGAAAAACATATTTATCGAAATAACTTTTATCAGAAGTTATGCAATTTAAATGAAACTTGGTGCAGTCCTTTAGTCATTGAAGTGCAACAACAACGACGGGGTAGCGGCTCTTGAGTATTTAAACAGATGGGGCCAAATATCGCAAGACATTTTAAAAATCAATGTGCCTAACTACTAACTAGACTTTTGCATGTGTTTTTAAGATTTTTATCTAATTCAGCGCGAAAGTTCACCAATTCTCGAAAAATGATCTTATTTTCGGAAGCCTCTGCCTCATTGTGTCCTTTTAGTGCCAATTCGAAAGCCCCACAATAACGAACATAGTTATTTGATTTAAAAGTATACCGATTTTTATCAACCTGCTCATTATGTTTAAGCAGTGTGTCGCGATATGCTGAATTTAACTATATATTTATTTTACCCAGCATATATACTACAATTAAAAATGTTATTCATGTGTACATTCGTTGTCTTAATTTTATCCTAAATGTGCACAACATTGTTGGTTCCTTTTTTGACCAAGTTTCTTCATCGCTGAATAAAACACATACAAAACAAAACAACTTGTTTGTTTCTTCACTCCCGCACAACCAATTATTTTTTAAGTAGACACTTTTGTTGAATTTACGTGATCGCGTTTTTTGTCCTGCCGTTTGATTTTTGTCTATAATTACATCGGGTAACGGCCTGCCCAACTCTTTAATTTGCAGTTTTTGCTCAAAAAAACGTATACACTGTTCATTTTGAAGACGTTATAAACAAACTACTTAATAAGCACAATCAACTATGCAAAATAAGCAACACGTTTTGTCTGCCAGTAAAAGCCAAATACAATAAAAATATGATCGGAGCTTGGCCCGGGAGAATCGCTGTGTATGCGCATTTAACTCAATGTTGTACAGTCCCAATTATTGTCGATCTCACTTCCACATTCGCCGGACCGCTTTCGGTCTCTCTCTACAATGCTGTCCAAACGTAAGGTGGTTCGGGACCGGCTCGTGCCGTCGCGAGTTGGCGCGCGGCGTTGCCGCTTCCGCCGTTGCCAGTTCGCACGGTAAGTAAATATCAGCAAGTACATTTTAGGAGTGCAAAATTGTTAATATGAATTTGTGTGCCCTAGGGACGATGACGGGGCATGGTCGGTGGTAGGGCCATGGCACCATAGCCCCACTGGACGAAGTAAAAATCATGACTAAAACCACTTTTATAAAACGACGTCTATAAGACTTGTTGCATATCAACAACAATATCTATCGTCAACAACCGATATGACTATTACTATTAGGTACTATTGGCAACTGCTCGAAATACGTCGGCTTCCCGGCCGAAAGTTTTCGGCCCGCGAAGTTGGGCCGTAAAAACGGCTCGTTTAGAAGACGGATGCCCCGGTGCCGGTCCCGTTTAAGCCGTAATTTCGTACAGATAAATCGCCCCAGATAAAGGGGCGCGAGGGGGGGGGACCGGGGTTTTCTTTTTCCGGGCCGCCGCCCCGTTGGATATTTAATTAGGGCCAGAGCCGGCGCGGTCTCGTCCGCCCAAGAGATTATGAGGGGCATAATGCGAGCGCCAGGTAATTTTGGCCAGGTGAAAAGATTAGGTTTTACAGGCGCGTGCCTGCGACCGAAAAAAATGAAAAAGTTCTTTAACAAACTGTCTTTTCTAAATATTTGCGGAACCAGCAAAGACAAAATTCTGAAATTTGGGTGATATACCTGCGAGATTTGACATATTATCGAGGTAAATTATTGCTAATACGCATTTTCATGGCACATTGCAAAAAATTTTCAAAACGATTTTAGTCGAAAACGGTGCATGCTGTCGAATTTCAACAAGAGCGCCTTTATTCATAAAATACTCTAAAAATTTTAACCCTTTGACCCCCCCCCCCCAATTTGGGACCCCTATGATGAAGAATGTCAAGCTATCTCTACTTCGGTAAATGTCAAATTTCACAGGTATATCACATACCGAATTTCAGAATTTGATCTTTGTTCGTTCTGGAAATATTATAAAAAAAACTTTTTTCATTTTTGTTGGGACGCAGAACAAGCTGGTAAATTATGGCAGGCTAATTTCGGGACATTCTGTATAGTTATTCAATTCGTCGAAACATTTTTTGTCGCACAGTAAACAGTGAACAAAATGCACGGACAATTAGAAAATTTAATTGGGAAATTTCTAAATGCTCGACCGCAGCGCACTTTATTTGAAAATAGCTAAAATGATGTAAATTAACCGGTAGGATCCGAATCCAGCCCCCAAATTTAGCTAAAGATTTTGTAAATGGCCGACTAGCACATTTTTTTGAAAAGCGGAAAAAAATTCGGTATCCCATTTAAAGTTAAAAATGGTTCAAGACCTCCAAAGTCAACTCGTTAAAAACCCTTTTTGTTCTCAAAATTAAGTCCTTTCGGCGTACCTAACAGGCACTATACAAATCTTTATATTTGGAAATAACCGCCTGAACTTTTTTATTTGAAAGAACTTCGAAAACCGCTTCCTTTGACCTTTCCAAGATCCCCCACCAGATTTGAACAAAAAATATACGGCCAGTTCCATTCTACATACAGGGTGCCAAATCCAAATACCTATCAGCAAAATGTGCCATGGAATCCCCTCAAAATACTTGAATGGTTCACAGGACCACTCAAAGGGTTGGCCCGCAAAGCACCAATACAAAATATACAGGTTGTTTTTCTCTATGCCATCTCAAAATATAGGTACATTTTTTGGAACTTTATACGAGTCAAAAATCGAGTATATTAAAACCACCCCAGACACTCCAAATAAAGTAAATCTAAAAAATACAGGAGCGTGCCAGTCAGTAGGTAAGTCCATATGAGTTAAGGTGACTGATGTGCAGAATACGCGCAGAAAATATCTTATACAGTGACTTTGTTTTTTTATTTGTTGGTTGGCATTTTGTAAAGAAATAAATTACTTTTGTATTTATTAATATTTTTACATAAAAAATCATAGCCGGCCCTGGACTTGCATTCTTAAAATAGTAGGAAGGTCAAAAAAGCGGTTTTTGAAAGCTTTTCAAACAAAAAAGTTCAAAAATATCTTCAAAAATAAAAAGATTTTATGGATTTGTATAGGTCCTAAATTCAAAATAAGCCCTTCGGTGAAGTCCTTGGCACGTGCAAACTTATAACAATTTATTAAATTTTAGGTAATAAATATGCACACATCCCACAAGACATATTTTTATAGGTAGTAGTTAATTGAATTTTTGAAAGGTTCTTACAGAGGAAGCACTAAGGAAGCAGAGGAAAACTAAGTTGTTATTGTATTAGGTAGTGACTCTATGTACATCCAAGTTTCAAGCTAGGAAACATAAAAATTGTAAAGAATGTGTAAGTTGTATCTACAGGCATGGGCGCCCATAGGGGGGGGGCAAGGGGGGGCACGTGCCCCCCCCCTGGAGATTCTCAAAATCCCTTCACCTTATATTTCATATTATTATATTTTATATTATATTTTATATTATTATAGTTGAGGAAAATATTATTTTCATATTCTTCCAGGTATATAAAACAAACCCCTGAAATATTTTATTTATACAGTGTGTCCCAATTTGATACTGGACACCTCAGAACTATATGAAGGACAAAGAAAACAAATGGTCTCTATTTTTTTATTGGTAGTACCAAGGGAGAGTATTTCATAGGCGGTGGTATTTGGATGGGGTACCTAATTATTTCATGGCCTGCTATGATTTTTTAAAATAGCTAATTTTCAAGAAACCCTATTAGGGATTTTTTTTACGACAAAATTATATTAAGAAAACTTGTTCAGAATGAAAAAACTGAGTAGAATTGCAAATTTCAAAAGTCTAGGCCTACTTTGATTTTTAGCTTTTTCGCAATTTTCTCCCATTTTTTTCTTAAAAATGTGTCCTTTCTGAAGTTTTCACGTCAAAATATTATGAAGGAAACTTGATCATCGTGAAAAA
The DNA here is from genome assembly GCA_963920635.1 of Pseudeuparius sepicola. NCBI lineage: Eukaryota > Metazoa > Arthropoda > Insecta > Coleoptera > Anthribidae > Pseudeuparius > Pseudeuparius sepicola. The sequence continues at coordinate 9,307,303 of OY987302.1, forward strand.
ATAAAATTTTGACGTGAAATCTCCAGAAAGGACACTTTTCTAAGAAGAAAGTGGGAGATAAATATAAAAATCAAAGTAGGCCTAAAATTTTGCAAATCTATTGAGTTTTTCATTCTGAACAAGTTTTTTAATAACATTTTTGCTATTTTAAAAAATCATAGCAGGCCATGAAATAATTACCCCGTCCAAATACCACCGCCTATGAGATACTCTTTGGTTGACATTAAAAATTGTTTATTTGTTACTCTTACCCAAACTTTTTTAATTTTGCCCCCCCCCCCTAAAATATTTTCTATGGGCGCCCTTGTCTACAGGGTGATTAATTCTGTTTAGAAAAGCCTTTTCTTAGCAGTTTAGTCTTTGCCAAACTACCTGTAGGCGTAGGCTGTAGGTACACTATACTATAGTGTTTGGCAGCCTTTCAAAAGTTTTCTTGTATGTATAGGTACCTACTTCATGCCCACTGCTTTCCATTTATAGGAAACGCGACGGTTTGATGCTTGGCAACAATATAAAGATCGATCCCTGTTTCCTACCGACTGTTTTTGAGCTAAACGATTAAAAAAGTTACAGTAAATGGAATTACAAAAAGTTCGGCGGCACATCGGATGTTTGGCTCTCAACTTTTCGGGTGTTTCATTCGATTTTGCAACAAATTGGGTTCATCGATGTGTTTCGAAACACATAGCGCGCGAATGTCTGAAGTTCGAGCAAAATAATTATTCACTCTGTTCTTGTATATAATATAGGGATGTTAGTTTGTGCATAGTTAAATAATAATTAGGAAATAAGTAGGTACCTACCTAATAATATGATTTCAACTCCTATTATAATACTACAAACTTTAAGAGTTCCTCAGAAACAATAACTGCTATTTTCTGCAAGTTGCTATTTTCTGCAACTTTGTCAATTATTGAGTCGCTGTCAATCTCATTTAGGGTTTACTTTTCGACCGTTTAAGTAAATATTTATTTATTGTGAAGTCGACAGATTTTTTGTCGTGAGTCCATTAGATATGGAGCAGTCCACTCGGACTAGTATATGATTCAGTCCACCGGGATTTTTCCCAGTGCCCAGATGGGCCAATCCGCCCCTGCCTTCAGCGACTTTTTTGTAGCTATTGGACTGGACTGGACTATTTGAATCGGTGAGAATCACAATGTGCAATTATTCGGAAAAAAATGGCAAAAAAGATTTACAGATTAACAGAAGCCGTCCATTTCAATTTTTTGTCCTTTCCATTGTGTTTAGCCGTTTAACGAAATCATTTTTCATAAATCCACGTGTGGAGCGATAAAACTCACATAGCGCGCATCTATTAATCAATGGTCGTAATTTTTTCAGCGGCTATTTTTTAGCGTGAGGTATAGCCAGTGAATTTTTATTAAATTTGTAGCGAACGCGATGCCGATATACAATTTTTGTGTTTCGGGTGCTGTACGGGCCATTGTTCTCCCAACAGACATCGATTTGCCTGTATTGAAATGGGCGATAGGAATTATAGCACGAGACTCGGTCGACATTGAGAGATAATTTTTCCTTTTTTTCTGATTGATTGATTTTTGGTACAATAGAAATATCACAAGCTTTTTGACCCATTTCAATTTTCTTCAGGATGTTTTTAGTATCTACATCTACATTATGTTCACGGTTAGGATGTCTTTATTATTCAGTTTATCGAAAAAAATTATTTTTGATAAAAAGTTTTGCTTGTCCTTTATTAAATAGGACTGGCATATAAATAACTAACATTTCTTATATACTCAGTGTTAAAAAAATTTAAAAAACATAAAATGGTATAAGAGTAAACTGCCTTTATTTGCGAAGATATACAAAAAAAGTTATTAACAAAAGTTGTTTAGAACAATAAAAGATAGTCCATAATACCAATTTTCGAAAAAATCGGCTTGTACAGTATAATACGTAATCAGGAATGCAGATTTTTTGTTCAAAATTATATTTTGCAAATTAGAATATATTGAGTTTTAATTTTATACAGGACCATAGGTACTATATTTTTTCTTGATTTAATGTTTTCTAACTCCGTGTTTCCCTTACTGGTTACATGGAAATTAACAGAGGTAATGTTGCTATCTAGCTGGACATATTTCATATAGCAATTCAATAATTATATCTATTTGTTTGCAAGATTTTAAATGTTAACACCCTGTATCTTGCAAATGAAGTGTTAGTGGATCTATATAGGATGATTTTTAGGACTACCACCGCGATTTTTTCGCTTATTTTGCGCCCTACAAAAAAAAACGTTGGAAAGAAAAATGTGGCAATTTTTTACAGCCAAGTGGTGCTGCAAAATAAATCGGCATCCATGGACAACTTGTCACGCAATATAAAAAAAAAACTCAAATTGAGCAAAACTATTAATAGCCGTTGAATGTTTATTTTAGAAGACACAGGAAAGCTTTTATATTGAAAATTGATGGCACTGAGAAGCTTTATCCTTCCAGATGCTCAGATAGTTTCACCAAATTACACAGGGTCTTCGGCTCTCTTGAAACCATGACAATTTTTGTCGATTTTACGGTTTTTTTTTTAGTACAGCGCGAAAAGTTGGGCATGCCATATTTTGTTTTCTTACGTATTTTCTGTGTGGCCCCAAATAAGCGAGAAAATCGCTTAATAAGAAATAAACAAAAAAATTCACAGCCTCAAGAGAGCCGAAGACCCTGTGTAATTTTCTGAAACTATCTGAGTACCCAGTTGCATAAAGCTTCTTAGTGCCATCAATTTTCAGTATACGAAAGTTTTCCTCTATCTCTTAAAATAAACATTCTATGGCTATTAATTGTTTTACTCAATTTGAGTTTTTTTTATATTGCGCGACAAGTTGTCCATGGATGCTGATTTCTTTTGCATCACCACTTAGCTGTCCAAAATTGCCATATTTTTGTTTCTTACGTTTTTTTTTGTAGGGCGCAAATTAAGCGACAAACTCGCGGTGGTAGTCCTAAAAAATCATCCTGTATATTGACCTACATTGACTGCTACAAAACAATTTACTCAACCTTGTAGCATCGACGTCTGTTTCGGTTCGGTATTTGACATACGATGTAATTATTGATGTTAGAATGTGCACGGGCGTAGCCAAGGGGGGGGTTTCGGGGGTTCAAACCCCCCCCCCCCCGAAATAAGCAAAATATTACCTAATATTATCTATCCTTGTTAACGATAGAGACGTGAATCATTATTACTGTCGAAAAATGGAGGGGAAAGAAAGGAAGGGTGGTAAACCTAAAGGTATGGACTACTGGAAAAAATGGTGTAGTCAAGGTCAAGGGGTTTCTAATAAAGAAACAAATTTGGATTTAGCTATCAAAGCTTCAGCTACCTTGCATGCTGATAAGAAGACTGCCTACCCCGAAATCTAGTTTGGAATGCCTAGATATGTGCGATAAAAACCTTTATCCTAATATTTACACATTACTACAAATCTTGGCTACCATTCCTGTATCCACTGCTACCCCAGAGAGGTCTTTCTCGAGCCTAAGGAGACTGAAAAACTATTTACGAAACACTACAAGTGAAAACAGACTTAATGGTTTGGCTCTAATGAACATTCACTATGGAACAGAAATTCATGCAGATGAAGTAGTAGATATATTTAAAAGAAAAAGCCGAAGATTTCTTCTTTAATGGTTTTAGATTTAGCGCAGAGGAACGAAATTAATTTATCCATTTTAATAGCGTTGGGTGTTCACTCCTTAATCAACGATAATACTTAGCCTATTACAGTTTGCTCAGGCGCCAGCCTTTTTTATAGCGGTCATCTCCGCTTTTGCCAGATAACTTTCAGTCAGAGAAACTAATTCCAGGAGTTCAGTGGTGGTGTTTTAAGTGACAGGAGCAAAATGAAACAAATATACGGTTTACACTATAATTTATTAATTCTGGCCGGCGCAGTCAGAGATGGTTCCAGCCTCCGCTTCTCCACCGCGGCTATGTGGCTGCATCGGGCGTGTCCCATTTGCCCGATTTCCAAAAAGAACGGAGTCGCTAACCCATAGTTGAGCCTGTAACAATCCCTCTATTGAGCACTTTTAACCTCCCCCTTGGTACTTTAGAAATCCGTAACAGTTCGTAAAATGAAAATAAACTTATTAAACTTGATACTATATGCATGAATTGTTGGTCTTCTTTCGGCCAAGTGGGTACCTACCTACGCCCTTTAAGAAATATGCGGCATATTCGGATATCAAAAAGGGTTTGCGATGAAATTGATAAACAATAAATTTCACGACGGCGCTATTCTTCGGGTCGTCGCGGGTAAATTCACTTCCCTTTCAGTTGACTTTCTTCGCTGAAACAAAGGCTCGCGATAGAAACCTCGACACAATGGCCGTCCCCCTTCCCGATGGCCCCTTGCCGGAACATCGCGGCCCTTAACAAGTTTACCGATGGATCTGACGGCAAACAGAGGGAAGAAAAATGTTTTCGTATCCACTGGAATCGTGATTTATGAGCGTCGACGGGGAGGTCCGTCCCCCTCACCCTCTTAACCTTTGCCGATTTATTAGCATTAATAGCAAGCGTCGAGGTTAAGAGGGATGAGATTTTACAGGTGGGGTCGCTTCAGGCAATTTACCTCAAATAAGATTTTTAATTTGTGTACCAAATCTTGTAATTGACAAATCTTCTTAATTATTCCCATATTTGCCGCAAATCCTAAAACAATATTCAAGGTGATTCAGTCACGATGTAAAAAAATTTAACCAAAAATTGGGGAGGCCCACTAAAAAGGGAAATGTCTAATAGTTCAGTCAAATGGTACACAAGGAGGGTGCGAAGTGGAAAGTTATGGTGTAATTGTTTTTAGTGGTTTATTTCATGTTATTTGAGGTGCTGAACATGAATCTGAAGTTTTCCAACAAAAATTTTCGCGGCAAATATGAGAAGTCATTAAAGAAACACTAAAAATAATGTTTTTAGTGACTTACAGCTTTTAACTTGCAAAGCAAGCTATTTACGCAAAAAGTGGCCCTATAGTAATATAAACAGGAGAAAATTATCTACAACTCAACTATCTTAATATTTTTTTTGTACGTCGTATGGTTTCCACGCAAAAGAGTGATAGAAATAGGGAAATAAGTAATTTTTGAAGACAGAAACATTCCAATTTAACATAAGATCAGGCAGTGCCCTCTATAAATAAATACTAGGGGGCGCTGCATTAGGCGCTGTGTTATGCTATATAACCCGCAAAATGTTAAGAATAGGGGCGAATATACAGGGTGTCCCATAACTTATCCACCAGAGGGCAACAGGTGGTACTAGACGTCAAAATATACCGTGTGAGCCAAAAATGCCTTGGTAAAATTTTGCTCGTTGAAAATAAAACTTGTTTTTCGAAAAATTTCAATAATTCTAAAACTGTTGAAGGTATGTACCTATCTTATTCAAAATTGACACACTTGGGTTTTCGAAAGTGGGAAATCCGAATTCGGTACTAGTTTGAACCTAGCTGCTAGAGGCGCTTGGTGCGAACTTCATCATGAATTAAATTCTGCATAATATTTTACCCTGTGAAGCTGGGAATGTTTTGACGATGTAAAAAACATACTCTTGGTCAATATCAATATCGCAAGCCGTTTGCGACATATTCGTCTCTGAATGTAGAAACACCGAAAAAATCCAAATTTCGAAAATACAACGCAATTTATTCAAAATACAAAATGTTTTTTGAAATTTACTTCAACAGGTACCTATTGAAAATGTCCCCCGTTTACCTCAAGTCACTTTCTTATCCTCTTTATTAAATGACGCCTCACATTCGGGAAGGTATTTTCAGCATTTTAAATATTATCGGTCGCTTGTTGAATTTTTCCTAATTAATAATAAATTAATTCGGATTTCTCATCTTCGAAATTATTGCAATTTTTCGAAAATCAAGTTTCATTTTCAACACCCTGTATCTTTTAAACGAGTAACATTTTACTTTTTTGCTCACACGGTATATTTTGACGTCTAGTACCAACTGTTGCCTTCTGGCGGATAAGGTATGGGACACCCTGTATATTCGATATTAATTTTCGGGCTGAAAATTGCGAACTTTCTCACAAAATTTCCGGGAAATGTAAAAATAAACGAATATTCGTCTTTGCAGAACCGAATATTTCTAAAATATTCTCAATATATTGCAAAGTTCGAATTGAAATATTCGCCACTCACATCACTTCATGGAAGCCGTGTCTTAGAGGGCTCGTATATATAAATACATAAAAATTGTACAGAAATGCACGTCTTTTATTAGCCTATACAATAATATTTACCTACATGAAATAAAAATTATAAATTAATGGTGTTTTTTTTGCTGTTTTAAAAAAATTACTGAAGTACCTCCATGTTTAAATACTCTTTTGCGTGGAAACCATACGACTTACAAAAAAATATTAAGAAAGTTAAATTGTAGATAATTTACTTCTCTTTATTTTATTACAGAATCTCTTTTTGCTTAAGTAGCTTGCATTACCAGTTATAAGGTGAAAACCACTAAAAACACTATTTTTAGTGGTTTTATTGATGGTTTCTCATATTTGCCGCGAAAATTTTTGTTGGACAATTTCAGATTCGTATTCAGCACCCAAAAAACATAAAATAAACCACTAAAAACAATTACACTAAAACTTTCCACTTTAAACTACCGCTTGACTGAACTATATCTAAAGTCTAAAACATGGTGCAAATGAACCTTAGTACCCGTGTAACTCGACGCTATATTGCCGCTTATGCGCACCGCGCAGTTAGTGGCATACCATGCTCGTGCTCCCACATGCCTCGAGCACAGCTTACCCATGTTAGGGTAAGCTTACCCATGTTAGGGTAAGCTTACCCATGTTAGGGTAAGCTGTGACTCCAGCTCCCACCGAATACCTCGGTGAATCTATGTCGAAAACAAAGTCTGTGAACAATTTTGTCTATTTGCCTAAAAATTTCCATATCTTCATTCGGTAGAAAACATAATTAAAAAATATTCAAAACGGATGCTACTCATAATACTTCGCCTCTCGATACTCACTATACTGATCCATCGACGAACGCGATTCGACAAAGATAACCCAAATAATCCCACGTAATCTCGCTTTTTAATGGAGTAGCTCAAGCGGCGCGGTCCTAATCCCCACCCGATGCTCGTTTTTCGAGGGCGGCATCGCCCAGACAGGTGAAATTGAATGGCGGACACCGCCTCATGAATATTCAGACCGTCGTCCGAGTCTTCCGCTACCCCCCGATCAATTAGGGACTCTCGGGATAGGTGAAAGGTGAAAGTGATATCGTGAGAGAGCTGCCGTGCTCAGCCTGGACGGTTTATGGAACATACAGGCCGTCCCTACCAGGTCTTTACAAAATTCGAAAGAAAATCGATTTACCTGAACTTAATACAAATTTGTTTCGTTTGAGCGCACTCCGATCCTGAAGTTTTAATTTTAAAATACCTTATGTGTTATAGTTGTTGAAAGCCTTGCATTAGTTTGATGAAATTTGATAATTGTTATAATAACAAAAAGGGTTTGGTTTTCATTAATTTATATTATACCTACGAAAATATATGTATAACTTAGTTATTAACTAAAAGTTTTGACGTACAAGCCTTGATTTGTGACACGATGTTGATGATGATGATATTACTGTAAAGGACGCACAGGCCTGGTTCCTAGTCACGGAACTCTGGGGATTAGATCTGTCAAACTTTTACGCCAATGGAAATATAGGTTTGAACATTAGCGTCAAAAAGGTAGTTTTTATAACTCGGTAATTCCATTAATCTCTAAATATTTGACTGCATATTTTTTAACGTAAATAGAGGAATCCTAAAATTCATCAATTCATTAAATTCAGTACTTAACAGATCTGACAGTTATTTCCCAGATGATATACACCTAAGCCTAAGTCAATTCGGCTGCTCCTACCGCCATTGAAGAAATGTGCAACATCTGTTAAAACTTTAAAATTTTACTAAGCTGAATCATACTTGTGCTAACGATTTGTTGTTATTTTTGTTTTTCAGTTTCACCGAAGGAAGTGACTATGAAGACCAGCGACGGGGACACCTTGATGAACGCTTCTCTTCTGGGTCCCAAAGAAGAGGGCGACGAAGTGGCCCTCACCTGCGAGGCCACTGAGGGCAAGCCGATACCCAAGGTCACATGGTTCAATGGTACGACCGAAGCAACCAGAGGTAAGTGGCAGAATAAGTATCTACGGCATGTATATCCCTGAATACTCCCGTCTATAACAATAGTCCATGAGGCGGGGGACCAAAAATAGAATTGGAACCACAGAAGGAAGCGCTCCGTTCCCGTCGCCTTCGCCATTCTCTCCCGCCGACTGAACTATAGATGAACTGCGCCTCGCACGGTTCTCAGCGGTGATCATATTCAAGAAAGGAAGCTTCGACGGTCCCCGTTCGTGTCGACACGTGCCGAAAGAAGCGATATAAGCGAACCGCCCCGACTTCGTCGCAATAAATTCGCAATAAAGTGTTGTCGTCAGCAAGTGCCGACTGGCGGCGAGCAGATATGAGCTTGTCTGGCTGGGGTGACGTGCCCCGCATGTTATTATCGGTTCGGCTTTGTGTCGAACTCTGCGAGACCGCCTCGGCCCATAACCAGTGGCGTAGCGATAGTTTTTATACTTTGCGTTTTCCGTATAGGTACTTCATTTAAAAATGAAATTAGTTACAATACATTTTATCATTATTTATTTTATAGCACCCCCTGACCGTCACTGATGTGAACTGGCTGCGGTTGAATAACGGTTCCCAAAAACAATGTCTATAGGTATAGCGACGAGAAATTTCTTTTCTATAAGCAGAACTTTTTAAGTAAAATAAGGTAATTAGTGTTTCCTCCTATAAATTAGAAATACAGTGCAAAGGTTTGCATATTATTGAAGTTCCGCAAAAATATAGGGAATCGAACTAATTTAGCAAAATTATTCGACTTAGGTACTTTTTGCAATTATTTGTTGACGTTTTATAAGAGTGCAAAGTTTTAGGTATATTAATAATTCGATTTTCGGTATCGAATACCTACATAGTATTCGTGCGTTTTTAATTTTTGATGCTTGATTCCAAAAATATATAATATTTTGCCATTTTACGTCAGTATGCAATACCTAGTTTAGTAGTTAGTATATAACGTTTCGACACGAATAAAAACAAAATACAAAAAAAAACAAAAATAGTCATAATAGTTTTTAATTTTAACTGAAACAGTCGTCTTCCTGCGATTTTCACTGAGACAATTTAAAATTTGACATCTCAGTGTTGATTAAAACGCCCAAAAACCTTAACATACATCATTTTAACAATTGATATACAGGATTCTCCAGGGTGTCAAAATTGACCAAAATTAAAATTCAAAGGCATCTGACGAGTCAGGTGTGCCATCGAATTACCTCAAACAGTTGAATGGTCAACAAGACCACTCAAAATGTTGAAGTGCAATCCATTAAAAAATACACATCGTACTTTTCCCTGGGTCTTAAAATACTGAATTTTATAAAGCTTTCTACGGGCCAAGGGTATTTTTTGCAAATATTGCCAAAGAAATAAAAAATAATTTAAATTATTGGAACTTTCTCAACAAAGTCACTGTACTTGTATAAGATGATACATTTTCTGTGCGTTTCCTGTTGTGCCACACCAACCACCTTAACTCATTTTAACTTACTCACTGGCAGGCTTCTGTATTTTTTAGTTTTGGGTGTCCAGATTAACACTGTGGTGTCAAATTTTAAATAAAAAAAATGCAAAAGGTTTTAGTGCAAATTAGAGGTAAAAAAAATGGTAGAGACGATCCTGGATAAGTCATTTTACAACGTGTGGGTCAAAAGAAGCGGTTTTTTAAGACCTTTCAAACAAAAAAGTCTTGTGTACAATATGTCCACGGTTAGGGTAACCAATAGGAAAAACTTGTTTAAATTTAAAATAATTAACATTTCTAAAAAAATTTAAAAAAAAACCTAAAATGGGACAAGAGTATATTATTTGTGAAGATAGGGAAAAAAGTTATTAGGAAAAGTTGTTCAAAATTAAAAATTATTCCACAATGTCAATTTTAGAAAAAGTCATCCTATACTTTGATTGATTTGTAATCATTAAAATTACCTAATACAAATTAAATTATTCCAAATTAACAATCTACAAGATTTAAACATGTTATTTACTCAAACTCGCTGCCACCATATTCAGCATGTTTTCAAATGAAAAACTAATTCAGATAAACTTCTTTTAATCTCATCTAAAGATATTGATTATTTGCGTCGTCAATTTGCCCTTTAATCATAGTAGACAGATTCTTTCGAAAATTGGCGTTATGGACTACATCCACCAACTTTTCCTAATAACTTTTTTCCACATCTTCACAAATAAAGGCAGTTTACTCTTGTACCATTTTACATTTTTTTAATTTTTTTCAAGACCCCGTACAAAAAATATGTTAATTATTTCTGTGCCAATCTTATTTTAAGAACAAGCAAAACTTTTTATCGAGAGTAACTTTTTCAATAAAATAAAATATAAAGACGTTTTTTCTATTGGACATCCTAACCGTGGACATACTGTAGATATCAAAGTGACACCCTGTGTCATACAGATATGCCTACCTAGAGTTTCTGGATTGGGACAGGGAGAGTTAAGACAATAATGACACTTTTTAACAGAAAATAGATATTTATGTTAAAAAAATAATAATATATGTACCTCGGCACTGAAGTTCAACTTTTTATGACTCATGTAGAATTTAATTGCCGAGGCCTCTGGCCGAGGAGATTAAACCACATGAGTCATAAAAAGAACTTCAGTGCCGAGGTACATATTATATATTTTTTTTTTAAATCGGAAAAAAAAAATGTTTTATTAGGCAAGAAAATAATAATAAGGGATCACCCGTCCATGAACCGACTACGCGCGGCTTTGCTTGACTTTGACGATCGCTCTTACCTAGGTCAAGTATGACCTACTAAAATATGTATACTGATAGATTGCGCTGCTATAGGTAACAATTTTGCAATGTGTACGAATAGTTAAATGGGCCTTTATTGGCCGGGTTTTGAATATTTGGTCACTTTTGACGGGCGACGGCTCCGCGTCTGACGTTTGATGTTTAGGTACATCTCGCCAAGGCCTACTTATTGAAAAAATCTTACAATAATGGGTTACTTCAGTGCCAATTTCTGAACTTTTAATGACGATTTTGGGTCACTTTACTGCCAAAAAATAATTTTTAAAAAGTTACATATATTTTATGGATGAAAAACAAATTGGGATAGATTCCATGGGCGTAACAAACTTCTGACCACAGGACTCTCTATAAGTATTAAAGTTGGTCCGTGATGCGCACAAATGGCGGGTTATTTGAAAAGCTCCTCATTCATTTAATTACTATTATCTGTTACTGTTAAATCGTATTTGTTTACAGTTTAATTATGAAAATGTGAAAAGTGTAATGAAGGTCACAATTAAACTGTAAGTTTTGCCAACAAATACGACATAGTACTAAAATTGAAGATTAAAATGCAAATTTGTTATAATTAATGTATTAAATTTATATACAATAATATCTAGAACACATCCGAACAATGCCTTCTAATCTAGGTAACCTCTGCTCTAGTTTCTGTTCAGTTCCAATAATTTTATTAGCTATTCAAGATTGCATGGTCTGTATAAATTACTACTACTTTTTGGATACAATCCAAAATACATAGTTTATTGACTGTTGTGGATGTGCACTAGGATATGGAGTTAATTTTTAATCTAAAATACGAGATAAAATACATCTTATTATATTATGCAGAGAGGTATTTAATTGTCATTATCATTATCCATTTATTAGGACATATTGCTATTTGTTTTCTGTAATAATTCTGCAGTACATTTTGTGATAATGGAGTCATTTGAAATAATCCCCAGAGCTTTTACACTTCTTGCTAGCATGCGCGCCATATCAGGTATTTGGTTGTTTATTTCTGATAATCGGGCAGCTGCAACTAATGTTGAAAATTAATGTGCAATATTCTTCATTTTCCTTTTGAACTATTTTAAAGTTGAAATGACAGTAAGTATCATTCTTTTAGTGTCTTCTTGCTGCTATTTTTGTCAACATTCCATAAAGTTATTCAAATGTACGCCTTTCTTATCGAGGGTAACCAGACATACCCACCCTTCTTTTCTAGTTTCACTGGTTCTTATTGTCATGTTTCAATAGAATAAACTCATGATACAATAAACATCATGGAATAAACTCACTTATAAATAATACAGAGCACGTGAACGTGAACATTAACCCATAAATGTTGGCCGTGCTATCCAATGGGCTAGCGAAATAGCGCGAAAACGGAAATTTTAAAGGTATTGGGTGGCGCAGCGAGGCGCAAGCGGCAACCTTCCGTCGGCGACAAGGCAATAAATAAAGTTGTAGGCAAAATGCGACACAATCAAAATGTTAAAGAGTTTTGGGTTGAGGCAAAAACTACACACACTGCTAAATTTAAAGAGATTTTGATTTATTTTCCGAATTAAGTGATTCATTTTGTCTTTGGTAGAAAAAAAAAAGAAAAAAAAACTATTTTTGTCTCTCTTTCTTTAAATTCAAATTTGCCGGTGTGTTCAGTTTTGCGTATTAATGTGACTTTTAGTGACCTTTCTTTAAAAAAGTGACTTTTTAGTGACTACTTATTAAAAAAGTAACTTTTAGTGACTTTTAGTGACCAAGTGGCAACCCTGCCGTTTTCAACAGTTTTTTCAAAAAAGCATAAGAGGCATTTTTTGTAGAGAATAAAATTTTAAAAATTTCATCTGGTTAACATTTTTCTCTAAAGTGAATGGTAACAGCGATAGAGCTATTAATTAGAGGCGGTTGTATACATTTTCCACTTTGAACATATTTTTTGCACAAAATATGAATATACCTACTTATTTAAACGAATGTGTAATAATAATATAATTAAATTTTAGATTACTTACTTATATTTATTATTATGTACATACAACTTTATCCGACGAAAATAATAAGTACCTAATAATTAATCATCTGCGTATCTTACCCCATATTTATATATCCCCTAGTTTTAAGCATACCTATTTCTACATAAAATTTACCGAAATTGGCAACTTGAGCGTCCGCCCCACCCTCCTGAAAACCGACGATCGACGAAGTACCATCAGAGAACATTACGACGATATTTTAGTCAATGCTAATATTACTTACGTGTTAGGACGATTTCTAACTGTATAAGTGCAAAAGTGACTATGCTATGGCTTTGTTAAGAAACATATTATGCAGTATTTGTGAGAAAGACAATGGCGAAAAGACAGTTCAAGTGACTTCCAAGGGATTTCCAAGTTTAGTAACATATTTTTCACATATCTCACCATCATTTGATTTTTGAATCTTAACAATCCACTCAGCACATGTCTAGCGTCTTATAATTTGGTGCAGATTTTGAATGAGCCGACAAGAGTAACAGGAACATCGAGTAAGTTAATTGAACCTATATTTGTCTCTTAAGATGCTGTTTTTGCTCTAGGTACAATATCAACCCATCATATCTCTGATCATTGCCTTACTTTTTGCGAGTTAAAGATAGCAAAGCCCAAAATTAAACAGCGACCCAAAGAAAATATATCTATAGTACCCCTCCCTCTGAACTGAACCTCCAACTGAATCCTTCCAAATGCTGTTTTATTATTCGGCTAAAAAAGATCTGGACTGGATTTGTCAGATAACCTTAATATTAATATTGAGGGTACTTCTTTACCAAAAGTTCACTCAACCAGAAATTTGGGAATCATTATGGATAAAGATTTTCGATATCGAGATCATGTTAAAAAGGCTATACAGAAATCATATTGCTCCCTAAAATTACTACTCTATATTCTAATAAACACTTTCTTAGGCAAAATATTCGAAAGAATCTGTGTGAGGCTCTTGTAATGTCTCACTTCAATTACTGTAACTTCTATTATTGGTCTTCACTTGATCTTGCTAGCAAATCTAGAATACAATAAGTTCAAAATATCTGTTGTCGACTGGTTTGTAATTTGAGAAAATATGATCATGTCTCCGCTAAAATAAATGAGTTGGGATGGCTCAGTTTAAAAATTAGCCCTATCTCTTTTATTACTCAATTTAGAGGAAAAGTGTAAGGAAATAAAATGTTCATAATCATTTTCCCTACAAAAAAGGTCTCTTATGTTTTTTTTTAAAAAAACTGTTGCAAATAGAGATATTTGAAAAAAAGGAAGAAATCCAAGATGGCGGCGATTTTTTTCGAATGGGAATGGGAATGAATGGGACTTTTGAGAGGTTAAATAGGAGATTATTATCTGAAGATTCCCGCTGAAATCAGTTTGTTACTAATTTGTTACACCCTAACCCCCAGATTGACTCCACTACCTCGGCACCATAGTAACAGTAAAACTAACACAAAATTAGGCCAAAAAAAGTCCTTTTTAGCGCACAATACCATTAGCGATTTCTCACCGGGCCGCCCCTCCAGATAATGTAATGGCCCTACCGTCTTCGGCCGCCGCGGCGATAAACAGGTTCGGGTGGCAGTACAGTAAAATTGGGCCAAAACCCAAACATAAAAAAAAGTTCTTTCCAGCGCGAAATAGTTCCATACCCTCCTAAGAGTTAGTACTAAAAAGTTACACCACCACCAGCGTCGGATTTCGGGGGGAGGGGGTGAAAAGGGCAGGAAATTCTTATTTTTCAGTTTTGGGTGAATATCTAGTAAACTATGAGGTTTAGCGCAAACGTCATCCTATACGCAAATTCCGAACAAGAATTGTTATATACAGAATTATGGTAAAGTGAACGGTTTCCATGATATGGAGGGGTAAAGATTTCTTTGTTTTTATTTCACGTAGTTTTTGTTGAAAAAACTTAAAATGATTACAGTATAAATTAGTAACTGAATAATGTATGTAGAATATATATAGATATATCTATGCATATATAGATACATATTACACCCATAGATTGTTATTTTTTGTCACAACATAACCTCATAAGTGTATGACTGTAAATATGTCCAATACAAGTTAAGTTAGTAGCCTTAGTTAATTTGTACTCACTTTTTGCCCTCATTCATTATAGCGTTCTGATTTCCATTCGTTCTTTTATGTCAAATCATTCCCATATCTAATTTGTCCTTAGCCTTAGATTTGTTTCCTCTCACCAGCCCGAGTGAACTATTTGGTGCTGACTAACGCAATTAATGATTCACCTAAAACTTATAACCTTTTGTATCATTTTGATTTCCCTCCCATTTTTTCAATATACCGTATTGCTAGGTTTGCTTTACAAGTCCCAGATTCAATGTACTACTAGTATTCTAAGTAGGAGGGGGAAGTAGGGAGACAGACGGTGGGGGTGATGCGGCGCGCGCAGTGGGCGAGATCATCCGCTTGATGATTCCGATTGGTTCCTATACGCTTCGAAATCCCCACTCCTATCTAGTCCCACGCCGCGCGCCCGGCGGGCCTTTCCCCTACTTTCTCCCTACTTATTAATAATATTATAGCCGGACTTGCAAGAAAACCTGTTTATACGGTAGATTGTTAATATATTTTCTTGTTTTTCACATGAGCTTCCTATTCATGACTTTCTCATTTTTACAAGCTAAGGACAAATTAGATATGGGAATGATTTGACATAAAAGAACGAATGGAAATCAGAACGCTGTAATGATTGAGGGCAAAAAGTGAGTACAAATTAACTAAGGCTACTAACTTGTATTGGACATATTTACAGTGATATACTTATGAGGTTATGTTGTGACAAAAAAATAACAATCTATGGGTGTAATATGTATCTATATATGCATAGATATATCTATATATATTCTACATACTTTATTCGGTTACTAATTTATACTGTAATCATTTTAAGTTTTTTCAACAAAAACTACGTGAAATAAAAACAAAGAAATCTTTACCCCTCCATATCATGGAAACCGTTCACTTTACCATAATTCTGTATACTATAACAATTCTTGTTCGGAATTTAATGTATATCATTTGCGTATAGGATGACGTTTGCGCTAAACCTCATAGTTTACTAGATATTCACGCAAAACTGTGAAAAATAAGAATTTCCCGCCCTTTTCACCCCCTCCCCCCGAAACCCGATGCTGGTGGTGGTGTAACTTTTTAGTACTAACTCTTAGGAGGGTATGGAATTATTTCGCGCTGGAAAGAACTTTTTTTTATGTTTGGGTTTTGGCCCAATTTTACTGTACTGCCACCCGAACCTGTTTATCGCCGCGGCGGCCGAAGACGGTAGGGCCATTACATTATCTGGAGGGGCGGCCCGGTGAGAAATCGCTAATGGTATTTTACGGTGTAAAAAAGGCGGCGCGCAATAAATAGCGGTAAACAGGCGGAATTGCCGGCCGAGCTGGCTAAGAGGGGCGGCAATTGTCTTCCGCCGTGTCGGGCTTAAGCCCCTTTTAAATGCCCGCCACCCTCCGGAAGGGGGGAGGTTTTTGTCTTTGCCGAAGAATGGGCGCGGCGATTTTTTTTGCGACGGAAATAAATCGCGGCCTTATCGGACTTCGTTCACTTAATTGCTCGATAAATTTGGCCTATCTAATATTAGAATGTCCCGTCCCCAGGCAAAATACAACTAAACGAATAATAACAAATGGCATTGTTAGAATACTAAATCAAAACAGGTATTTATTATTTCAAAAAACTAATAATGCCAGGTACCTACCTTACGAAAAGGTCCTCTTGTCTCATTTCGATAAACTCAATAGGATGTTCGATAAGAAAATCAAAATCAGCATTATGCGCAGATTTCTAATGCGAATACACATATTCAAACGTACTTCAGGGTCTGTAGGTAGTAATGCTTGAACTTTCTGGTAGTGGTAGGAACGAAGCTGTTCACATACAATTGTACAATACAATTATTGAACACAGCTTTTACGCATGTCTCCTTGTGCAGCGATAATACCTAGTGTTAGATTTAGAATGAAACTCTCACTTATTGTGGCACAACAAGCAAAACAGATATATTGAATTATCAAAATAAATACAAGTATACACGAAATTCAGCGAAGCGGCTGTGTAGCGCGAGCGTATACGATGGAATGGATCCTCGTCCGACCGCAGGCGGCCCGCTGACTCATAAAGTTATTACGCGACGTCCCCAGTCGTTTCTAACACGGCCAATCCTAACGGGAACATCGCTCTCGATGCTCTCAAGTAGACATCCCTTCAGTTGACTCTGCGTCAATGTCTTCTCTTTCCAAAAATGTCTCTAATTCTGGTTGCTCTGTATCTTCAGCACTACAACCAAACAAAATATTCGTACATTTTTATTCTTTTAATCATTCATTTTTTTCGTTAATCGTCAAACACAACAAACGCTCAACACGAGCACAATCAAACAAAAAACATAAAACGCCTTTATAATTCAAACAATGAAAAATACAAAGCTCTCAACATTCAGGCAATCACAATGCAAAGCGTAACAATCTTTCAACATTCGAACAATTAAAATTCAAAGCATAGCAAGCTTTCAAATATTCAGATAATTGAAATGCAAAGCGTAACAAGCTTTTAACATTCAAACAATTAAAATGCAAAGCGTAACAAGCTTTCAACATTGAAACAACTAGAATGCAAAGCGTGGCAAGCTTTCAAACATTCAGATAATTGAAATGCAAAGCGTAACAAGCTTTCAACATTGAAACAACTAGAATGCAAAGCGTAACAAGCTTTCAAACATTCAGATAATTGAAATGTAAAGCGTAACAAGCTTTCAACATTGAAACAACTAGAATGCAAAGCGTGGCAAGCTTTCAAACATTCAGATAATTGAAATGCAAAGCGTAACAAGCTTTCAACATTGAAACAACTAGAATGCAAAGCGTAACAAGCTTTCAAACATTCAGACAATTATTAACAACATGTATACAAAGTTGTTGTTTTTTTTTTTTTTTTTTTTTTTTTTTTTTTTTTTTTCTAACACGAGCCATAACTGTTACAAAGTTCCTACCTGGATTCAACTTCCATTAGATCAATTAGTTCTGCCATATTCGTTGAAAGCGACCAATCGCTAGGCCAACTCCTTAATTGCTCCTTCGCTGCTTTTGTAATCATTGATTTCCCAATTCTCTTAATTTCATAGCGACCTTCAGGAGTTATATTCACAATTTCGAATGGTCCTTGGAATTCATACTTCAATTTGCCCTGGTGCATCCGGTCATCGCGGTGCATGAGAACAAAATCTCCAACTTTATAGTTTGCAGTATTGCGACGCTTTTCATTTGGTCTGAGGCGGGTTTGAACAGATGTTTTAAGGTTGTCTCTGATTCTGTTGCGGTCTAATTCCAAATTGCGTATAGGTCGTAAGTCGGTGCTAATATTTTTCAGTAAAGATTGGATGAGTGGTGTCGAACCATCTATCCCAATCAAGGCTCTTAGTGGCGTTGTTCCAGTGGATTTTTGGATTGTTGTATTTAACACAAGTTGAATTTTCCATAAACTGCTCGACCATTCTGACCTCACTTTTGTCTCAACTCTAATAAGGTTCATAATGGTTCGCATGTATCGTTCTACCTGTCCGTTCGATCTATGGACATCGGGAGTCGTATAGTGGTATTCAATATTCATAGAATCTAAATATTCTGGTAAGCTTAAGTTCTTAAAGTTTTTACCAGCATCCATTATAATTTTTCCAGGTGTTCCAAAAAGTGAAATAAATGATTGAAAAGCAAGTTTTGTCTCTTCGGCTTTCACTGTCTTTAATGGTAGCAATACACAATATTTTGTGAATGCATCTATGAGTACAAGTACATGCTTGTATCCATCGGTTGTCTCTTCTAATGGTCCCAAACAATCGGCGTGTAGAATTTTCATAGGTTCGGAAGGTTTTGCAACATTGGTCACAAATCCTTGTAAGGGCCCCGATCTTGTTTTCTTTACTGCACGCACAAGACAATGCTTGACATAATTTCTTACAAATTGGCGTAAACGGGGAAACCAGAAATGATTTTGAATGGACTCAAGCGTTTTATCGATGCCAACATGACATTGTTCATCGTGGAATATTCTCAGTAGTCCAAGTCGACTCTGACGTGGTACAAATGGTTTTGGGCAAGTACTATTGTTTGGAGTAGTCACAATGTAATGCAGAATTTCATTTTTGACAGTGTAACGAGACTTGTCTAATCGCCCTTCCTTCCAGTCGTCAATCAGTCGCTTAACTTCAGCGTTGCCTCTTTGTTCGATATAGAGCCAACTATGATGTGTTGCCAGGCGTCGGATAACAACGGGGTTGCGACTTAAAAAGTCCACATGTGGTAATGAACTTCCTTTGCGATATACAATACTAAAGTTAAAATCTTGCATGTAGGTCCACCAACGAGCTACACGAGGCAGAATATCTTTTTTTGTCGCAGTCGATTTAATGGCATTGCAATCAGTTACTAGCGTAAACTGAATACCGAGCAAATACACACGGAAGTGTTTTAACGAGTTCACTACCGAAAGAGTTTCTAACTCATATGAATGATATTTCTCTTCAGTCTTTGTAGTTCGTTTACTGAAATATCCGATGACTCTCACATTTCCCTCAAGTTTCTGCAAAAGAACTCCACCATACCCTATGCTGCTTGCATCGGTGTGTAGTTCAGTCGGCAATTCTGGATCAAAAATACAAAGTAGAGGTCTAGATGTCAACTGTTCAATGATATATTTCCTTGCAAGTTCCTGTTCCGTGCCCCACATGAACGGTTCGTTGGCGCGTGTAAGTTTTGTGATACATGCAGTACGGGCAGCAAATTCGGGAATGAACTTGCGGAAATATCCAGCGAGGCCCATAAGCTGACGAATTTGTTTTGTTGTAGTTGGTATAGGTGATTTTTGGAGGGCCTGTACCTTTCGCATACCAGGTCGAATGCCTTCAGCAGATATTTCTCGTCCGAGATATTCAAGTTTATCTTGAAAGAAATGACACTTTTTTAGATTCAAACAGAAACCAGCTTTTCGTAAGGCCTCTAGGACAATTTCGAGCAATCGCAAGTTTTCCTCAAACGTTTCGGACGGAATTAATATGTCGTCTAAATAGACCAGTGCTATCGTATTTCTCAGGTCTCCTAAGGCTTTGTTGACCGCTCTCTGGAAAACAGCTGGCGCATTGGCGAGGCCAAAAGGCATTCGAAGATACTCATAATGCCCGTCCGGTGTAATAAAGGCTGTTTTATGTATGGACTCTGGATCGATGGGTATCTGATGGAAACCCGATGACATATCTAAGGATGTAAAGATTTTCCCTCTTCCGAGCCTGTCCAGCTGGTCATCAATCAGCGGCAGTGGATATTTATCCTTGATAGTATGAGAATTGAGCTCCCTGTAGTCGACACACATTCTAAACGATCCTTCTTTCTTTCTTACCAGTAAAATTGGACTGGCGAACGGCGATTCGCTTTCTCTTATGATATTGTTCATCATAAGGTCGTCAACTATGTCTCTAACAATTTTTCTTTCATTCGCTGGTAATCGGTAAGGGTTTCGGTTAACCACAAAATCATCACGCAACTTAATGTGCATGGTGGCATTATTTACACGAGAAACAGCATTTCCAGAAGCCACCGTGCTGTCGAAACGGGAAAGAAGACTCAATAGACTCTGTTTATAGGCATCTGGGACGTCGAGAGTACAATCAAAGGAGCTTGGCATTGTACATAAAATTCGTACAATCTTATTACGAATAATTTTACTTCCTGTGTGGTCTGTAATACAAGCGATATCGGGATCCTCATATAAGTTTCGTCCAATAAGTAAATCGTATTCAAGAAAATCATCAGGCACGATGACAAATACCAAATTTGTAATAACATCAGCCACCTCGAAAACAGCCTCGAACTCTCGATTAGAAGTGAAACTACCGGGAAGAATTCCGGTGATAGTGAGATGACATAATTGGATTTTATGTTGGAATCGAGGAGTGTGTCTCTGTGCTATTAGTGATATATCAGCACCATTATCAATTATACCTGTGTAAGGTATACCATCAACTTGTACTTTAACGGGGACGGCTTCATTCCCGCTACTACAAAACTTAACACTTTTACGTTTCTCGATGCCTTGTTTGATAAAACAGCGATCAGATTCGTGACCGACTTTTGCGCAAAATGAACAAACTGAATTAGTAGATGTTGAAGTACTGGGTTTATTGATCATTCGTTTGTCGTTATGTACATTCTCACGGCAGTCTTTCTGCA
This sequence comes from Pseudeuparius sepicola, assembly GCA_963920635.1. NCBI lineage: Eukaryota > Metazoa > Arthropoda > Insecta > Coleoptera > Anthribidae > Pseudeuparius > Pseudeuparius sepicola. The sequence goes on from OY987302.1 coordinate 9,328,561, forward strand.
TATGACCGGCCATTCCACATTTGTAACATTTAATAGGCCGACGCCTGACTTCTCCAAACTGACTTTCTCGAAGGCGTTTGCGGGGCGGCTCCCATGAGTCTACTAATTTCTTATCAGTGTGTTGTGCGGCACTCCGTTTAGGAACAGTCCCCAAAAATGAAATAAGTTCAGATAGTTTCTTAAAATTTTGATTATTGGCGGTATTCTGTACATCACGCTCTTGAATGCCATGAATAACGAGCTCAACGAGGTCCACTTCGTCCCATTGCACACGGAGATTCCGAAGTAAACTTGCCTTCTCAAAGACGTAAGCATCATACGTGTTACAACAGTCGCTATTATAGTGGGCAGCTTCCGACAGTAATCGACCAAGATTCTTTTTGGGAGGAAATGCCTCCAAAAAATCCCGTTGAAATATCTCCCAATTTTTTATATCCGGCGACCATGTGTTAAACCATGTTTTGGACACTCCAGTCAGGAAACGACCTAACCTTACAATCACTTGCTGATCTGACCATTCAAACTCATTTTTAATACTCGCAACTTCAGTTAACCATTTTTTTGCATCTGTCAAACCCGGACGAAAAACTGGCAAATCAACTTGCTCAGGCGTAGTTCGAGATGATTTGATCGCTTTTACCAACTCCGATATAAGCCCTTCCATTTTGACACTATAAAAAACGTACCTTAACAAATGCAATCAAAAATGTAAATGCTCTTTAACAGAGATCGTAAAAAAAAAACTACCCAATGACCCATGTTAAAAGGATTAGCGGTTTTATACAATATAATATGTTCAGGTAGCAACGCGAAATATGACCTGTGGTTGAACCCGATAAGTTCAAAATCTAAAAGATGTAGTCTAAAAACGCCTCTATTCGGAGTTTGTTTACTTTTTTTTTTTTTCTTTGGACAGAGAACAAAGAAACTACTATTTATTGCTTAAGTAGCACAATGGATATTCCGAAAATTCAAATGCTAGATCAAAACAGTTACTAAACTACTCTGCTACGTAAAAAGATACATTATGTAAACCAATCTTACAAAGTATTATCATAAATTTACTCGAACGGCTTAAATTACTTTCTGGAAACAAAAATGCTAGTTCTACTCGCATAAAGTTTTACTTCAACGGAGTAGCAAGGCAAGTACGTACTTTTTCCGAAGGCTTTCATAGTAAACCATTCAAAAAGGTAGTACAATTTTCTTTACTTACTGTGAAATCGTGGACGAGGGCGAATCGCACTTCCGATGTTAGATTTAGAATGAAACTCTCACTTATTGTGGCACAACAAGCAAAACAGATATATTGAATTATCAAAATAAATACAAGTATACACGAAATTCAGCGAAGCGGCTGTGTAGCGCGAGCGTATACGATGGAATGGATCCTCGTCCGACCGCAGGCGGCCCGCTGACTCATAAAGTTATTACGCGACGTCCCCAGTCGTTTCTAACACTAGCTTGTTTTCTGATCGTTTTCAATTGCGTTATAATACCTACTTCTGCCACTCTGTACGCCTCCTTCGCCCAACATCACGTACACTTTTAAATGCACCAAATTCGTCCAATTTCCAGTGAAGCATAGTGAACATTCTGGCGTTGACTGATATATTATTAAAGACTGCTCACGAATATCACGTCTGACACATTTTTGGCTCACCATGCGCTTTCCGGAGATAAAATACAAGGCAGAATACATTGTTAACCATGAGAGCCATCTGTTTTCCAGGACATAAAGCTATAGCCGTGAGAAGTCTTTATATATACGTCAGTCAACGATTCTGGATTGTGTTATTCGTCTGTTTGGAAATGCCTCCTGATACAATACTCGCCTGTACTGCGTTTCCACGTGCTATACCATAATAATAATATACAGGGTGAGTTTTTTCGATGACCCCTATGGGGATCTCGGAAACTAGCAGAGCTAGAACAAAGGTTAAATGGGGAAAGAATTGCAGTTTTGAATGCTCAATATAATGCCCTTTTTGGATTTTTAAAAAAGTTCAAGGCTCACTAGATATTTTGAAAAGAGTGATTTTTTGCTATTTCATCAGATCTCTGTAGCTCCGTTGTTTCTGATTATACAGAAAAACTGTAAAGACAAAAATTGTAGATAATTTTGGGCTTAATAAGATAATCTTATCCAATTTTTTAACTTGTTTGTGGTTTTTGAGACATGACATAAACTTGTGTTTTTTTAAATGTAAATCATAGTTGGCTGTGGCCTTATCAAATCGGCCATTTTTTATCTTTCCAAAGATATAATACTCGGCGTAGTTATTATAAAAAATAAAAGAGCTATGGCTAATTTTCTTTTTTTTTTAATTTTCACATAGTCAGCCATGGAATATTTTCAAAATTACGTTCTATTTTTAATAATAATTAGAATTTGAGTTTTTTTATTTTTGTTTTATTTTGTTACATTTCGTTACCAGCTAAAAACATAATATTAGAAAATTTGAAGTATGTCTAATTATAAAATAGAACGTAATTATGAAAATAATCCATGGCCGACTATGTGAAAATTAAAAAAAAATCACAAAATTAGCCATAGCTCTTTTATTTTTTATAATAACTGTGCCGATTGTTATATCTTTGGAAAGCTCAAAAAATGGCCGATTTGATAAGGCAACAGCCAACTATGATTTACATTTAAAAAAACACAAGTTTATGTCATATCTCAAAAATCACAAAGAACATAACACAACACATAAATCAATAATCAGATTATCTTATTAAGCCCAAAATTATCTACAATTTTTGTCTCTACAGTTTTTTTTGTATAATCAGAAATAACGGAGCTACAGAGATCTGATGAAATAGCAAAAAATCACTCTTTTCAAAATGTCTAGCGAGCCATGAACTTTTTTAAAAATCAAAAAGAGGCATTCGATTGAGCATTCAAAACCGCAATTCTTTCCCCATTTAACCTTTGTTCTAGCTCTGCTAGTTTCCGAGATCCCCATAGTGGGCATCGAAAAAAACCCACCCTGTATATCACCCATTTCTCTATTTGAATAACACTTATTTTTATTCTCTTTTAATTGAAAAGTTTCAAAAAATTGATGATTTTGTTATGACAACAATTATTGTGACTAACAGCACCTAATAATTAAAAATGGCAAGACGTTTATCCGTTTCCAACGCCTACTTTGTTATGAATCGAAAAGACTAGGCATTACTGGACGAAACACCATCCTAAGTTAAATGCAATTTTATGCAAAAATGGTTGAGTTTATCGACCTTTTAATAAAATTTAATACCGATCTAAAATAAAAAAAAATCTGGTCAAATTTGTGACATGTAGGCCTTTAGGATTTTTCGAACGCCAGTGCAGCTCGGCACTAGTAAAATATGTACAAAATTTGAAGAAAATCAGTAGGTACACTACAAAAAAGTTATGACAAAATATTATTACAAAGAGGTTATGTAACTCCGCTACTATTTCAGCAAAATGCCACATGAACTTCTACCATTTTTTTCGTGCGTAGAATCAGCCCCTGATGTATTTGCACAGCCCCTCCCCATTTCCCCGCACCCTGTACAGTGTTGATAGCTCAAACCGTTTAAATATTATGTCACTTACTTTTTTGTGCGTAAATTACTGTGGTGTGTACTTGTTTTTGGATCAACCTTTATAAGAAACATTGCATTTGATTGCCTAATGAATTTTATTCCGGCATGATTTTCCAGAAACACAAATAAACATACAAAAATAAAAAACTGAGACAGAATATATGCTCTAAAATTGCACGGGCGCACAGCCAAATAAAAACAAACTCTAAAAAAAAAACATAATGCTTCAAGCACGACTTTTAGCAATAAACCTATGTTAAAACTTAGGGCAATATAAACTTTTCTTTAAAAGCACATCCCGACCATAAACCGTTTTATTCTAGCGTCACATCGATTAATAATGCCGAACAAAATAAACACAACATAGTTGCGTGCCGCCGAAACATAGTAAGAAGTCTAAAATCGAAACTTGGCGAAGAACATCATTTTTCTAGAATACGGCCACTTCCTAAACTTGTTCTTGTGTCTCGCGGTGAGATGGTGCCCCAGGACCAACCTGGATTCAGTTCTGAACAGGCAGTAGACGCAGGCCCTCTGTCTGGCACCGGGAGACGTCTTCTTGTTTTCTTTGTGATTATCTTCAAATGCTTCAACTAACTCTCTCCCAATCTCTTCCAGGCAACCCTTAAAAGTAAAATTTTCAAGATAACCGTTCATTATGCCTATTTTATTCAGCTCCGTTCTCATATCTTTCACTGCAGCATCTCTTTGAAGGACTGGGAAATACAGGGATGCTGTCCGTATCTCATTTGGAGCCCTCTTTCTGCGCAACTCCATCTCTTCAGTATCGGAATCACGGAAGCCATTGGCGTACTCTAGAGACTCGTTAAACTTTTCTAAAAGTCGTTGTTTGGTAGATTTCTTTGGACGCTGCTTACCCAATCTGTTTTTGTTCAAAGAATTCAGGTCGTTCTCCAAATTGTCAATCACGTCATTTGCGACCTTACAGATCTCAGTTACAGATTTTACCGCCGGAGTTTCTGAACATCCATTGATAACGGAGTCCAGCCTCATATTTCTCAGCTTGCTTTTAGTTGTTGGGGTGAATATGTCCAAATTTTCGTCGACAGAATCCAACATGCGTTGACAAGATTTTATGGCGTCCAGCAACATAGAAGATTTTTCTTCAATGTTGGCCGGGCCGTTCGTTTGCGTGCTAGCTTTTGGTGTATCACCTAAAGAGCATTTCAGGGAATCTGGGTCATAATTTAGAGACAACTTTGTTGTATTATTACAACAAGTTTTTGTTTCATCGTGGTTCAGTTCAAATAAACAACATCCCAACTGACCGGGACTTTCCTCATTTTGACGGGGTGAAGGAGAAAATGGATCGATCTTTTCATCAGTGCGTAGCAACGTGGACCACGTTCTGTGCTCTGATACCTTCTCGCTACTCGAAACTTTGCAATTTCCAAGAGATTGTTTGCCTGGTGTTACGAACGCATCCGTTTTTTCCACGCTGTTGCGGAAGCCATTCGAAAATATCGCTTTACGTTGAAGAGAGTTCGTTGCTTTGACCGGTGTATTAAAGGAAATTATCTGGTCTAAATTATTACCTGACTTCGGACCATTCGGCGTCGAAAAATGCGATGCTCCGACATTTTCTTTACTCGATGATGGTACCGACGGCAACGTAACACTCACGCTGGCACCTGACCACCCCTGGTTAACTTGCAAAGACTTTATTTGTGACGTTCGCTTGTAGTACTTAAAGAGATCCTGTTGGACGAGATTCTTCTTTTCCTTTGCTAAAATAAAATAAACCGTATACCTACTTAAGCAAATTCGCAAAAAAAAGAAAATTACCATTCGCTTGACCTTGGTAGCTCCCGCTCCACATGGTTACAGTTGTTCCTGGAAACGAAGAATTTAAAAAAATATTTTCAAAACCTTTAAAGAAAACAAAATATAAAAGTACTTAGGTATTTCTTTCTTAATGAAGTAATTTTATTTTTTGCATCCGAGACGAGACCAGAACAAAGTTTTCCATGAAACTGTGGCAGATACCAAAAAAATTCAAGAGACCGTTTTTGCCTCAGACAAGTAATAAAACACAGACTAAACTAAAGGCTGCATTGTAATCAGCCAACATAACAAATGCCTACTCAAAACAAAAACAACAAATTTGACACTTACGCCTGCATCATATGATGACCAGAGGTTACATTTCCTATGCCACAAATCCAACACTTTACCCTTCCCATCGTCCTTAAAACTATACTAATTCACTAATTACTAACTTAACTATATATCTTTTGTCCAATAACGCCAAAATCTCATCAAAAACAAGAATAACGCAAAAGTAAACACTCAAAACACATCAACACAAAGCGGCGGAATCTCAACGAACTCTGGATCAGCTGTTGGGGCATAATAAAGCAAATGCACAACGATCACAAAGAGCTCGTGCAACGTTGCCACGTTAGCCAGAATAAGCAATTCATTAAGGATATTATTTATAGAACCAGTATTATCAGTAAATTCACAAAATCAGTAAAATTTAGTTAAATGATAACTGCCTAAATTTTTACTAGATGTAGATTCTCGATATCAACTAATGGGGAACTTGAACAATTTTTTTTTAGTTCTTTAATATATTTGCCTATCTATAGAAAGAGCACATACCAAATATTAGCCCTCAAATCGCAATATTTAATTTGCAATAAATAATTAAAGTTGTGACCGCGAGCTATTCATTTGAAACGATACGAAAAGCGCGGGAATGGTCGTGACGTCAAATAGCTCGATCGATCAGAAGGCAGTGACAGGAATGACAGCTACACAGAATTGGAGAAGATGAGAATGGAAATCGAACGTTAAAATAAACAGTTCGGCGACCCATTTACAGAGGGCTCTGATGTAGGTCTCGGTACGTGGGATTTCATTTGGTGTCAGAAACGTGACACCAATGACGACGCATCTCGCAATGTAAATAACTATGTAATTCAGCACACACTTTTCAAACGTTATCAACAATATCAACACGGACAGACAAGGATAGGACGTTCTCGTTTGGTCTTTCTAAACAAAGCTTGCGTGGTGCTGTAGTTTGTTTACATGTGCCGCCCATATTAGTTCATACATGGTGGTGGCGTCTCGAGCTACTTGACGTCACAACCAAGGAGGGCGCGTTGCAAGAAAGATTTGAATTATGCAGTTTTTAATTGCTTATATTTATTACATAAAAATAAAAAATTAGTTTTTTGTGAACTGTGGTTCATTTAATGGCAATAAATTACGTTTGAAAGTAATATTTTTCAAATTTAATTTTTGTGCAAGTTCCCCATTGTTCCAAATTGATGTTTTTTAAAGTTGGTTATGCATTTATTTCGTAAGTACATGATAAATTTATGAAGAAGTTTGACAATGGTGCAATTATTGCATTGTTTTGTTTTAGATTTCTATTACTGACTCAGACAAGGAATGTTACTAAACATTTTTTATCTTGGCAGGGTCTGTATTGTATTGAATTATTAGTCTATGTTTATTATTTGTCTAATTGTCCGAGGTTTTTGCTTTGATAAAACAAATGTAGTTGCCTCTCTTTGTAGAAAACGGTCAAAGATATGGAGATGTTATATATGAGAGATGATATGGGGTGTATAAAAGAATAAATTGGTCCATTTAGCGACTCTTTGCAAATACGACGCTAGGCGTCGCGACGCCAAGAAATATTTTTTCCCACCAACATATCTACCACTTTTTTGTTACATAGTTAGAAAGCCCTAATCTTCCTGAACATTTTCATGAATGCTAGTTTGCTTTATTCTCTTCCGTTGAAGTGATTCTTCAAAAACGCATTAAAATATTAATTTTTGTTAATCGCAAATGACGTAGCGTTTCCAACGATTTTATTTTTGGCGGTCGTGGGAATCCGCGACCCTTATTTGTTTGAAAGATTTTCAAGCCGCGTCTTTTGACCTTCTTACCGTTGTCAGCATGCAAATCCAAGACCGGCTAAAATTTAGTATATCCTCAATTTTCACTAAATGAATTTAGCGATTTTTTTGTTTAAAATCTGACACAGCAGCGTTAATCAGGACACAACAGAACCGGCACATTATACCAAATTTTAACAAAAGGTATACAGAGACTTCTATTCTACAGAGTACCAAAATCTCGACCAAAATTTAGCAAAATAGGAATTTTAAAGGCATCTGGCTAATCAAGAGGCAAGTATGCCATGGAATTACCTCAAAACAGTTGAATGATCAACAGGACTATACAAGGGTATGTATTGGTGTGCAAAGATCCAATAACAAATATACAGGTTGTTTTTCTCTGTGTCATCTCAAAGTGCTGAATTTTTTAAAACTTTATACGGGCCAAATGCACCCTGGAATTATTATAAATTATTGGGAACGTATTAATAAATGAAAAAATAATCCAATTTCTACAAAGTATCATCCAACAAGTAAAAAACGATTTAAATTATTGGACTTTTCTCGACAAAGCTATCCTCTAATAAAATTATGCCTTTTCCCATAGGTTTCTGTTGTGACATACTACCCACCTAACTTATCTGGACTTACCGACTCTCAGGCTTCGGTAAATTTTAGACGTAGTTCCTTTATAATTTCTGCGGCGATTTTGATACACCTAATCGATTTTTATCGCTCTCGATCCGTATAGGTAAAGTTTTAAAAAATATGGCACTTTGAGTTTGCACAGAGAAAATACAGGTTGTAAATTTGTTACTGGATCTTGGCATACCAATACCCTGTGTGGTCCTGTTGACCATTCAACTGTTTTAAGGTAATTCCATGGCATACTTGACTCTTGACCCGCAAAATTTCTATTTTGCAAAATTTTGGCTCCCTGTAGAACAGTACTTCCTGCATATTTTTTGTTGAAATTTTGTATAATAGGGGGGGTCTGTTGTGTTCTTATTAACGCTGTGGTGTCCGATTTTAAACAAAAAAATCGCTAAATGCATTTGGTGAAAATTGGGGGTATAAAAAAGTGTAGCCGGTCCTGGATTTGCATGTTGACAACGGTAAGAAGGTCAAAAGACGCGGTTTCAAGATCTTTAAAGCAAATCAAGGGTCGGGGGAATATCCCCAAACAAGGACACATTGTTTTTTGTTTCATGGCCAAGTGCTCGACCAAGTGTGAATGCTACCGAAACATAAATTAAAATAACTAATAATACATATATATCAGAAGACAATACCAAGTGTCATTTATTGTTGAGTAGCCCTTTTTGAGCACTTCAATATGAGCCTGTAATTTACGGGGTGTTCCATTAAAAAAACAGAAGTTTAGTTTGCAATCGAGTTCGCAACACTTAAGTGGGACGCCCTGTATCTTTCCTTTTCTGTCAGCAAATAATTTTGAAGTTTATTTTTCTCTAGCGTTTTCCGTGAATCGATTTATTAAATACGGACCTCTGCGATTATTTTATACTACCTGACGTAGAATAACTTTGAGCTATAAAGACTGTAATGGGCGATAGATGTTTTACTGTGACTCCAACTAGTTGCACCCTTCAAAACGGGCCTGTACCAAATTTTACCAAAAAATTTCAAGTAATAACGATTTTTGAGAAACAATTTCAATTTTTTCTCTTCAATTTAAATTTTCCGTGATTAATAATTAAAAAGTGATTTATCGTAATTTAACATTAGGTAACGTGAGAGAGAGGTTAAAATATACCTAATATGTTATTCAATGGGAGTGTTTATACTGTTTATGCAGGATAATTTGACGTAACGTAAAAGTTAAGCAACTAGGTATTAACTAGTCACTTTAAAATCACTTAGAATTAAAGGAAATCTTAATTTACGCATGCGTAATTTCATTGCCAATAGTAAGAAACAAACTCACAACTAATGAGAACATTTGAAATTTTTTTATAAAATTTGTTACAGGCCCGTATTGAGGGGTGCCGAATCCAGTGGCGTGCACAGTTTTTTTTTAATAAATCGCCAATGTGGTTTATTAAAATTTTGCTCCTAGAAAGTGGTATAGTAGGCCCTGGATTTTGTATGAGAGATCATTTTTGCTCAAAAAATGCAGTTCATCAAGCTCTACAATTTAAAAAAAATCCTGGTCAAATCGCTCAATTTATAAACTTTTTAGAGGGTGACCTGAGGGGTGACTCGAAAACAAATCGGTCACATTGTACCTATTATGTAGGTAATGCCTGGGGTTTATCTAAAAATTTAAATATTAATTTAAAAATGCAAAAATCGCATCAATTTAGGTAGGTACCTACCTACCGAGGTACCTACCTTAAAAAAACAGTTGACAGTTTTCCAGATTTTTAATTACCTACCTAGAATTTTGTAACCATGGATTTTGAAGGGCGCTAAACACAAAAATGTGACAATTTGCCCTATCCTGCTTAGGTAGGTAGCTCGGTAGGTAGCTACCCCAATGTTTTTCCCTTTTCTTACTCCAAATCTACGCCACTGGAGATATTAATGAAAAAATTCCCATTCACATACATATTAATATCGACATACAGGCTGTCCCCAGGATAAGTGAAACAATAAGAGGTGTGAAAGCCTCGGAAAGACCAAAAAAGGCTGTCCCCAGGATAAGTGAAACAATAAGAGGTGTGAAAGCCTCGGAAAGACCAAAAAGATTTTTTTCCTTTTTGGCAATTTTTATTTTTATTATACCTAGTACCTCGCCTAGTACCTAGGCAAGGTCTCGGGCAAGGTACCTTTACTCTGTAAGCTCGTCTGTAAGATACAGGAATTTTTTATTGTAAACAACTTTCTTTAATAATAATTTGTCAGTACTTAAATGGAAGCACCTATTTCTCGACCTATTTACCTACTTTCACTGTTCTTGTTAGAACTGAATAAATTGATTGATGTTTATTTTAAGAGATAGAGGAAAACTTTCATATTGAAACTTGATGGCACTAAGAAACTTTATGCAACTCGGTATTCAGAAAATTACACAGGGTTTTCAGCTCTCTTGAGGCTAAGATTTTTTTTGCTTATTTCTTACCTGTTAAGCCATATTCTCGCATATTTTGGGCCGCACAGAAAATACGTAGGAAAATTAAATATGTCAATTTTGGTCAGCCAGGCGACGTTAAAAAAGAAATGGGCATCCCGGTATCCCGTGTCCAACTTTTCGCGCTGTCCTAAAAAGAAACTTCTAATCGACAAAAATGTTCATGCCCTCAAGTAAGCCGAAGACCCTGTGTACCTAATTTGCTGAAACTATCTGAGCACCTAGATGGATAAAGCTTCTCAGTGCATGCCATCAATTTTCAATACATATAAAAGTTTTCCTATGTCTCTTAAAATAAACATTTATCGGCTATTACCTAATAGTTTTGCTCAATTTGAGTTGTTTTTTTTTCATATTGCGCGTCAAGTTGGCCATGGATACCGATTTCCATTTAACACCGCTTAGCTGTCCAAAATTACCACCTCGATTACCACATTTTTGTTCCTTAGTTTTTTTTTGTAGTACCATAAAATCATCCTGTATATTGACATCATCCTGTATAAGAAAGTAATTACCTACCTATAGGTGTAAATAATTGTAAAAAAAAATAATCGAAACAAGTAGGTACCCAATTATTTTTCTCAAAAGAACGTTATGTAACATCAATAGGTATACCAAGAAAAATGAGCTTCTTCAAAAATATGGTGCTGTCAAAAGCGGGGCTTACAATTTAAAAAAAAAAGACGATGACGTCATTATCTGTGACACCGGTGACGTCACGTGACGCATTTATACCTATGTCAAAATTTGGACGTTACAAAATTAAGATGTCCGAGTGTTTTTTTTCTTTTCCATAGATTTTATTGAATTTGTTCCAACCTTCGCATGGTCACCCGGGTCACCGTTACCTACAGGGTGTTTCATCTTAAGTGCGAACATCTCCGTAAAATTTGAAAATTCTATATCCGATTTTAGCCGCGTTTTTTTCTAAAAATAGGCCACAAAAAACTCTACGTTGGTGCAAAATTCCAGGTCTTAATGTCAATTTTCAAGGCCTACTATAATTTTTTTTCTAGTAAAAAAATCAAAACCATTTAGCGATTTTGTTATTTAAAATCTGACACCACAGCGTTAATCAGAACAACCTAAAACCCCCCGTATACCAAATTTGAATAAAAATAAATTAAAAGTAAAAAAATATTTTTAAAAAAAGCTTTTATTTAAATGCGCTAAAAAGAATAAAATAATCTTTTCTTTTAAAACTTTTACTATCAACTTATAACGTCATTCCACAATTTATATGATATAAAAGCTTGTCGCGAGATTTAAGTAGTGGTATTTACTTAGTTTGAAAACTTAAATCTCGCGACAAGCTTTTATATCATATAAATTGTGGAATGACGTTATAAGTTGATAGTAAAAGTTTTAAAAGAAAAGATTATTTTATTCTTTTTAGCGCATTTAAATAAAAGCTTTTTTTAAAAATATTTTTTTACTTTTAATTTATTTTGTAATTTTTAGTTTGGCCAGGTGTCTGAGTCTATTCATCTCAGTTAACGCATCATTGTTGCAAGGTCGTTTGCCGGTTAGTTTAGAACAGTCTAGCTCTTCAATGAGGAGACCTTCTAATGACCATCTTGGGTGTTCCGCCATGTTGGATTTAGAATGACGTCACACATATAATCATGCATTGTCATCCAAATTAAACGTGTGTACAAAATTTCAGCTCGATCGGTTGAAATTTAACTAGTCCGCCATCTTGAGTGTTCCGCCATGTTGGATTTAGAATGACGTCACACATATAATCATGCATTGTCATCCAAATTAAACGTGTGTACAAAATTTCAGCTCGATCGGTTGAAGATATCTGCTTCAAAATTGAGTTGCAAGATTCCACCCGAACAAATTACATACATACATACATACTTACATACATACATTGCAAGTTAAATAAAAGCTTTTAAAATATACAGGGAGTTCCATTCTGCAGGATGTCAAAATTGAGCAACCGTCAAAACAGATGAATGATCAACAGGACTACTCAAAGTGTTGGTGTGCAAAGATTCAATACAAAAATTTACAGGGTCTTTTTCTCTGGGCGATGTCAAAATGCTGAATTTTTATTAAACTTTATATTGGTCAGGAGGGCTCTGGAATATATCATTGAATAAATATTAATAAATACAAAAGCAATTTATTTCTTTACATCATCCAACCAAGAAATAAAAACAATTCAAATTGTTGGACCTTTATCAATAAAGTCACTGTCTAAGATGATACATTTTCTGTGCGTTTCCTGTTGTGGCACACCAGCCACCTTAACTCATATGGACTTAAGACTGACTGACAGGCTTCTGTATTTTTTAGACTTAGTTCGTTTGTAATGTCTGGGGTGGTTTTGATATACTCGATTTTTGACCTGTACCACAGACCTATGCTATATAGGTCTGTGCCTGTACCTATAAAGTTTAAAAAATTCAGCATTTCGAGTTGCTACAGAGAAGAACACCTTGTATATTTTTTATTGGATCTTTGCACATCGACACTGTGAGTGGTCCTGTTCATCATTCAACTGTTTCGAAGTAATTCCATGGCACACTTGACTCGCCAGATGAGTTTAAAATTCCTATTTTGCTTAACTTTAATGGAACTCGCTGTATATTTTTTTCAATTTCAAACTTTGGTATACGGGGGTTTTAGGTTGTTCTGATTAACGCTGTGGTGTCAGATTTTAAATAAAAAAATCGCTAAATGGTTTTCGTCATTTTTTACTAGAAAAAAATTTGTAGGCCTTGAAAATTGACATTAACACAACGTAGAGTTTCTTGAGGCCTATTTTTAGAAAAAAAGGCGGGTAAAATCGGATGGAGAATACAAATTTTACGGGGGTGTTCATCGCACTTAAGATGAAACACCCTGTATATGGTTGCCTCCTCCATCTGCTGAAGAATACCTGGAGATGTAAAAGGGTAAACCGAGGGGTAACCTGACCAGGTTACTTTAAGTATTCCTGGATACCACCTAATTTGAATACCTACAATTCGCTTTTTAATTTTTTCGTGGTCCTCCTGAATAAAATCCTGGATTCGCAGGGTAGATTAGGTATTTCGAGGGTTGTCTTTGACAATAATAATTGTCAAAGAGAAGAGAATCATTATTATTATCAGTATTAGTATTACAACAGTGGCGCAAGGCCGGGAACCGGGCGGCAAACACAAAAGATAATAAGTGCAATGATGCAAATTAATAATAAAGCAAATACAACATGCAATCAGTAAAGTAGTAAAGCTCTGAATAAAACAGTTCACTCATTGACCGACTCACCAAAAGAAAACAAAAAGTAATAAGTAGGTATGTTTTGGAGAACAGCTGACAACAAGTGAAGGACAGCAGCAGCCCGGCGAGATATTTGTTTTACTCCGTGGAGAGAAAACCAGCGGATTAGTTTGAACAACCACAAGACTCCGCAGTCCACCGACACTATTCTCACTATTTTTCTACTCTTTTCTAGTAACACAAAATTTAATGATCAAATTATTGTATGCTGAGGTATCGGCACTTCGGGATCACACAACAGCAGATTTACAAAGCTCTAATAAGCGGCGCATAGCGCAGTGGCGCAGATGTTCGCCCTGACACTTGACAGCGGGTCCACGGTTCGCCTATGTGATGGACTGCTTGGTCGCGTTCAACGTTGCGGGTTGCTTAAAGTTTTCACTTACTTATAATTCTAATACTATAGTCACTATACAAAGAATTATACTTAGTAGAGATGTTAAGAAAAGAACCGAACAGGTTATAGGTGTAGCCTGATGTTCAGTGAACTGTTCTTTCTAAAGAACTGAACAATTTATTTATTTTTTGAGATAGGGGGCGCGATGCCCCTAGTGGAAGACAAAAGACAAATCGAAGCGACCGACTAAATCAGCGTGCCAGTGGCGTAGCTACCCCTGTATCAATGATACAGGACCCACTGGCCGGAGGGGGCACCGACCAATAAAAAAAATAAGGAAATAAAAATATTTCTGCTTTGTTTTGGTTATACTAACTTTTAAAAATAAATTATTTTCTTTTAACCTTTGTATGCATCTATGCATCACGAAATTTATGAGTTTTTGTTTACAGTAAGTATCTAATTACTGTTATAACGCATAAGGCCCCTGTTATCTTTTTATTTTTAGGATTTAAAAATCGGCGGGCAGTTTTATTTCTGTAGGTATTATTTATAAATAATGATATGCTGTTCTGGAGTATGTAGATTTTATTTTACCCCCCCGCCCCCCGGCTCAGGGCGGCACCGTCACAATGATAAAAAGGCCTGCCAGCTGGCGACGCGAAACTTCATACTACGTCATCACAGGGAGGTAGCTTTTCGTAGTTATTTAGGTACGTTTACTTGTTTGGCGATTTTCCTGTTGTTGTGTTTATTGTGTGTACGACTGTGTTTTTTAGTAATATAGTAATATAGAACGTGGAGTTTTATTAATAAGGTGGTAAAACAGCAGTGATTCGAAAATGAAATACAATTTTTTGACAATACTTGCAAACAATTTTCATGTTAAACTTTTTTGTGTACCCCTAGAAATAAAAGAGTTACAACTGTTTGAAAATTTGAATTTTTTATATCGTTGGACTCAGTTTTCGTAGGTGTCCATGAACAAAGGAAGGCCGCCCGGAAGAGGTATCGATCGCACCTGTCACCGACTTTTTCTGCCAAAAAAATGGCCGAGATATTTTGATTCAGCCACTGTGTAACTATTTTTGAAAAAAAAAAAATCGCCTGGAATCACAATGGAGCAAATAATAATTACAATTGGACGGCGCTGTGGTCCTACCAACGCAGGGCATAATATCTTTTTAAAGGGCGCAGGTAATAAAGCCTTTGGTTAACTGAAACTGCATAATTAAGTAATTAAACAAAAAGCTGGTGCAATTCGGAAACCATGTTTGTTCGTTTTATTACATTGAAAACAGAGCCGCAATGATATTTCGACGTAATGAGTTTTACGGAACGATTTCAACTCGACCTGCCATTTACAATGCTCGGTTAACACTAGGGTCCATAAATATATTATTTCGTTAAATTCAAAACCATTATTTAGCAGTAGTAAAGTTTAGTAGCCCCCATGTTGGATTTCGTTTTTTGCAATTTACCTACCGCGCTTTATACTGGCTTTTAAATTTCGAACAAAACCATCTGACATGCAATTCTACAAATAGGAAAAACTTATATTGTTATTGACTGACGTATTTAGTCAGTCAACGCTTATATTATCTTAAACTAAAACCAAAATAATTAGAAAAGTTTTCCAATAAAATAGTTATTTATGTACCAAGGCACTGAAGTTCAACTTTTTATGACTCATGTGGAGTTTAGTTGCTGAGGCCTCTGGCCGAGGCAAATAAACCACATGAGTCATAAAAAGAACTTCAGTGCCGAGGTACATATTATATATTTTTTTGAAATCGGAAAAAAATGTTTTATTAGGCAAGAAAATAATAATGATGGATCACCCGTCCACGAACAGACTATGCGCGGCGTTTCTTGACTTTACCGATCGCTCTACCTAGGACAAGTATAATGATGTACGGCACCTTCTGACAGAAAAACCAAACTGCTGCTTCTTGTGCAGCCTACACAACAAATCTATTGATACTCAAATTTAGTAAAATATGTATACTGAAGGATTGCGCTTCTATAGGAAACAATTTCGCAATGTTTTGAATATTTGGTCACTTTTGACGGGCGATTTCTCCGCGTCTGACGTTTGATGTTTACATCTCGCCAAGGCCTACTTATTGAAAAAATCGTACAATAATGGGCTACATTATTGTACGATTTCTGTGCTTTTAATGACGATTTTGGGACATTTTAATGCCGAAAAAATATATATTCTCGAAGAATATAGCATTACAATAGGAAGTAATGCAATCAGAGGCGTTGTGACATAACAATCTGTTTTCAAAAATTGTAATGGTTTGATATCTTCCTTGTTGGGGCCCCGCACTTTCCTGCGGCACCTAGCCCCGCATAGCTTGAGCCGGACCTGCGTATGGGCATTGGTCAACATCTTATGGAGGCCTCCCACTAATGAAATTAGTCTCCCGTCCTCCCGAAAGGACAATGACAGCACGGTTCTTGTCTGAATCTATTTTTATTTACTTACTGATTGGAAACGGTCCACGGCGTTCGCCTTTGAAAAGGGATATTTTCAAACAAAAAATTATACCTACCTACAAGCGCAAGGTAATTTGTATTTGCTGCCCACTATGGGGATCTCGGAAACTAGCAGAGCTAGAACAAAGGTTAAATAGGGAAAGAATTGCAGTTTTGAATGCTCAATCTAATGCCCCTTCTGGATTTTTAAAAAAGTTCATGGCTCACTAGGTATTTTGAAAAGAGTGACTTTTTGCTATTTCATCAGATCTCTGTAGCTCCGTTATTTCTGATTATACAGAAAAACTGTAGAGACAAAAATTGTAGATAATTTTGGGCTTAATAAGATAATCTTATCCAATTTTTTATGTTGTTTGTGATTTTTGAGATATGACATAAACTTGTGTTTTTTAATGTAAATCATAGTTGGTTGTGGCCTTATAAAATCGGCCATTTTTTGAGCTTTCCAAAAATGGAATACTCGGCATAGTTAATATAAAAAAATATAAGAACTATGGCTAATTTTCTGATTCTTTTTTAAATTTTTCACATAGTCAGCCATGGAATATTTTCATAATTACGTTCTATTTTATACCTAATTAGACATACTTCAAACTTCCTAATATTTTGTTTTTAGCTGGTAACAAAATGTAACAAAATGAAACAAAAATTAAGAAACTCAAATTCAAATTATTATTATTTTAAAAGGTCACCTTTTAAAATAAAAAAGGGGTTCAAATCCACCATTATTATTTATGCAAATATTGCATCTTTTTAAAACTGAATTTGTCGCCTTTCCTAGAGAGCGACTGTCAATACTGTCAATTGCTTCTAAAACAGCTCTTCAACAATTGTCTCATACTTTATTTTGTACTGTTCTCCACAAAAAGAAATCCAAAACAGACAAATGGGGGGGGAGGGGGTCGGGGCTGCCAGGAAATAGGTCTATTTCTCCCTATCCTTTTATAATAATTATGCCTAGTATTATATTTTTGGAAAGCACGAAAAATTGCAGATTTGATAAGGCCACAGCCAACTATGATTTAGGTACATTTAAAAAAACACAAGTTTATGTCATATCTCAAAAATCACAAACAACATAAAAAATTGGATCAGATTTTATCTACAATTTTTGTCCCTACAGTTTTTCTGTATAATCAGAAATAACGGTGCTACAGAGATTTGATAAAATCGCAAAAAATCACTCTTTTCAAAATATCTAGTGAACCATGAACTTTTTAAAAATCCGAAAGGGGCATTAGATTGAGCATTCAAAACTGCAATTCTTTTCCCATTTAACCTTTGTTCTAGCTCTGCTAGTTTCCGAAATCCCCGTACTGGGCATCGAAAAAAACTCACCCTGTATACCTACGCATTCTCTGTGGGTTTCTCATTGCAATAATTCTACAAATTATACCCACAAAAAAAGTTTGTGCTCTGGCCGCTATTTTGGAAAATGTCGGCCCAATTGAGATTTGTATTTTTTTGTGAATTCCCTCGACTGTTGAAAATAATGGCTGAAATTATTGCTGTATTATACTCACAGATGTTGCTGATGTTCTATATATTCCGTGTTTTTATTCAATTTTTGTTCTAAAACACAAACTAACGTTATTGTAGATTGACTGTGACATGTCTTGTGCGCCACCTGTTCTGCAGAACCACAAGTGATTGTGTTTTGCTTGCGCAGCGCCATCTAGCAGTTGGGGTAAAATGCAAGCTTGTTGTGCTTGTCGTTGGTGTACCTGATCGTTTTAACGCCATCTGTGGGAATTATCAGGAACTTGTTTCCAAGTTCGTAGTTTTAGAGAAATTCTTCAGAATCTACAACAGAATGCAAATGTCCTTCCCACCTCGAATTCGGTGTTAATGTTTCGGCGTATTTCAGTTTTTGCCAGTATCTATTATTTCATTCGACTTCTGGTATTTCGTGTTAGCACCAGTTGAAATAAATTTGGAAATATTTGAGAATTCCGTTTTTTTAGTTAAATTTAGAGTTTGAAAAGTACCTACTGAGAATTTTCTGAGTGGCGCCTTCTCTTGTCATCTTGTTATCTTTATTATACTCGCGCCCGTCTCCACTATTTAGCTGCCGACTGCCGACTCACGAATACATAATATATTTTATATTTGATAGGTAGGTATACTTGGAAATGTTAAATCAACTCAAATAACATTCCACCTGCCACTGTTGCTAAAGTGAAATTTGAAAAACCCTAGGGTAATTGTGGAAATGTTTTGTCAGTAAGTACTTATCCCTAGGGAATTTTTGGAATGATCTGATTGTTCCAAATGGAAAACAGGAAATGGTTCACTGTATTTTTTTTGTAACGCGGCTAAAACTGCAGTTTTGATGCGCGCCTCTAGATCTAGAACTCGATCTAGAATCAAAAAATTATATTCATCCCCGAGAGAAATAATAACAAAGGAATGATTTGGTAGGTATCTTGATTATTCCGGGCACGTACGGAGCCCTTATTTTTTTTCATCGGGGCCTCCAATCCGCCTGCCGATCCATTCCGAGGTTTTATCGCCTGCGGAATTGGAATCGGCGCTGCGGGAGCCGGTGAGCCCTCCTCGGAATTATACCGGATGAGTTTGAAATAAACAGAGGACAGGGTTGGCTTAGATGTGGGTCCCTAATAGCTAACAGTTTTTCTGTCATCTTTTTTATTTGTTTATTGATTTAAATAATTTTCTATTCATTAGATTCAAGGTCTATTAAACTTAATGTAATCAGCATGACTAGGTATCTTATTCATATTTCTCAAAATACGAGTACGTAAGTATAACGATTTGTGGACAAAATGTCTATTTTCATTTTTTGAAATAATATAAAAAAATGAAAAAACCACATGTAAAACACTTAGACCAGCAACGACGTGGTTCCTGTTGGAGACATAATAATATATATTCAAATCACAGTTTATATTCTTCGAACCTATGCCATTACCCACTAAGAAAAATAAAATCCGCACAAAGTTGCAAAAATATTTCAAAGGGAGCTGAAATGTTGCATGCATTTGTAGCGGGAGGTCCTGAAAACATTCCAGCAAGCTTATAATCTCCAGCACAAAACGTTACAATGAAATATTCATTACTGCAAGAACCTCCCTAAAACGTTGCACGTGTGTTTTTTGTAATGTTTTACCATTGCAACAAGGTTTACTAGCAACTTTGTAGAAATCTTTCAGAGACTATACTTACAATGTTTTACCAACATTGCAACAACGTTTAGTGGACACTCCAAGAAAGGTCTGTCATCAACACTAGCGAGCTCCATGCAGTTTACTAGCAACGTTGTAGAAAGCTTTCAAACTTACCAGCTTTATTCAACTTTCCAGGAACTTTGCAGAAAAATGGGTGAAACAAGCACAAATCCTTACAAGGAACTTTCCGAAAAGGTACCTAAAACTTTCCCGTGGTGTATGTCTGCCCCGATTTTTTTGAAATTTTGGCTACCCCCCTATTTTCGAGGTCCCTGAACACGAATCTGACCTCAGCTTTTAGCGCTCGGACGTAGTTTCCGAGAAAATGAATTTCCAAATTTCCTTTTGACATCTCATGTTTCACGGCGATATTTGTGGTTATAATTTAGATGAATTTGGCTCAAACAGATCACCACACTATTTTGCACATTTTGCAACATCGAAACTTGGCGAAAACCCGCGGGAAAACCGAAATTTTGAAAGATTTATGCCGTGTTTACGTCCGGCCCGGCCGCTGTTTTCGCCCGACAATCGGCGCCGATTGTTCAAATCGAGAATATTCTGGGAAATATCACTAATTATTGTACAGTGTGATCACGTATATTTTTACACCCCCTTATTTTATATATTTTTGAGGTTCGTTTTAAACTTTTATTTAGTTTTATACAGGGTGTTCAGAAATACGGTGCCAAACTAAACTTTTGATGGAACACTCTGTATATTTTTAGATATTTGAAATCCTCCCATTGTCACAATTTCAATGATGTTTACATGTAAAATGTTCATTTTAAGCGTTTGGAAAATATCGACTTTGAAATTTCCAATATTGCAATTTTGATGTTAATTTTTTCGAAAATGAAGGCTTTTGCGGGAAAAAATTTCATAAATAATGATGAGTATTCGCCCTTAAAATCTGGTTGCATTTTCCCATAGTCCAAATTTGTATAAAACCTGTCGATTCAGTAAACAAATTACATTGAACTTAAAACGCTCTAAAGTTCATCCATATTTTAACTCATTATCATTGATGAAATTTTTTGACTATACAAGCTTATACCCGCAAAGGCTTCATTTTCGAAAAAAATAACATCAAAAGTGCAAAATTGGAAGTTTCAATGTCGAATATTTAACAAACGCTTGAAACAAACATATTACATGTATACATCATTGAAATTGGTTTGGCACCGTTATTCTGAACACCCTGTATAAAACTAAATAAACGGCGAACAAATCATGCTTTGCCTTTTACAACTTTTATCTGAAGCTTTATTTTCTAACCTCAAAAATATAGAAAATAAGGGGGAGGGGGTGTAAAAATATACATGGTAGGTATATTGCCACCCTAAGTTGAAAATGCACCCTTCGATGATATCCTATATAGGGCATAGACACAGATAGCTTTTAATTTATTTTGGGGTATTCAAATTACAGCTATGTGCCACTCCGGGATACGACAGGTTCCATATAAAATAAAATATTAATTATTTTCCCCAATATTATTTATATGTAGAACTATGGACTATGAATATAGCTGGCTCAGAAGTTCGATAATTGGGAAATTAAATAATAAAATAATTTCAATAATTCATCGAGGGGGTAATAGGCGTGGCAGCTCCCCCCACCCTCTTTATAAATCTATGAAAATTTAACAGCTGGATTGATTTTGCTGGACGGATGAATGGCTGTATAATTATTATTGTTTAATTTAATATTATACGGTTGGGCCCAAATAATTTGAACGCACAAAGTGAATTATAGATGTTAGTTTTTTGCGATAAGTCTGTCAAGAGGGCCAAGCCTAATAGTATATTATACTCTTAGGTTGAGAAGTGAGCCATTATTTACCGAGCATTTTTATATAATATCTCTAATTCATTTTGTACGAATTCACTGTTTTGAATAATCACGAAAGAATAACGGCATCGACTATACTATGGCCCTTTTGAGAAAACAAACAAGTCGCGATTTTTTTCACCTTTTTAATCCTGGTTTATTTTCTGAATGTGTGTCATAAATTTAAACGGGTGTATCTAATAAAGAGTTTGTCAATGTCAAGGTTATGTAAATTCATTTAGGTATACAATGCCTGATAATACCGCACCATAATTTTGAGCTCAATAATTTAAAACAATGCAAAACAGAATGGTGTGGATGTGGCCATTGAGCATATACGCTGTTGTCAAGCGATGAAATGGTTTTGAGATTTATCACTTTGATCCCTTTGCGGGCATATGATTGGTTATTTCTTTAAGAATAGAGCTGCCTGCTGCCTTATTAGATAGAAGAGAAATAATCTATAGAAATAATCTGTATGGTTCTTTTATTTTTCTCTGCTTGGCAGTTGGCATAAGGGGCTTTAGGCCAGTTCGTGATAAAATAAGAAAGACATCATTAATATTTATGAATACAATTATTGGAATTCGCGGAAACGTGCGATAATAGCACTACGATGACCTTTTAATATCCCTTTGTCTACAGACGACGAAGGCAGAAGGGCTCTAAAAATTCCAGAGAGGTAGGTATTTTATTTAGAGTCGAAGGTACGCTGGGAATGTGGGGGTCTCGCGATAATTTTACTTCCAGATGCCATTTTGAAGGGGAAACGTAAGCACCAGATTTTACTCTACCAGTCAATAGAATGTTTATGACAATCGTAGAACCGCCGAACGTGTATTTTTTATGAGTTTCATTAATGTACAGGGTGAAGGGTGACTCACTATAAATTGACACCCCCCTTAACTTGTTAGTTTTTGAGGTTAGAAAAAAAGTTTTTGTATAATAGTTTTAGATACTAATACAAAGTTTTTTCTGACGCTATTGGAACTTATACAGTGTGTTCTATAAAGCCGTGGCAGACATAACTTATGTTTTTTTAAATGGAACAGCTTGTATATTTTCGGATTATCGAATTCTACGTATTTTTCTGATTCCAAGGAAGTACATATGTTATAATAAGTTCGCTGCAACCGTTCGTTCAGAACTCAGCCTTTTTTGTGACGATTACTCCTTGGGTCAGGTTGCCATGAAAGACAAATGCCAAATTATAGTAATAATTATTGACAGTTTGCAAGTATATTCACGCTTTGGAAAACAAAATGGGCTTTTTTAAGATTTCAGAGAAAAATAAAGAAGGGAAATTTAGAGAAATCAAAAATTTTAAATAGTAACATAGTTAATAAACTTCGTCAGATTTATTGTTTGAAATTTAATTTTTATTGAAAACTCCAATAACATTTAGAAAAAAGGTATACGAGTATATTTATATTTTTTTAAGGGGTTATTTAAAAAACAAAATTTATTTTGACAGACCGGGAAATGTAGAAATAGGGAAAGGTAGAATTCGGGAATAAATCCACATATTAAATACTGAATACTTACAGCAATTTTATCGTTGACTCAACAAAGTTAGTAGCAAATAGCAAAAAATGCATTAAGCAAGATGGAGGCGATGTGGAGCATTTGTAATACGTAGGTATATCCTTTTTCTAAATACGATTGTCGTTTTCAATAAAAATTAAATTTCAAACAATAAGTCTGATGAATTTTATTGACTATGTTACTATTTAAAATTTCCCATTTCCCTCAATTTTTCTTGTTCATTTTTCTCTGAAATCTTGAAATAGCCCATTTTGTTTTCCAAAGCGTGAATATATACTTTCAAACTGTCAATAATTATTACTATAATTTGGCATTTGTCTTCCACGGCAACCTATGACCACAGAATATATAGCCTACCTATATGACCCAATATGAGTAATCCCTCCCAAAAAAGGATCAGTTCTGAACGAACGGTTGCAGCGAACATATAACATATATACTTCCTAGGAATCAGAAAAATGCGTAGAATTCGATAATCCAAAAATATACAAGGTGTTCCATTTAAAAAAAACATAAGTTACCTATGTCGGCCACGGCTTTCTAGAACACACTGTATAAGTTCCAATAGCGTCAGAAAAAACTTTGTATTAGTATCTAAAACTTTTATAAAAAACTTTTTTCTAACCTCAACTAACAAGTTAATTGGAGGTGTCAATTTATAATGAGCCACCCTGTGTACAGAATTATATAACACCCCATAACGGTGCATTAAGTCTAACAAGATAATGCCCTAGAGATGATTGATTCAATCGGTTTTTCAGTCTGTTTTATTAAATACTGGTGACGTAAACCCCAGCATTATAAAATAATCGACTTCGATCGACAATCCGATTGAGTTGCCACGAAATAAATGTAGTCACTGACGCCGAAAACCATTTAAAAAAGGATAATTATTCTTTTACTCGGGCTCGCCCCGTACGCAAAGCAAAAAGCTATACGCGGGGGCCGGCTTCGCCAGAGCCGGTCGCGGTCCGCAAATTAGAAGTTGGCAGTTATTAATCACCGGGGAGATAACAACTTGTCAACACTATACTTGTCAAAGGATAAAATTATTAATGGTCCGCCCCCCTCGGCCGCCGCCCGCCGCCGCCGCCGCCGCCGCCACCGGCTAGAAGTTCCCGAAGTTCACGATTAAGCCACTCCCGACGTGACCGACCGGAAGTTTAAAATTTCCTAGCATAAAGCCACTCTACATTCAAGCTGGCTGCTACACAAAGTTGCTCTTATACAAGAGATCCTTCTATCTAACTTTTTAAATAATTGTGAGAAGTAGGTACATCTTTTTAGGAAACTGGGCTAGCGCAGCTAAAAAAACTTTAGGGTGCAATGATCTGTCTTATACATATAGTGAGGTTATGACTCATCTTTTTATGGTGAATGACTTTTCAATTTTCTTGATTTAGTTACTCACGATGAAAAACATTATAACCACACAGGGGTAGGGAGGCCCACTGAAAAGAAAAATTAAAAATAACTTAGCGAAGTTTAAGACGTGCGACAAATCACCGTTCTCAACCGAGTAAATCGACGCCCATGGTAGAAAAATGAGCGCTGTTGTCACATTTCATTCGAGAATGTTAGTTGACTGAAGGGAAATTTACGAGTGGCCCCTGGGGATAACATATGGAAAATCGAAAAAAATACCTATGTTAAATTTTCCGACCCCAAAATGTATCAATTCGCGCCACTCAAGCCTATATATTTTTCGGGCTAGTGACGATGATGAGTACGTTTTCATACGTTCGATGGGCTTGTGTGCAAAAATCGGTCAAAATCTCGGCTTTTCTTTAGAAGATTACGCCCTTATTTCAACCCTTTAGCCACCTGCAACACTCAAGCCTTTGGTTTTCCGAAGCCAGGTTCTATTGATTAATCATTTAATAAACATGGCTTGCTTGAAAATATCGAATCGAATTGTGAAAAATAAAAAAATCGAATTTTCCATATGTTATCCCCAGGGGCCACTCGTAAATTTCCCTTCATTCTACTCAGCATCGATGTACTTTTCAACCCTCTTCGAGGCTTGTATGCACCTAAATGTGTCACTATATCTGACGGTCTAGAGTATTCTGTAAACCTATCACCGTGTCAGATACCAAAATATAATGTCACGACTTTGTTATTACTCAGAGCGACTTCCGCCTCACGTATTTTATAATACATATAGAACTTTGACTCCTTCCTGGGATTCTTTATTCAAAGATAGGAATAGATACATTACCAAAAGCAATTTGTTTTGTTTCATGATTTTAAATTTAAACATATGTTATTGTTGGCACATTCAATGTCTCCAGTTTTTTTATACAATTTAGGTTATTTTGTAAATATGAGCATCTCAAAGCATATAAAAGTCTATATAAAAAAAACTATGTATTATGCATTACAAAATAGGAAAGACTGGATTTAAGAAATGCCAATGTAAACAAATTACCTCCTCTTCTTCCCCCCGACTCGCTAATGTAGAAGCAAAATAAAACCGTGTTATTTACATTAACGTGAAAGAAATGCTATGCTGTTTATAAAAAAAATAGTTCTATTCATTATTATTTTCTTCTTCTGGAGATTGTACAATAATACAGATACCACATTTAATATAAATAAACTACTGCTTCATGCAGTAGATACCCCTAATTTTAATATTAGAAAATAAAATATGTGAACATCTGGTGGAATGGTGACAGAAGCAGAAATGTATGCAATACTTTATTGCTTATTCACAGCCCTATATCATAGCCGAACGAGTAAAACCTAAACCAGGAAATTATTCCTTTACTCAATGCCTAAACACTGCCTCTATAGCTTCGCCAAGCTATTAAGCAGATGCTTGAGTAATCACCGCTACATCAGAGCATATAAAAAAACCAGCAGTATAACTTTCTCTTGAGAAATCATCCGCAAATGCAATGACCTTGAGCCATATTGGTGGAATATAAGTCAGAGGTGTAGTCAGGAAAATCAATTCAGAAATAAAGGGTAGTATTAGTACAAGCAGCTTTTACTCCTTCCTGTGATTCTTTATTTAAAGATACTAGCAAAAAGCACAATTTACAAAAGGCACACTCCACGGCACTGTAATATCTCTCATACAGCCAAAAAATAACTGCCCAATCGCCCCGACACTACATCAATTTGACAGAATCTATGCCCACATGGCGGCTGCGCAAACAGGTGCGCAGAATTTTCCCGGCATGGGGAGTGAGACTGCTGGTTGTTTTATATGCTCTGGCTACATGCTACTCTGCAAAGTCCTTGACTCGTTACATATCGCCCTCAACGGATGATAGCCAGAAGTTTAATTTCTCCCGTCATAGTTTCGCTATTGGTCTCTGGATGCCCCCAACGGCGCTGCTTGTATATGGCTGTGCCGGAGAATCACAGATCATTATATTTGTGTGGAGGTCAC
This sequence comes from Pseudeuparius sepicola, assembly GCA_963920635.1. Taxonomy (NCBI): domain Eukaryota; kingdom Metazoa; phylum Arthropoda; class Insecta; order Coleoptera; family Anthribidae; genus Pseudeuparius; species Pseudeuparius sepicola. Next base: position 9,355,199 of record OY987302.1, read on the forward strand.
AATGCGATCCTGAAGATTCATTACAGAACCGCAATACGAACAGATTAGGGTAAATGTGTATAAGAGTACGCACAGGCATAAGAGTACGCACCAGCACTATTTAATATATACCGCCATCTACTGGTTCTTTTAAAAGGTACATTATAATTCTAGCGCCAATTTATGGAAGTATCACCAGCGAAAATCTGCGTTACCGATAGTGTTTTTACAGTATGGCCGTTTCAAAATTTCATAATGTCGCACTGTAATTGTAAGCAGTCGAGATATTAGACTTTTTAAAGGTAAATATTGACGCTACTATATATTAAATGTTTTGTTGAGCTTTTGTATGTTATGGATATCACTTTTGTAGTTAAAAAATATAGAAAACATATTTTCTGCAAAAGAAATATGCTAAAACATGAAATTTCACGTGAATGTATAAGAGTACGCAACGGTCGTTGTCTTAAGAGTACGCAGTGCGTACTCTTATACATACTATTTTATAATTGTGGCATTATTCAAAAGTAGAAAAAATAGCAAAGAGAAAATTAGTACCTAGTTGCACAAAATCTAAATTATTGCAGAAGCAAAAAACTAAGAAAGTCAAAGAATCCCACGAAGATGCGACTTGCCCGGGATGTGGAGATTTATATTCGAAATCCGATGAAGACTAGATTATGTGTTCTCAGTGCAATAATATTGGTGACATGAATCCTGCACAACGTATGTAACTGGACAATTCACTTGTTTTCATTGTGAAGAGTGACAATTTACTTTTGACATTTTTTACGGCAATTATTTAAGCTTTAATTAATAACGTACCAAATATCTAAGATGTTAGTTTCTAATTCTTTGAGTGATTTTAAGACGAAAAGTTTATATAAACACAGAAGTCCATTATCGCTTAGGTTTCAAGATAAAGGTTGTCAACCTTTTTTTAAAAAAATCTTTTTTCAACAACATCTTAATAATCCTTTAGCCGATTTTGTTTAAATCTCACAGTGTTATTTACTATTTACATTAGAGAGGGGCTAATTTAGCCCTGAGTAGATTCAAATTATTAAGTCCAGTGGCGTCCCGGAAGCACCATGACAAATATTTTTGAAAAAAAAAATGTGGGCCTCTGACTTTTTTTTAACTTTTATATTTTTCTCGCATTAAGGAACTAAGAATACAACTTTTGCAACATGCGTACTCATAGACATTCATCTGCGGACTCTTATACAAATGTGTGTATAAGAGTACGCACTTGCAGAAGTGGCAATAAAGTTTTAAATCTCAGGTTTATATAACAATATACAAGAAAAATGGTTGAAAACGTGTTACAAAACAATCACTTACCTAAACAAAACGTAAAAATATGCCTTCAGGTATAAAATGCAAAAGTTATTGTATCTTATTCACTAAGTGCGTACTCTTATATACATTTACCCTAATGCATGCCAAACTCTCAGCCTCGGCGGAATGTCTTTTGCCGCCGCCATCTAACGGGCGGAAGCTGTACTCCACGACGGAGCACTAAGCTATGGAAAGTTATTTGTGCAGTTTTCGTACACGCCTTGAGTTAGTTCCCAATCCTCGTAATAGGGGGCAAATGCTAGCGGCACCTCGCGTCGGAAATTATTTGTCAGTTGTATATTGCCAATTGGTAAATAGCCTTTATACAATACTATAATCACTGCTGAAGAGAATGCTTGTAGCGTGTTACCTTCCATTATTCTGCTGTTATGAAGAGGTAAGGCGAGCTGCTCGGATTCGGTAACTCTACAGCAATTAACCGTTGATTGAGAGGTTGCTTCAGAATAAAAAAATAAGATCATTTACAAAATAAATAAATCAAGTAAGTTAGACCATGCTGTATTTATAGCAACAGCAACAAAAAATTAATAACTCCAGAAAAATTACGAAACTATACATTTTTAAGTACCTATATAAATAAATAAAGCTTCTTGTTTCCTGATTCATAAAATAATAATAATAATAATGTGGGATGCAGAGTTCCACATAAACAATTCAGAATGGGTAATAGAAGCCATAGGTCACAGGCAAATGGCTATGTTGACGTCAACAACATAAACGTGTCAACGAGGGTATTAAGGTGTTCAAGAATGGCAAGGATTTGGATTTCATTGTCCACCTTAGTTTCCAATTAAGGAACTTAGAAGTGAAAAGTTTTGAGGTGGTATAGAAAACAAAAGTTCTCTGCGTTATAGAAGTTTGATAAACTTCACTGTTCTGTGCTTCACGTCGGCTTGGTAACAACAATCGATTGGTGGTAGGAAGTTCCGGAGAATTTTATAAAAGATCGAACCTATTGGCTACCTATACACTGAGAATGGAGAAGCATCTTTACTCTTTCCACGACATTTGTTGAGTTTCACTTCAGTGTTTTACATTTACCTTTCATAAGGAATGGCATATTCTATGGTATGGTTATTATAGTTAGGTACTCCTCATATAGGCACATTTTTAAATTTGCAATTTGACATCACCACGTTCGCGTTAGCAACGCGCGCGTTCCGTTCTCCTGGTGCTGTCAGGGAGGCAGCCAGACAAGCACGAGATAAGCCTTTATTACGCGTTCAACAAATCACCCCGCGACCTGTAAAATTCAGATTGCGCCAGAGCGCTTTCCTATATAAGTTCCGGAGAATTTTATAAAAGATCGAACCTATTGGCTACCTATACACTGAGAATGGAGAAGCATCTTTACTCTTTCCACAACATTTGTTGAGTTTCACTTCAGTGTTTTACATTTACCTTTCATAAGGAATGGCATATTCTATGGTATGGTTATTATAGTTAGGTACTCCTCATAGGCACATTTTTAAATTTGCAATTTGACATCACCACGTTCGCGTTAGCAACGCGCGCGTTCCGTTCTCCTGGTGCTGTCAGGGAGGCAGCCAGACAAGCACGAGATAAGCCTTTATTACGCGTTCAACAAATCACCCCGCGACCTGTAAAATTCAGATTGCGCCAGAGCGCTTTCCTATATAAGTTCCGGAGAATTTTATAAAAGATCGAACCTATTGGCTACCTATACACTGAGAATGGAGAAGCATCTTTACTCTTTCCACAACATTTGTTGAGTTTCACTTCAGTGTTTTACATTTACCTTTCATAAGGAATGGCATATTCTATGGTATGGTTATTATAGTTAGGTACTCCTCATAGGCACATTTTTAAATTTGCAATTTGACATCACCACGTTCGCGTTAGCAACGCGCGCGTTCCGTTCTCCTGGTGCTGTCAGGGAGGCAGCCAGACAAGCACGAGATAAGCCTTTATTACGCGTTCAACAAATCACCCCGCGACCTGTAAAATTCAGATTGCGCCAGAGCCCTTTCCTATATAAGTTCCGGAGAATTTTATAAAAGATCGAACCTATTGGCTACCTATACACTGAGAATGGAGAAGCATCTTTACTCTTTCCACGACATTTGTTGAGTTTCACTTCAGTGTTTTACATTTACCTTTCATAAGGAATGGCATATTCTATGGTATGGTTATTATAGTTAGGTACTCCTCATAGGCACATTTTTAAATTTGCAATTTGACATCACCACGTTCGCGTTAGCAACGCGCGCGTTCCGTTCTCCTGGTGCTGTCAGGGAGGCAGCCAGACAAGCACGAGATAAGCCTTTATTACGCGTCCAACAAATCACCCCGCGACCTGTAAAATTCAGATTGCGCCAGAGCGCTTTCCTATAAATTATTTAATTACGTTATAAATCTCGAATAAAAACGCAATTTAAATGTAAATGAGGGCGTACGTCTGATACGTTGTATGATTTGTGGGGTGAGGTTGGCGGGTTTTTGAGTCGATTTTACGGGGGTAATCTTAGTTTATGCGCGGTTAACCGAGCTTAGCGCCGATATGTTTAAGTTGAGGGGTGGCCCGCTTAGCTATGATATTATGATATCGGGAAAATTTTGCCGTGACATCTATAATATGTATATATAGATTCAATACATCGCGTCTCTCGAGGTCAAGGTAAATATGTTGTCGATGCATTAAGGAACACAATATTTTTATTATAATTTTAAATTGTATGTACCTAGATATCTGCAGTTCTATCACAAAGAGTTCAATATATTTTATAAAGAAAATTAGTCAGGGCATAACCACCAAGTTTTTTAAGTATACGCAAATGATCCTACCTATACTTTTTCCTAAATAATTGTAATGACCTGATATGGTCAGGTTTACCCTTTACCTATAGGTTTACCTAAATGTTTTAAACTAATTTTGCTTTTCCGCCAAAAGTTTAAACATTCCATTATAATCAGTAGATGCACAATTCACTTCTGCATAAAAAAGTGTTCTGTTCCTATGTTTTTTTTGTGTAGTGAACTATTTTGGAGAAAATCGTGAAAACTATGTCAAAGTAGGTACCCCAGGTTGTACAGGGTGTCCTCGTTAAGTCTCCCACTACCCCTACAACTTTTTAAGTTTTTGTGATACAGGGACTGGCAGAAAGTTGGAAACAAAAATTTAATATTTTTAAACTCTGATTTCGATTAATTTAAATTTCTACCTGTTAATCGAACAAAGTTAAAGTTTAGTAGTAAAATCATGTGTTATTCGATGATAAATTGCGCTTGCGGTATTTTGTTTTTTGTAATACAATACATAAAAATACAAAAAAGTTAAATTTCTTTTTTTTTTACTATGTGGCTGTGACTTTAAATCTGACATCTACCTTTGATTCCAAACAACTTTTGCAACTAACTTTTTACCGTATTTTAAAAAATAAGTGTATTTTACTCTTGAGTTATTTTGACATTTTTGAATCTACCTCGTATCTAAAAAGATATATTTAAATTTTGATATATGCCTTTTGAGTTTGAAATGATGCACCAACTTTTATCAAGAATGAAATTTTCTGAGAAATTAATTAAATTAAAAAAGTTTTCCATTTGTGTCCAACTTTCTGTCGGTCACTGTATACTCTGTACAAATAGAATTGATGGCTGCCCTCATTATAAATTCAAGAGACTACCTTCGTCCGACAAAAAGCTTTGCCATTTGGGGTCAGTTGCAAAATGGTTTGTTTGGATTAAGGGACAGGTGAGGAAAATAAAAAGTTTATTCATTTATTATCGTTTTTAAGTGTTCCTAAAACAAACCAAACCACTTTGCAAAAATATTAAATTTTGAGGCACTAATAAAACAAACTATTTGATATTTATAATAATGCTGGCAATACAATTTCACATAAAGAATCTTATTTATTAAAATAATATTACAATAATTCAAAATATAAAGGATCGCCTTTGGAAAATTCGGAAGAGTCGTCATGCCGTCAATTTCCAGAGTGTCGTCAATCAATTATTCATCAAGATTCCACATTTTATTTTCTTCCCCAATAACATGTTGTATCGTATTTCGCAAACTTCCTGCAGTAATAATGTCCAGTGAATTGATCATCTGCTGCCGTAGTAGTCTTATGTCTTGCAACATGTCCTTTCATTTGGGCCCATATAAGCTCTACGGGGTTAAACTTACAATAGTATGGCGGCAGGCGTTGCATATTTAAAACTATAGTTTTTTCTCTTGCAGAAAAATTGCTTTTGCAAACCTGGTTCGAGGGTCTTGGTATAAAACATAAACTCGAAGCATTGAGTAAAACTCAATGCTCGAAGCCATAGTACTATACTGCCAAACGACAAATAAATATTTCACCTTTATGATTATTCCATTTGCAAGGTTTTTACAATTTTAAGTGAAAGAGATTTTGACAATAAAAAACAAAATTCAGCATACGCTACTCATTTGATAAATAACAACCATCTTTTTAAAGATAATTTTTCTACTTTACACATTGAAAATAAAAGAGAATATCGCCGTCTATGGTTTACGATCATTTTATGGCCCTGGAACCTCTGGTATACAGGGTGTTTCGCAAATGCGTGGCAAACCAAACTTTAGCCTTTTAAAATAAAACTCCGTATATATTTTTGCATTTATGAAATCTGCTCGTCAAGGCAATCAAAATTATTGTATCATTACATTATCTTTTCCGTTTTTGAATTATTTCGTTTTCAAATTTTGTACTACAGCTATTTAACTTGAATTTGAGAATCTCCAATAACCAACCAAAAGAGTAGCATAATGACACTCCAAAATGTTTAGATGCTTTTCAGATTTTTCTGACATTCCATATTCTCGAAATAAAATAAGAATTTCATGAAAGTCTGTTAAAACAAATATTTTTTGTTATTGCATTCATCGTCTATCTTTATCACCATATAACAGATCCACAAATGGAAGTTAAATAATAGGCGTAATCAGCATAGACACTGGACACCCTGTACCAGAAATGAGTTCCACCATATATATATATATATATATATATATATATATATATATATATATATATATATATATATATATGTATATATATAGGGCTAATTCTGTTTTAAATGAACAAACTCCTAGAATCAGTGGAAAACTGAAACGTATTGCCAGTTTGTTCTATAAAGTTTTTTATTTGGAGGCCTTATAAGAAAGTAACAGCGTGTTGTTTTTTAAAACTTTAAAACTGGGGGATAGACAAGAATTCGCTCAGTAGGTATACTGCGATTGTGAAGACAGTTTCGCCGTAAGCTAATATCATGTTACATTCTATTCAAAATAAATGCAAGTGGCGCGTAAACATTTACACGATGGAAGCACGTGAACAATTCTAATACGAGGCAGGACCGCATTAAGAACGATCTCTATGAATTTTATAATATAAAATATTAAAATAATATGCCCCAGTATTAAGAACTTTAAAAACCAACTTTTATGTCACACCTAGTCATTCACTTACCTGCAAATTTCTACTATTAACACAAATCGTAGCTCCAACAATTAATAAACAGCGAAAGAATTATATCGGAAGAAAATAAAGGTTAACTTGCAACTCAATACACCTCTGTAAGAAACACCGACTCGCTGCACTCGCCCGTCGGGCCAGACTTTATTGGCGGCTGGCCAATAGCAAGCCGATCACGTGCGTATCACGCTCTAGCCATGCAACAACTTGTGTTTATGTTTCACTTGCATTTAGTTTGAATAGAGTATAGTGACTTCGTTATTATTGTAGGAAGGCATTTTATTTGGGTATATATACGAAGATAAGAATAACGTGGTCTAATTATTGTTTGGACGGCGTTTTTATTAACTTTTTATATGTAAAAAAAGTAGATATAATGACATAATTACAATAGTTTTCGCAGCGCATATGCAATGTAAGGAGTTTTGTCTGTAAATTTTTACACCTTGGGTTGCATTAATGCATCTCATCGGATAACTAGCAGGAGGCTAGCAAAAAATATGAAGATAGTGAATCATCGAAGTACATATTATGCTTTACTTCTGTGTGTTTTTTATTCATAAGCATTGAAATGGTTGCTTTCAATGAGTTAAATATGTTCAATATTAAACATGTTTAATCGTCTACTCCCTCAGAAAAATAAAAAACGTAGAACTGGCTTTGTATTGGCAAGTTTGTTCCCATAATAAAAAAAATAATGTTTACAGTTCGGGTGACAGATCTGGTGCTAACGATTACAAGGCAGTGGCGCACCTCTTATTTTTTTTAAATAGTTATAAAAATAGGAAAAAATATATTTGCTTTTATATCTCAATTTTTTTTATAAAAATTGAAGTATAACCCCAGGAACAACTAGTACGCGTCAATTCTAAAATTAAAACTTATCAATGTTATTGGCAGTTAGTAGTTATGGGGATTGGTCGGCGAACACAATATAAAAAATAAAAAATAAAAACTTTTTAAAAACAAGCTTTTATTTAAGCCATGAACTAAAACGGATAAAATAAGTTTAGGTTTTCGTTAAGATAATTCAATACCACACTTCAAAAAGCTCGTCGCGTGAGATGTTCATAAAAGTAGGTACCAATTAATTTTATCGGACAGTGATTAGTTGATAAGCAAGTACATGCCAAAGAATATATTTTCTTTACAGTTTGCGCGACAAGCTTTTTGATTTAAAAAAGCTTGTCGCAGTTTGGCATTGAATTATCTTAACGAAAACCTAAACTTATTTTATCCGTTTTAGTAAATGGCTTACCTTGTTTTTAAAAGGTTTTTTTATTATTTATTTCATTTTGTGCTTTATTAGTACCTATTTGATTCCCATCTCAGAAGGGTGGTAAAGAAATTTAATCCGCCTTCTTGGGGCATCGGGCATCAGCTCTATTGGATTTAGCATAACGTCAGTCACCTTATCGTTTTCTACTCTTCAAATCCTTTCATTTGATACCCATGTCGAGGATGTTGTGAAAAATTAGGCAATCCGCCGTCGCGGGGAGGCCGCCATATTAGATTTATTATGACGTCATTCACCTTATTGTTTTCTACCCGTCAAGCCCTTTCGTTTGATACCCATGTTGAGAATTATTTTCCTTCTGGTGGTAAAGGTATATCTTTTACCGTGCCCCGAACTAGGTACCTATGGTTTGTACAAAACAAATTCCGATGCACGTCATCGTATACGGCATTGGAAAAGACTCGTCATAGGGACGCAGCGTTGCCGTATTGTGATAAATAAAGATATAAACAATAACCGTCGCATTCACCATATTTTTAAACCACAAGCATAAAATGTATTTTATATGTTAAAAGATTGAACTTTTAGTGGGTTTGCAGTCAAGTTGGTCTTTAGAGAAAACTATTGGTTAACTGCCAAACTTTCGGAATTGTTTATTCCAATGCAAAACACGTGGAAACGTTCACGTGCGCGTCCACGAGGTTATAACTTATAACTCTGGCTCTGGCGGTTGTAAATTCGGCAACGTCGCCGGTACCGTTAACAGCGGTACCAACATAATACTAGGCCAAATTCAAATATCAACACACAAAATCACATATGTTTTCATATAAAACGTTGGTAACACAATTTTCGTCATTAATTGTTATTGATGACGTGCAACGGAATTTGTGTTGTACAAACCATACCTACGCCTATGTACTTACGCATGATATGTAACCTCCTTTGGCGAGTTGCTTGATTTGCAAACAATACACTTTTTTTGCCCATAACGTATAACTTAATTGTCTATATAAGCATTTTAAACCGACGAATACTTAAGAAACACTTAAAAACAGCGAAAAATTGCTTCTAAAAGACGCAGCACCAGTTGTGTCAAACACAAGGTGAGGCACACTCTTGGCCGATTTGCGCGTTTGTCAGATTGTGCGATTGGTATTGGTAATTGTAGCTACCTAGTACCTATATTATTGTTTCCTTAGTTGTATCACAGATTAAAGTACTACACGTAGTATAGAAATACTGCCTAATAAGTGTCTAGATAATTATAAATACTAGATTCACCTATTAGTCAGGCAGACTTTATCTCATCAATACATAAATAATATATATTATCTACCATTATTTACTTCAAAGCAAACGTATTTGCAACTGATATGTAAGTCCCTAGTCCCTACATACAACGGAAACCACTGTTGAAAAACTATTATTTGCAATTTGATCTTGAAGATTATTTTAATTATTACCAGAGAAATCATTATGAATTTTATTGGCAACGCTGTTAAATTTTAACTAGTAAATAAATAATAGAGTATAAAAAGTGCTACCCCTTACAAACATTTCAATCTACAGATGCCATTTCTATGTTTTTTATTTTTCTGAGTCTACTCCTTATAATAACACATTAAACACCGCGCCACCGGGTCATAGATATCCAGAGCGTTTTCGAATGCTACTGATGTTGAGGTTGTATAATAATAAGCTGGTTTCATTTTATTCACGATAGGCCAGGGAAATTACGGTAAAAAATAACGAAACCTAGACAAAATTCATAACCGCATTTTTATAATGCCATCACAAAATATTGGTAATAAATGAACGCCAGAATGGTTTTTTATACAAAATAAACCTACGCGTGTGGGCGTTTTTTAGAAAATACATTTTCTTGTTGTACTAAAGACGGCATAAATATTAACTGCGAATTTTAAGCTGCATTTCTTAGTAAGTAAGGTAGGTATATAAAGTTGAGATTGATAAATTACACAGATTACGTTTGCGCAAGTATCCGAATGATGTAAAAATTACATTTTGCGTAATATTTTTTGGGCAAAAATATTAACTGCGTTTTTATTATTTATAATTACTTTAAAAATCAAGTATTAACAGTATGTTCTGAAATTCGTCGGAAATCGCATTTTAAAGAAATTTGAAGCTGTATTTGAGAGCAAAATTATTAACTGGCTGATTTTTGTTAAACTTTGTAAGTGGATACTGTTAAATTTTTTGAAATTAAACAAAAATTGGTAACGGAAGTATTTTGAAATGACAAATGACAGTTGACCTACATGCGCCGTAAATAAATGTTTAATTTCGCTATATGTGATTTAATATTTATATTGTAAAAAGTCAAACAAAAAAAACAGCTTTCCTAAAGAAATGACAAGTGACAGTTGACCTATATGCGCCGTAAATAAATGTTTAATTTCGCTATATATGCTTCAATATAGTTATATTGTAAAAAGTTAAAAAAAAACAGTTAATATTTTTGCCTAGTCTATACCAATGAGAAGTGACAGCTGACGTACATGCGGCTCAGATAAATGTTTAATTTTGTATAAGTTACATTATATTTATGAAAAAGCACAGACCTATATAGATAGGTCTGTGGTAAAAGGGAATGATCATCTGCAATAAAAACGTAGTTAATATTTTTGCCTTTTGCCGAAATAGAAAATTATCCGATTTTTATCTCTCTTTGTCGATCTAAGTTGCTTCCATTCTTAAAATGTTTAATTTCTTAATATATACAGTGTGTCCCACTTAAGGACTGACCACCCCTGTAAAATTTTTATTTATGGCTCGATATCCATAAACATTTTTTTGTTTGATAGAGCTTCAAAAATGGCATTAAATTTATAATTCAGGTACCTCGTGCCTTAAATTCATGGCCCACGAGACGGTGTTTTAGTGCTGAAATTTCGAGAAGTACTATTAGGGATTTTTTTAGAGGAAAATTAATACCAGACCCTTATTCAGCATTGTTCGAAACCCAAACGTACCAATTTGCATTGCCGGAGCTCTACAGGGAGTTTCAAAATTTTTATTGCCACACTTAAGGGCTGACCACCCCCGTAAAATGTTTATTTATAGCTCGATTTTCATAAACTCTTTTTTGTTGGCTAGAGCTTCAATAATGGCATTAAATGCATAATTCAGGTGCCTCGTGCGTTACATTCATGGCCCACTGAGACGAAGTTTTAGTGCTGAAATTTCGAGAAGTACCTACTATTAGTGACTTTTTAGAAAAAAATTAAAGCTAGATTTTTATTCAACGTTGTTGGAAACCCAAACGTACCAATTTGCATTAGAAAATGGAGAACTAATTGAAATGACTGAAATTTGAGTTTATGTTATGTTGTGTTGTTTATTCATGTATTTGATGATATTAAATTAAATAAAAAATTTGTTCGCTAATAAGCTATGGTAATGCAAATTGGTACGTTTGGGTTTCCAACAACGCTGAACAAGAAACCGGCATTAATTTTCCTCTAAAAAATCCCTAATAGTACGTAATTCTCGAAATTTCAGCACTAAAACACCGTCTCAGTGGGCCATGAATTTAACCCACGAGGCACCTGAATTATGCATTTAATGCCATTTTTAAAACTCTACCCAACAAAAAAAAAGTTTATGAAAATCGAGCTATAAATAAAAATTTTACGGGGGTGGTCAGCCCTTAAGTGTGGCAATAACAATTTTGAAACTCCCTGTAGAGCTACGGCAATGCAAATTGGTACGTTTGGGTTTCGAACAATGCTGAATAAGAGTCTGGCATTAATTTTCCTCTAAAAAAATCCCTAATAGTACTTCTCGAAATTTCAGCTCTAAAACACCGTCTCAGTGGACCATGACTTTAACGCACGAGGCACCTGAATTATTGTTTGATGCCATTTTTGAAGCTCTATCCAACAAAAAAAAGTTTATGAAAATCGAGCTATAAATAAAAATTTTACAGGGGTGGTCAGTCCTTAAGTGGGACACACTGTATGTTAGCAAGGGAAGTTTTTTTACCTAAAGAGTCTAAAAAAATCCAGTTAACATTTTTGCTTTAAATTTCTAACGAAAAATAGGTGTTTTTTTTAGGTAACTCAAGGTTTTGTTTTTCAAAATGTTTAATTTTTGGTTTCTACCAACGTATTTACTTATAACTTTGATATGGAAAAACAAAATTGCAGTTAATATTTTTTCTAGGTCAAATTCTATTTTCCCTGGCCTACGAATTCATTCCGTTGCTCAATACCGCTGAGCGGTCTATACCAGTCTATACTATCCAGCGATTCCACTAGGGCGGCGTCAGTGGCCATTCCGTATTAACCCAATAGATTTCCGCTCCTTTTACGAGTTCAACGGGGGTACGTACCGCAATAACTCCGGAGTCATTACGGCAAGGGCGAATTATTGCCCGGGGATAATTTGCCACGGTGATTCTAATCGAAAAATTCCCCTCGACCGGGCCGAGACGTAAATTTCGACAACAATGTAAGCGGGCCGCGCGTAAAAACGCGGGCGGGCGGCCATAAAAAGCCCCCGCTGAAATTTATGTTTTAGTTTTATAGGCCATACCGGCCCCGGGGTCGCGACCGACACGGATATTCCGCCCTGAAAGTACGGCGTCGTTATAGTTTTTGTTTTAAAGTTGTTAATTGGCCATTTTTGGAACGCGTGCGGTAAGTGGACTCTTAGGTATAGCACAAGGCGTGAATGTTAACTATCGCTGTATAAATAATAATAATAATAATAATAATAAGGTTTATTTATCAATACAACAAACTAAACAAATACAAAAAAGAAACAATTTGATCAAAACAGACAGATAATGTGATATTAACAATTAATACTCGTAATACACATGTATTGAAAAAAAATAAACAGACATTATCCCACTAAAGCTCACAGAGCTTGAACGCAGGACACTTAATCCGTTCATTCATCACCACGAGTGCTGCATTTAAATATCATTATTAGGTATAATGTATAATACATAAAAATTGTTCCAGCAAACAATGTGAATACTTATGTACATAAGAGTGTAGGTATGCATTCTGTGCAGAAATACGCCCGCACAAAACCAACCAAAGTATGTATATACACCTCAAAAGTACCTCCCGTAATTAATTCCAACATTTACGGATTTAGTTTCATTCCTATTAAATTGGCTATGTAGGTTCTTCCTTTCAGGAGAACAAATTTCTTAATTTCTTTTTTAAATTTTCTTGTAGATATTATCCGTTTTATCTCAATAGGTAAAATATTATACAAGCGCGGAGACAAAAAGCAATGGCATCTTTGACCTACCGTTTTTATTGAATAAGGTGTTCGTAAATTTCCTTGTTGTTGATTCCTCGTATCATATCTATGACTGTAAATCTCACTATCGGCAGGACCGCATTTAAATTGGTATGTTACACAAGAAATGAAATATTTCTGCCGGAGGTCAGGAACGCCGGATTCATAATAAATCAAATCCGTAGGGTAAGCATAACCCTTTCCATGTATCAATTTTAAAATCTTTTTCTGTAACACCTCTAGACGGTAGACATGACAAGTTGCGGCTCCACCCCAACCTAGTATCCCATACGAGAGCCTAGAATCAACTAGGGCATAATAAACAGTTTTTAATTGTCTTATGTCCAGAATTTGTTTAAAATATTTAAATTTGTAAAGAAGTCTACGCAGCACAGATATTTGACTGTTTATGTGCAGGTCCCACCTAAGGTAACAATCTATTGTTACTCCAAGATATTTAACTTTGTCGGAGGATTTTATTTCAATATTTGTGTTGTCAATCTTTATAGAGGAAAATTTGGGTTGTTTTCTTTTGTCACAGCTAAATGTCAAAAATACAGTTTTATTAAAATTTATTGTAAGGATTTTGTGTCCAAACCAATCTATAATTTTCTTCAAGTCTACTTGTGTTGTTTGTTTTAGCTCATCCCATGTATTCGCTCTATAAAAGACTGCAGTGTCATCCGCGAAACTAACAAATTTACCAGCGCTATTTAAATTCAGCAAGTTATTCATATAAATAATAAATAGAACCGGTCCAAGCACTGTTCCTTGTGGGACACCATACCTCACATATTCCAGATCACTTCTTGAATCATTAATGATTACTAAATGTTTCCTATCGCGAAGATAACTTTCCATTAAGCAATGGGTCGTACCCGTGAATCCGATATCCGCCAAGGCCTCCAGTAACTTGTCATGGCTGACAGTATCAAAGGCCTTAGCCAAATCTAGAAAGACACACAGAGAAGCATCACCCTCATCTAGGGAAGAATATATTTCTTTTGTCAAGGCCGAAATGGCATCCTGAGTATTACGGCCATTTCGGAATCCAAACTGATCTGGAGATATCAATTTATTTTCTTCTAAGTAATACACCATTTGGTTTTTTAAGACCTTTTCAAATATTTTTGCGATAGTTGATATTAGAGATATTGGCCTGTAATTACTCAGAACGCTTCTCTCGCCGCTTTTAAATAAAGGTTTTATAAGAGCAATTTTAAAATTGTTTGGAAACTTTCCGATATGTATACACTTGTTTATTAATGCAGTTAGAGGACTTGATAACTCATTTATTACCTTTCTCAATATTTCTGTTCTAATATTGTCGATACCGGGGGCTTTTCCTAATTTTAACGACTCCACGATTTCTATTACTTCTCCTGCACTTGTTGGAGTGAATTGGAATGTGCTTGAGACTTTTTTTCTCTCTGGAATTGGAGTTGATGGTTTTCCTATTTGGGATGCTAATTCAGTACCTACATTTGCAAAATACTTATTAAACTGATTCGCTATATCGTAATCATTTTCCACAATTTCATCATTTGATGTTTTAATAAAGCTTATATTTTCGTGGTCTTTTTTATTCCCTATCTCATTGACTACTTTCCACAATTTTTTAGAATCATTTTTTCCTTTTAGAATTTGTGTCTTGTAGTACCTAGTTTTTGATTCTTTAATTAATTTAGTTAGTTTATTTCTATAGGTAGAATACTGTTGTTTTAGTACCATATTTAAAGGATTATTTTTTAGTTTCCTGTACATTTCATCTCTCTTATTAATTGATTTTACAAGTGCATTGGAAATCCATTGTGACCTCCTATAGTTTTTACTTTTTAAGGTTACCGTGGTTGTATTTTCTTCTACAAGTTCGTTGATCTTTGAAACAAAAGTGTCCGAAATTCTATTTACATCGTCGTGCGGAAGAATGACTTCATCCCAGTGGTAATTTTTTAGATCGTTTTTCAAGGTGACATAATTTGTATATTTTATGGATTTTATTTTGTGTGACTTTTTCTTTGGGGCATCAAGAGGTAAATTAATGACTGTTGAAAAATGATCTGTAATTGTGCTATTAAGTACAAACGGTAGGCAATTGTCATTAGTAACGGGTTCCTTGGCACGAATAAAAATATGATCTATACAACTTTTTGAATTGCCATCAATTCGGGTGAAACTATTTATAACTGGAAGAAAATCATACTCACCCAACAAATCCAAATACTCAGCAACCTCAGCAACCTAATCGTATAGTCTATATTTTCTGTAGTCCCACAATAGACGCCATAAAACTTTAAGGGACCAAACTATAACAGGTGATAGATTTTCAAAAAATAACCGCACTTTCTCGTAAAAAAAATTTAAGGTGGCATAAAACACATGGCATTAAATATTACCAACTCAAGTGAGTTTTTTGTGTTTATTTTTTTTTTTTGTCAAAAAACCAATGCTCAACTCAACTACTGCATTATATTGCACATATTTGGACAAAAAATCAGCCAAATCTGATGTCTCGTTTGAAAAAACAATATACCTACCTACATTTTCTGGTAATTTTATATTAGGGAAGAAGAAGAAAATACATTTGAGGTATATTGTTTTCGCAAACGAGACATCAGATTTGGTTGATTTTTTGTCCAAATATGCGCAATATAATGTAGTATTTGAGTTGAGCTTTGGTTTTTTTTCAAAACCTAGTAATTTCAAAAACAAACACCAAAATACACTTTTTGAGAAAAAAATGCACTTATTTGTACTATTTATTTGCTTAAAGTATTTGTCCATTTTTTCAATTCCAACAAGAACACTTAAAGTAAATACGCCAACAAATTAATGGTTGCAAGTGACAAGGACATAAGAAAATAAATAAATTGTAAAAAATGAACGAAAATTTTTTCTCAACAGAAAATACCAAAAATCATCTTTCCGTATGTACCTATAATAAAATAAAAAATTAAAAAACTTTTTAAAAACAAGCGATGTACTAAAACTAGTGAAATAAGTTTAGGTTTTCGTTAAGATAATTCAATGCCAAATTGCGACAAGTTTTTGTAAATCAAAAAGCTTATCATGCGCTATGTAAAGAAAATACATACTTTGGAAAGTTTTGCGAGTTGTAAAAGTGAAGTAATAACCGAAAACAGCCAAAACAACATAAATATACGTCATAAGTCATAAACAAAGAACAAGCCAAACAAGTCTGTGTGTGCCTATGATGGAAGAGCCAAATGTTTAGGGAGTTATTAAATCGCCAATTCTCGTGTAAATGCTACCAACTTTCTTCTCCTTGACTCTTTCACCCCACCTCTATCCCTGTCAAGTCGTCGAATGTCCTAACCTTCCTATAAACTAACCTTGCGCATTACATAATTAAGGTTGACGTGTCCGAGCGTTTTTTTTTCCCTTGGCCATAGAGATTTTATTGAATTTGTTCCAGGGGCGTGCGGTGACATTTTAAGTAAGGGAAGCAATGTTTAAAAACTTACCTATTTGGATTCTTCGATCGCTTTTTGCGAATTCGTCAATGACGTCATCATAAAAACGTCGATGCTCTAACATGTTCTGGGGAAGTATATTCTCTATAGACAACAGCGATATCTGTGAAAGTCATTCATTCATTTTTGTGCTTAAATTTTTCATAGGGGTTTTGCCCTTCCGTTAGTAATTAATTGAAGCTTATCGGCAAAGTTTAATGTTGAAAATCCCTTTATTATTAAGGCACACATTCACACACACTCTTACTTAATTATCCAACTTTAGCATTTTCAACGTCATTCCCGACTCCCGACAGCCGAAGTTGACGGTATTTGCACGAGGCACCTGAATTATGCATTATGCATTTAATGCCATTTTTAAAACTCTGTCCATGTTTGTATTGTATTGTCTTCCGAGATACGACGCGCGCGACGCACCAACGCAGATATCAAAACCAACTCCAACTAAACTAAACAAAGCTACTGCAACGATAGCTTCCACGCACGCATTAAACAGGCGTTCTCATTCGCGTCAGCCAGTGCGGTGGAGATGGAAAGTTCAATAACCTCTCGACTCTCGTACGCTACAGAAAAGATAACGGCCGGCCGGCATAGCTTACATTGTATACTGTCGACGCCGCATTTGCTAGAGGCATAACATATTGTAGGTTGATATATTATGATATATAAGATAATTTTTTCCTGTTCCTGTTCAAAATTCAAAAATTACATTTTTTCATTTTACATTGTTTTGGTTTAGGGGAAGCACTGCTTATTCCCTTGCTTCCATGGACTGCACGCCCCTGATTTGTTCCAACCTTCTGTATACCAATATTCAAAGTTATAAAGAATAAACTGACTGATCTAATGCGTTGTGTGCTCACGTGTACGTTTTGTACGCTTCAAAGTTTTTTTGTCAAAACGACATAAATTTCTCAAAATTGCATTAATCTAGAGGACCCAATTCGTCAAACCTGGAAATCCACTTCATTCTCAGAACTCGTGAAAGGACTGCAATGGCTTAATGAAATCAACCCGGACACTCTAAGTGATAGAAAAGAATATATTGTAGACGGCGTCGACAACTTTGCCAGAAAGAAGCGAAAATCTCGGAGGCTAAAACTGAGGAAAAAGTTGCGCTATTGTGAGCGGAGACGGGCCCTGTCCGCCGAACTGTATTCCAACTAATAAGAAAGTGGGTCGGTTGTCCGTACAGCGGATATGTCTGGACAATAGAGGGCGACAGGTTACGAACGGAAAAGTTATGGATATATTTGAAATATCGTAGGGCGAATTTGTGTGCTAGAAGTTCAACAAAACAGTTTTGCAATTCCGCAAAATCTGATCATAGTATAAAAATCAGCCTCCACGCCTCCACGTCTCTTTTGAAACCATTAGTTAGTAAATAGGAACCAATGTACATACCTACACAAACGCCCATGACACTTTGGTGCATGGCCTCAAAAGTTAATTTAAATTACAAAATTACGTACCGACGGATTATTATCCTCAAACATTTTAGTTTTGGCGGTCAGGGAAGTGCCACAAGCCGCACAGCTAAGCATAAAAGTATCTAAACCACATACTGGCACCTATTACCGTGTCAGATAGCAAAATGTTGTGTCAAAACTTGGTTCCTACACAGGGCGATCTCCGTCTCACGTGTTTTATACTAACCATAGAGCTTTGTGTCTTTCCTGGGGTTCTTTATTCATAGATCACAACAAAATTTCAAAATATCTGCCCCTCGGCCGAAATAGTAAAGGATGTCTCACTTTTTGGGTTTCTCATATTTCCTAATGAGATATACAAAAATAGCTCTGGTGTCTAGAGCTCGTTTTTGTGATGAATTAAAAGATGAAAACCGCAAATTACTTATAGCATGTTGTTCTTGCTGAGAAGGGCGAGGATCCGACTAAAAATAACTCTTTTCTGGGGAGGAGAAGGGTAGTTTTTTTCGCGATTTTTTTTATTTCTGAGACCTTTCTGAGCGTCATTGTGAAAATGGCGAAAATCGGACCAAAAACAACGGAGTTATCACGTATTCTTCCTAAAGGCATGCACGGAGTGGTTTTGTCAGGCAAATTCTTTTCAACCGTGCATTGGTGCATCTGGAATCGTTTTGAATGGAGCGCATCCGACCAAAAACAACTCTCTTCGGGGTGGGGGGGGGGGGGGGTAGTTTTTTTGTCCGGAAATCTTTTTTTATTTCTAAGACTTGAACGTCCTTGTGGAAACGGAGAAAATCGGACCAGAAATAATGGAGTAATCAAGTTTATTCCCTAAAGGGATGCAGGGGGTAGTTTTTGTCCTGCAATTTTTTCAACCACAGATTCGAACACCTGGGATTGTTTTAAATGTCCTTGCGGGACCCTCGGGACATTACAGATCCGGGCCAATAATTGTTTCCATCATGGTTTCAATGATGCAGTGATGTTGGCAGTGATGGCCCATTTATCAGTGTTTGCTGGGTTTTTCCAAAAAAATTTAGTTTTCATTGTAGGTACATGAACTAAATTGTGTTGATTTTAATACATAATTTTTTCTTCTTTTATCCATTGCAACTTAAGTACCCATACTCTGGACTTATAAATATTACAGATATTTGGTTTGAAACTGTTACTTACCCCATACTGATAAAACGACCGAAATCAATTTAGAATTCAGTCTCCACTTTTTAGAGACAAATGACGTATGCAGGGTGTTTCTAAATTATGGTGCCAACGTAATAGGACAGGTAGAAAATGTCATTTGAAATTTCCTATAAACCTGGGTTCGAAAATGCATAATAATAGGAAAGTGATAAAAGTACAGTTTGAAAATCATATTTTTCGCAATTACTTATACAGAAGTTATGCAGTTTGAATGAAACTTGGTGCAAGTCTTTAGTGGCTGAAGTGCAACAATTTCTTGTAAAATTAATACTATTTTTTATGCACTTTCACCCTAATGCCCCTCATTAATAATTATTTTTAAATAATGAATTAGGCAAGCTCGCCAAACGTTAGCGAAAATGTGTCATAATAGCCCGGTCTAAAATGGCATTAATCCTAAAATATGTATATTAGTACAATAAGATGATTGCAGTGCCCCTGAAAAATCTTTAAACTAAATAAATCTCCAAATAATAATTAATAATAGCCTAATTAGGTAACCTAGGTAGACGAAGTCCCCACCACATTTCTGTCAAATGTCTCCTAGATGCTGTAATTAACATTGCCCATAATTAAGAGTAATATTTTGTATATCTGATGGGGTCTAATACTTTTAAATCACTAATTTCAACCATCTTATGTCTCCGGTTAAATATATACAATATAATAATTGGTAATAGGTATAAAGTGGAATTATTAATATAATAATAATAATTCTCACCCTCACAATACTCCAAACTAGGAGTACCCCGGAATGTAAAGGATAGGTACTATTCCTTTTATTTATATGCTCTAAAAAGAATAAAATAAACTTTGAAATAATTCAAAGCAAAACAAACCAATAATTTTGTTTCACACAAAACGCAACACCACACAAAAATCTATACACAAAACCAAAATCCGTAAAATAAAGCGCGATCCTTATTTCCGTGCACGGCACTGGTTATACTGGCCTAACTGGCCAACGTCGACACCTGTTCCGTGGATCTCCGAATCGCCGACCAATCAAAACACTACGCTCGCGTTCTTATTGGCTGCCTCCTTGACTAGGTCGACGTCGACCGCATAAAAACCTTTGAATTTTATACGGATGATTTCTGCTGATAGGTCTGGTATTTTTTACCAGTAGCAGAGCGTGGTGAATGCTATGAAATAGATCGCGCCCGGTATATCACTGTGTTCCAAGTGAGTTCATTTATAGTTTACCAGGGTAGCTCGAGAACAAGCGCCTCGGCAATAAAATACGAGACAAAACCCTTTTTTAACCATATACAAGATAGATATTGCAGTAAAAACAAGTGACTGCATATGGTCGCCTAATATAATATCACCAATACTTGCATGGGTTAGACTGTTCGACGGCTGACCACTTGTGGAGCGAAATGCGGTGGATTTTAGGATATACTGTTACCAACAATTCTAATTATAATACTTTTCTTTAGAACTATTGAGAACTGGTTGTTCGGTGGCAGAAATTAGACGATTTAAGGAAAGAACATAAGCGGGTAGGCCCTAGCTAGCTAGCCGTGATCGTGGGAAAAAAAAAAAATAAAAAATCAATGAGCGCCACCTGTCTTCAACCCTGTGCGGTTCTTGCCCCAAAATATAACACCCCAAAACAGGAAATGGGCTCCTGCCTCCCAAAATCTCTGATAATATTAAATAATAACAACATCATAAATTTAGTAAATCAGGTACAGTTTATTGGGCCATTAAATAATGCATAAAATAGGTAGGTAGGGATTCCACCAAACTTGAACGCAACAACATCTATGTCAGAATATGACAAATAAATTACATTAAAACAATTAGGCAGACTAGGCAAATAAAAGTAAATATTATAAAAAAAAAGGTTCGTTATGCCTTTAGGAACTGAGGTACGAGGCGAAAAATATGTATAATATTACGTAATACTTTCAAATATTAATAGTAGGTATCCGACAAACAATTACTCACCAATCAGTTGGCACTTAAATGCAATAATAAGAAGACTAAATGTGTATCAATAACAGTTATTGGTCCCGCGATGTAGCTACATCTGAGTTACACAATTTTAAACATGTTATACAACCCTATGTGATACCCTAAGTATATTCCTGTATGAAATATATTATGTATACTGGTATTTGCAAATAAACTGGCAAAATTATGGAGCTCTACATTTAATTTAGACTTATCTGCATGGGTCGGGTGATCGACTTGTTGGAGCCACCGGGCGTATTCTCAGCTCCTATCGACGTCTGACTCGTGCGGCACAAGGCACAACAGCCGCGTCTCTGGAGATTGCTCTGGTGGACGACTCAGTAGTTTGGTAGGTACCAAGGGAGGAGGGCGAATGGACCGTGCCCTTCTACTCTGATGCCTTGTCCTCAGCAGCTGGAGGTGGTTGGAGGTTACGTAAAACAACGACGAGTTGATAAGGCTTGTTTCGCAGCCTTAGAATAAGAGGCCTGAGGAAGGAAATGACACAAATAGAACCTAATACCCTCAAATTGCGGGAATAGACATACCTGAGGTGGTGGATGGCCTCGTGGAGTGCGATGAGAACCACTTGTGACCGAGAAAACCGGAAAAACGGGCAGATGAAACCGTCAAATAGACAATAGGGCCCAAATAAATATTATTTGCGACCCCGCAGCACTCGATTTCAAAAACAGTCACCCTTTTTGGAAAATAATACGGCTTTCACTCGGTTCGGTGGTTCGTGATCGACGGCGATTGTCTTACTGACCCAGAAGGTGAATTTTGGAGGTCGAAAAGGTGCCTTCCTCGGCATAGCGACAAGAATCGGTGCATTCGAGTATTTTAGAAATATACCAAGCGGTCCAAAACTAAGCAACCCGCAGATCTACAATATTCAATAGCCCAAGAAAAGTTCAAATAATATGAATTAACAACTTATTAAATTATTTATTTATTAAAACCTAAAAATAAATGTAATAAACAAGGAGAAAGATTTTCACGGATCATTAGAATCTACCAGAAGATAATAGGACTAACAAAATTATTAATAAAACAGATTTTAAGCCCGTAACAATACTTGCGTAAATAGTTATAATCGATATGGCTTTTTAGAGACCTTTTGACAATATTATATGGTGCATTAACCTTTACGTTCTGTTTGACGAAGTGAAATATTATGTTGCTTGTAGAATATGTATATTTTTGAAAAGTGCTTGACGCTCATGTCCTATATTCATTTTATGATGCAAATTAGAATTTTTTATGCTGTTTTAAGTGACTTTAGAAAAACAACACTCGTGGACTTTTCCGGACTTTTAAGACACACGAAATAAGTGCATAAAAATGAGAACAAAATTTTAATGGTAAACTCTCATTTGTTAGGGGTATAATATTAACCTACGCGGAGGCATTGTATTAGGTATAACTTATCTATTATTTAGATGTACTATCGATTTATGTGACTTCTACAGCGCAACTAAATGGACGGACTGTTTCTCTGTAAAAATATCTACGGTTTTTACTCGAAAAATATCTACGGTTTTTAATCGAATCAAAAAGGGTCTCCGGAAATGGCCGATGCAAAAGTACAAAGGTTTCTTTATTTCCGGCACGGGTCCTGCAAATTGTGAATTTTTAATCTTTCATTTTCTTGACAGGAGTGGGGCGCAGGGCTCTCACGAAACGTTCGAATCTCCGGACCATCTAACATCCAATTGCAGCAGAAATTCTACGGAAATACCATCAGGGACGAGTTTCATTGAATTCAAAGAATTCCGAATGCATCCGTTTTACAAATTCCAATTTTATGAAAGAAGTAATCTTCTAGGCGAGCGTAGATTTATGAAGAATAAAAGTATAAAATAAATCTTTTCTTGGTGCCCTGGCATTTAAATTCTAAGCCCGCAAGCTACAGTATTATAATTAAATAAAGGCGAAATGCCCTCAGTATATACACGAGATCCATATTCTGATAGCGCAAAACATATATATCTACAGAAAACTAGCTCTGAAGACCAAAGGCTATGGGCAAAATGTAGACTAATATTCCTCTTTACTAACTTTATCCGTTTGATTTACTAATATCGCAGACCTACATAGTGCATGTAGGTCTGTGTAGAGTTCCTGGATTTGTAGAGTTAGGACATAAAAAATGTCACTTTTTAATAGAAAAAATAATTTTTCGAAAGTCGTCAATTTTGTGGATAAAAAATAATTTGGGATAGATTCCAGGGCCGTAACAAACTTCTCAACTTCTGACCGCAGGACTCTATATGGATTAAATTTGGTCCGTGATACACGCGCGCCATCTATGAGATGAGGAATATACTAAACAAAAAGGCGGGTTATTTAAAAATCTCCTCCTATTAATTTAATTACTATTAATACTGTCACTAAATCGTATTTGTTGGCAACATCCACAGTTTAGATAATTATGAAAAAATGAAAAGTGTAATAAGATCACAATTAAACTGTAAATGCTGCCAACAAATAGGACTTAATAATAAAATTAAAGATTAAAATGCAAATTGTTAAAATTAATTAATATATAATATAAACTAAAACACATCCGAACAATCTCTTCTATTGTAGGTAACGTCTGCTCTAGTTTCTGTCCAGTTCCGTTCCAATAATTTTATCAGCTATTGAAGATTGCTGGTCTGCATAAATTACTTATACTTTTTGGATACAATCCAAAATACATAGTTTATTGACTGTTGTGGATGTGCACTAGGATATGGAGTTAATTTTTAATCTAAAATACGAGATTAATTATCATTATCTTTCATTTATTCTAGAGGGCATCTTCTTTGCTATTTTCTTTAGCGTTTTCTGTAATAACAATTCTGCAGAACATTTTGTTTTCTTATCGAAGGCAACCAGACATACACTGTTTCAGTTTCCTATTAAAAAAAACACACTCCGCCCATGAGTTCCCATCATTTTTCTTTAATTTGACATAAATCATAACCCAAACACAAATAACCTCTAATTTGACATACAGTTTCCATGGAAATCTTAAATTTTTGCGGACAAAAGAGAGAGAAAATAGTCTAGCTATCTGTAGAATGCCCAAAATCAGCGAATAATGACCCTAATGACTTTATTGTCCCAACTCTCCCTATCCAGGAACCCTAAGGTCTGTGCTGATAATAATTATTGTCCTAGTCCTAGGGGATTACTAAATAGGTATGGTTTTCCGCTCTTCCAGTTCGGATTATTTTGATTATGAAGTGTCTTACATGTCTAATAAATCTGAAAAGGTATGGTCATGTTGCATGTTAGACACGTTATTATCAATAACATGTACTATTCGCTAAAGATAACATTTTTTATTTGGTTTATAACCCTATAACTCTGGAGATGAGCGTCGTTGAATTTATTATTCACGATGCCATCGTGGTCCCGCATCCAAATCGTGTTCTAGGGAACAAAAAGTCCCGGGTATTAAGAAAACGGGGAAATTCAAAATGCAGGCTGCAGTGGCGTCTGAGGCGGTGTTTCAGATACTTGAAAATTTTAAATAAAAATACGTTTGATGGACAGAAAAGAAGCATATTTAAAGCATCTTGAAGAAGATCAGAGGGAAGATTTTCTCTGAATTTATTACATTTATCTCATTTCGACAGATTTTATGCCCTCCTTCCTGTTTTATACAGAATTAGGCTATTTTAGAAATTTACCCCATTGCATTTCTTATATAGATCTATACATTCATTGTTTGGTTTTATAGAAGTGTACAGGCCTTCGCTAAATTGTTTTTTCTTTAAAATTAACCCTACAAAAGAAAATATCTTTAACGTAGAAGCGCAAAAAATATTTTTCTTGAAATCTGCAGTGAATCAAGTGTCCCAAAATCGTCATTAAAAGCACAGAAATCGTACAATAATGGGCTACATTATTGTACGATTTTTTCAATAAGTAGGCCTTGGCGAGATGTAAACATCAAACGTCAGACGCGGCCATCGCCCGTCAAAAGTGACCAAATATTCAAAACCTAGTCAGTAAAGGCCTATTTAACTTTTTGTATACAGGGTGTAACTAAACTGATGGTCAAAAATGAAACCACGTATTTTTGGAGTCAAAATAAGGGCACTTCTTCATATATTTTTTTCTCCTACGGGCCATAGTTTTTTTTATACAGAGCGTAGAAATTTTGAGAAAAATACACATATTTCTTAGTATCTCTAGAAGTATACGAGATATTTTCTTCAAACTTGGCGTGTCACATGAGCGGATGAGTTGTCAAATTTAAGGTTAATATGAAGCTTGTGAGGCCCCCAGTTGCGGAGATACAGGGTGTTATTAAAATTAATTAGTTCAGAAAAATATGAATATCCTGTATAATCGCATTTTTTAAATTTGTTTTGAATGGTAAATTCAATGGTTAACAAAAAGTATCTCTTAGTATTTTTTCATATTCTCAGCCGTTTTTTAATTATTTTCAAAGAAAGGCAATGCTGCAATAAAAAAGTAATTTTAAAAATAAATCTAACAATCTGTGGATCTCAATTAAACTTGGCATTATTTGAATCATTTGGCTGCCAACTTTGCACATTAGTATCAATATTTTGAAAAATTATATTTTCATTTGAAGAATTGACTGATATGCACTTTTGCTATGGACTTGCGAATGGCAATAATAAACATGCGGAAACGCATAGTTGCGTGTATTGAAAGAGACGGCGGTCATTTCGAACATTTAATAATTTAATTTTCTAATATCAATACGTTTCTTTTATTATTGTTTTTGCCTTTGTATTTTGTTAAATAAAGTTTAATTGACATCCACAGATTGCTAGATTTATTCTTAAAGTGACTATTGTTCATTGCAGCGTTGCCGTTCTTCGAAAATAATTAAGAAACGGCTGCGAATATGAAAAAATACTAAAAGATACTTTTTGTTAACCATTCTATTCACCACTCAAAACAAATTTAAAAAATGCGATTATACAGGATATTCATATTTTTCTGAACTAAGTAATTTTACTAACACCCTGTATCTCCGCAACTGAGAGCCTCAGAAGCTTCATGTCAACCTTGAGTTTGACGGCTCATCTGCTTATGTGACACGCCAAGTTTGAAGAAAATATCTCGTATACTTCTAGAAATACTAAGAAATATGTGTATTTTTCTCCAAACTTCTACGCTCTGTATAAAAAAACTATGGCCCTTAGGAGAAAAAAATATATGAAGAAGTGCCCTTATTTTGACTCCAAGAATACGTGGTTTCATTTCTGACCATCAGTTTAGTTACACCCTGTATATTGCGAAATTGTTACCTATAGCAGCGCAATCTTTCAGTATAAATATTTTAGTAGGTTTGAATATCAACAGATTTGTTATGGAGGCTGCACAACAAGCAGCAGTTTGGTTTTTCTGTTCGAATGCACCGTGCCTTATAATTGACTTAGGTAGAGCGATCGTCAAAGTCAAGCAACGCCGCGCGCCGTCGGTTCATGGGCGGGTGATCCCTTATGATTATTTTCTTCCCTAATAAAACATTTTTTTCCGATTTCAAAAAAATATACATAATATGTATCTCGGCACTGAAGTTCTTTTTAAGACTCATGTGGTTTATTTGCCTCGGCCAGAGGCCTCGGCAACTAAATTCCACATGAGTCATAAAAAGTTGAACTTCAGTGCCTTGGTACATAAATAACTATTTCCTGCTTCTCAAAAATTTGACAATGATCTCAAGTTTGCCTTCAAACACCGCTATTATTTACCCTTAAAAAACCTTATTTTGCATGCCTTAACTATCGTGGGTACGCCGCTGGCCCCAGAGAAGTATGCGTTTTATGTACGTCGCTATTTCGTCATGAATTTGCGATTTATGGCAGTCTCTATAATGGTTCGGGAACCGGATATGAATTCTGCTTAAGGGGCATTCTCATTTTCATAGCGTTTATCTCAACTTAAAATGCAAATCTATTCATACAAAAATGGGGATATTTTCATCAACCGTTTTGTAGAAAAACGATCCTCAGTATTTATGCGTAAAACGCACAGGTCATACGCATTTCTGCAGGTTATTCGACAAGTCATATAACTCGTAACTTTTAATATAGTATGAGAACCGGCCGCGTGATTTCAACTCCCATAAGATTATAGAAATATGTAGGTACAGTGTAGACAGTATATTTCTTTACTTGAAGCGAGTAGGTTGGCTCAATTAATATGGGCCCGATCGCGATCATTGTTATTTAAGAAAGTTGTATCTAGTTCATTTTTAATCCAATCTATTCTCATATGATTATAGAACAAAATAGAGAAGAAGGCACATGGAGCAACAATAAAAAAGGGTCCGTTGGTCCTTTAGAAACCCGCTGGCGTATTTTCGGGGCCCCGAAAATCCACCGCTGTTAAATACGGCGCGAAAGACGGGGGCAAGTCTGGACCTCGGGGGACGCGAGTTGTGTGCGAAGTCCAGCTACACAGATAGAAAGAGATACTTGAATCAAATAAAATTTATTTAACTCAAACAAATTTGATTCTTGCAGATGGCGAACCCTAGACTAACTTTGAATAAAACATTTGGTTTGTTTCAATTTAAAAGCAACATTTAATTTGAGACAATTTGAATATTATTTGGAAGAAATTAATTTTTATTCCCATGAAAATACTAACGATTTGAATTAAATAAATGATATATTTCGAAGGAACAAATTTACGATGTTTAAAAACATTTATTCTATTTAAAAAATTAAGACAGTTGCGTCAAACAACTGTGATGGGTTGAATTACCCATTCAGGGTATTCACTGAAATAAAATATTATTTATTTAAAGTAAAGCAACCTTTGTGTTTTCACTATTCACAAACTTTTTTTGTCGATTCGAATAAAAAACAATGTTTGTTCAATTCATAAAGATGTTCTGTTGAATGGAACGGAAATTGGATTAGAAAAACACGATAATTTGTAATGCTATAAAAATATTTATTTAAATACAATTAAAAAACAATATTTGGTATAAAAAAACTATACAAAACTCACCAAGGAAAGCGCCTCATATAGGTGGCCTATTTGATACATTTCAAGTAGTTCTTTGAGATTTGTATCCATTATTGTTTATGCGTATCCTACTTACAGAAGAATCTGAAAACTCGCAATACACACAATACACCACACTACAGACGGCTAATCGGCGGCTATAAATAATAATAAAACTGCTCGCACAAAACCTCTAGGAAGGCTGCAGACGCGTACCTACTTACACGGACACGGAATAGCTCTGAACGCCTACACTAGAGTGCGCTCTCGTTCTCCCATATTTTCTCTCTCTTTCTATCTTTCATTCTCTGGAGCGAGACAGCAATAAAAATGATAGGTAGTATTATTTAACTCAAATAAGGTCACATTTAAACCAAATAACAATGTGGTTGACCCAAACAACGAAAACTAATACTATAAATAAAAATTATTCTTGTTTGCACCAAGTAATACCTTATTGCAGGAAAATAATAAATGCTTCTACTAAACAATAATGTGTCAAAAGAATCAAATACTTCACCCAAAAAGCTCTTATTTTTTAATTGAAAAAAATAAATCTTCATTTAAATAATATACTTTCTACCGAAATAAATATTATTTCTGACAAATAATTCGTGATCAAACAACAAATATTTTTCTATGAAGAATTGTATTTCTATCTGTGTATATACCGTTTGATGCACGAAACTTTTTCAGGTAAATTATTTCCCGTTTTCGAGTTACTAAGGAGTTTCGGCGATTATTTCTCTCATACTGCTTGCATCCAATAAGGTAGCTCCTTCCATAAAAATCCAACCAATCATATGCCTCTGCTAGCGATAATTGCACTTGTGCAAATTATCGAGGTAATTGCACTTGTGCAAATTATCACTTCGTTGCTTAGCAACCGCGAATCTGTTGGATACAAACACGTACCTACTTCTTAAAGTTTGTGTGTTTCACACTGTTCTAAATTATGCAGCTTATAAATTATGTTGCGGTACTATTTAGCATTGTATCAATGAATTTATATAACTTTTACATTGCTAAATTTTTGTTATTATTAGAGTTCCGCTCTCGGGATTTTATCAGAAAATAAAAGACCAATTTATACTCCTGATCTTTCTAGGCAAAATAGCGCTTTCGAAAAAATTATCGATAAAATTTCCGGCACTTGTGATATTACATAATATGTAATAAATGGTTTCTAGATGGAAAAACTGTATGACAGCACCTGTCAGCAGTTTTTTCGGGTTTACCCGCGGCAAAACTTGACAGCTGTTGTATAATAGGTAGTATGTTTTGTAAGCTATGTGTATGCAGAATAATCTGTTACTCATGAAGTAGTCTTGTCAAATACCATTCGGGCATCTAATTTTTCCTGTGAAAAAAATCCAAAAAAACACAATGCTAAGTAATATTTTTTTTTAACAAAATGCATTCGTGCAGGTGCAAAAATCGTAGTCTTTGACTCGGATTTTTGTTGCCACCAGTACTCATGCTTCTTGTTAAAATATTACTTAGCAAGTATTTTTTCGACTTTTTTCTGAAAAATTAGATGCCCTTATATGATATTACTTACTAAAACAACGACCAACTCAGGGGGGACACATCTTTTTTACGTGATTGGTCGGCATTTCCCGTCACCTAAAAGATAAAGTCAGAAAACTGTCAGAAATTGCCCTTTTTTGCCGAGCTACAGCTAAGTTATTTCGGTTCGGGGCTCTGAGGTCGAAATTTTTAAAGCTTCCCTCAAGTCTTCTGGTGAGGTGCAGATGTTTCCGGTGCTCCCGAAAAACCATACAATTTCTAAGAGCGGTGTCCTCAGGATTTCCTGTCACTTTCGCTAATTCTACAGCCGTCCCGTTTCTCCAAACTCGAAAATCGGGGGTCGGGAAATTTGGTTAAATATCGTATTTTCGAGGTTTCTTTCGGTACTGGAGGAAAGTACAAGACACAATTAAGAAATTTACCATCTCCTTCGATTTTTAGAACGGCACTTTTCGAATTTATCAAAAGACTTTGCGAAAAAGTAGTAGGTAAATATGTTCGTGGGACGGGTTGTACTTATTAAAAAATTAAAAATTAACCACAACTTCCTTTCTGAGGCAACCTACTCGCTTCAAGTAAAGAAATATACTTTCTACATTTTACATAACATCTTATTCTATAATCTTATGAGAGTTGAAATCATGGGGCCGGTTCTTTGACTAATAGTAAATAAGTATATATGAAAATATTGTAGTATAACTAAAAATAGTTATTTTTGCTTCTTATTCCCCACAGTTTGAGAATATGTATAAGGTGGAGCCATAAACAAAAGAATACCACACTTGATACAAAAATACATATTATGTACCTACTTACTTCAACTTGATTTTTTTTTGTTGCAGCTGAATACAAAGCATCTGATCCAGATGGAGATGGAGTGGGAACTGGATCATCCGTTCTCAGGCTGAGGCTATCCAGAGGGG
This sequence comes from Pseudeuparius sepicola, assembly GCA_963920635.1. NCBI lineage: Eukaryota > Metazoa > Arthropoda > Insecta > Coleoptera > Anthribidae > Pseudeuparius > Pseudeuparius sepicola. The sequence continues at coordinate 9,386,066 of OY987302.1, forward strand.
ATTTAAATGCCAGATTCGAGTGTAGGGTGGAGAGTGAAGCCTTGGACCAACCAATCGTTTCTTGGATCACTACAGAAGTTCATGGTAAGTACAGACAAATGACGTCAAAACCTATACTCGTAGACGTAGCGCCCCATTCATAAAATGCCCTTTGTTTTGTCCGATTTCTCATGGGAAAAAACCTTAACATCCCTCTAAATTTCTTCTTTGAAAATCCTAACAAGTGTTAATGGAGCTGTTAGACCGTGATTAGTTATGGGCGTCAAGGGTTTATCTAAACAAACATGTCCTCTGTGCTCTGACGTCATTGGTACAGAGAAATTAGGCTGTTTGTATGGGTACAGAAATTGTTTGTTTTTACTTATCGATAGAGTTTTAATTATTTTCAATAACTTCATATAAGCGTGACTTTACCTCTGGTTAAAATTTTTGTACGGATCAAAGACTCACCCCATATGGAAACATAATAGGTACCTAACAATTATAATTAGGTAAATCTCCCTAGAAGCGCACAGTCTAACAACGCGGCATATAAGTGGTTTTTCTCCAATAAAGCTCTAAAATAGCATATTACATATTACAATATTATATTGACGACAAAGGAAATACCTATACTGCCACAAAATCTTAAAAACCGTCAACTTCCCCATGATAATATTTCAGTCAAGCATGCTTATCCAATGTGATGTAAAAAAGCTGATATTTTAAATTCCTGTTCGTCAAATATTAAATAAAATGAGGCATTATTAATAAAAAGCGGATTAAGAGTAGTATTTCCGTGTAAAGCAAGAACAATATTTACACTATGTAAAAAAGGGGCGTAAAAGGCTAAGTACTGGGATTTATAACCAGGAAAAAATATATTAAAAGCTGGGTAAGGTTTATACGTCTGCTTTAGAAGACTATTGTTGTACATAGGTGAAGACAAAAATAAAATTAAATTGTTTTGCAAAGGGGAATTCAAAAATTTTCAATATTCAATAAACGTAAATATAAGTCTTTTGTTTCCTGGTAAATATGAGTCTGGACAGAAACTTTAAGTAATCCTGCTCTAGCGCTAATGGTAGAAAAAATATCAGTACCCAAACCCCAAACTACAAAAATGGTTAGATACTATTTGTATCTACATCAGGAAATAGTGCTATACAATACCTAATAGTTTGCCACATAAACTGAATAACCATATCGAGTATTATATCGTTGGAAAGCTCTAAAAATTGCTGATTTTTTGAGAAAATTGCCAACTATGGTTTCCATTTAAAAATACACATAATATCTCGAAAATTACAGATGTCACGGAAAGTGTGACATGATAACCGCATTGGGGACACAAATCCCTCCAACTTTGGTATTTACACTTTTTATCTAAAATCAGCTACAACGAAGCTAGTCGGATTAGAATAAATTGCCAAAATTTCGTTTTTTAAAAATATCTAGTAAGCCATGCCTTTTTTCAAAAATCCACAAGGCGCGTTAAATTGGGCTCACAAAACTGCAATTCTTTCCCCCTTTAACATTCCTTCTATCTGCACTAGTTTCCGAGATCCCCATACTGATCTTAAAAAAAACTCACCCTGTATATTTTTACCTGGGGTAACAAAAATAAATAATATATACAATTTTTAAAATTTGCCATTTGATGATTTGCTATAAACAATAATTATTTCATGAAAAGCGGAATTTTTTCTTTCAGTTGCACAAAAAATGACTTCATATACGGGTGTAACTAAACTGATGGTCAAAAATGAAACCACGTATTCTTGGAGTCAAAATAAGGGCACTTCTTCATATATTTTTTTCTCCTACGGGCCATATTTTTTTTACACAGTGCGTAGAAGTTTGGAGAAAAATACACATATTTCTTAGTATTTCTAGAAGTATACGAGATATTTTCTTCAAACTTGGCGTGTCACATGAGCAGATGAGCCGTAAAACTTAAGGTTGATATGAAGCTTCTGAGGCTCCCAGTTGCGGAGATACAGGGTGTTAGTAAAATTAATTAGTTCAGAAAAATAAGAATACCCTGTATAATCCCATTTTTTTAATTTGTTTTGAGTGGTGAATAGAATGTTTAACAAAAAGTATCTCTTAGTATATTCCCAGCCGTTTTTTAATTATTTTTAAAGAACGGCAACGCTGCAATGAACAATAGTCACTTTAAGAATAAATCTAGCAATCTGTGGATGTCAATTAAACTTTATTTAACAAAATACAAAAGCAAAAACGATAATAAAAGAAACGTATTGCTATTGGAAAATTAAATTATTAAATGTTCGAAATGACCGCCGTCTCTTTCAATACACGCAACTATACGTTTCCGCATGTTTATTATTGCCATTGGCAAGTTCATAGCAAAAGTGCATATCAGTCAATTCTTCAAATGAAAATATAATTTTTCAAAATATTGATACTAAAGTGCAAAGTTGGCAGCCAAATGATTCAAATAATGCCAAGTTTAATTGACATCCACAGATTGTTAGATTTATTTTTAAAGTGACTTGTTTATTGCAGCATTGCGGTTCTTTGAAAATAATTAAAAAACGGCTGAGAATATGAAAAAATACTAAGAGATACTTTTTGTTAACCATTGAATTTACCATTCAAAACAAATTTAAAAAATGCGATTATACAGGGTATTAATATTTTTCTGAACTAATTAATTTTAATAACACCCTGTATCTCCGAAACTGGGGGCCTCACAAGCTTCATATTAACCTTAAGTTTGACAACTCATCCGCTCATGTGACACGCCATGTTTGAAGAAAATATCTTTTATTCTTCTAGAGATACTAAGAAATATGTGTATTTTTCTCTAAATTTCTACGCTCTGTATAAAAAAAACTATGGCCCGTAGGAGAAAAAAATATATGAAAATGTGCCCTTATTTTGACTCCAAGAATACGTGGTTTCATTTTTGACCATCAGTTCAGTTACACCCTGTATATAGGGTTCAACATTACCGCTAATTAAAATTTGTGTGCTAATCAAAGAATCGCCCTCTATATTGAAATTTTAAATTATTAGGAACATTATTTTGCCGAAATTCTAGCTTGCATAATGTTTTGTTCTGATGCGAATACAATACCGTCCTTACCCCGCTCACCTTGGATCTTATTGGCGACCTTAGCGATCTGCGTTTTTTCCAAAAGGTCCACACAATCGCCGACCCCGGAACGCCTAAACAATGGCCGGCGGTTTCTGTGTGAATTTAATAAGTTTAATCAGGGAGTGCGGATTACAAAAAGCCGCCCTTTTTGTTTTTTCACAAAGGCCGCGAACAAACTGAATTTGTTTTTTCATTCGCGCTCGAATGGAGATGGGTCGCGGCTTGGGCCGAGGGTGGGATTTAATTAAACTAGACTATAATGGAATATGCGTACTTTGTATATTGGCGTTGAAACAATTGCGAATTTGTCGTTGAGATTAAAAATCAAGAGTGAATATTGCCACAAGTGCCTTCACACGGGGCCTCCACCATGTGTCGCACTACTTGTGTGTGCCGGAGGGTTGGACTGACCCTCACGGCTTGCCGGGATCACTGGGTGCGGGAGTCGCGAAGCGCAGATTGAAGAAGGAAGCAGGTACAAAGTAGGATGTTTATTCTTCCACTCACAGATATGCCTCTAACAGTATCTGGAGCATGGCGGGGGTAGCGCGGACTGTGGACCGACGCGACCGATACTACGTGGAAGTCACGGGCGTAGCCAAGGGGGGGTTTCGGGGGTTCAAACCCCCCCCCCCCCCGAAATAAGCAAAATATTACCTAATATTATCTATCCTTGTTAAGGATAGAGACGTGAATCATTATTACTGTCGAAAAATGGAGGGGAAAAAAAGGAAGGGTGGTAAACCTAAAGGTATGGACTACTGGAAAAAATGGTGTAGTCAAGGTCAAGGGGTTTCTAATAAAGAAACAAATTTGGATTTAGCTATCAAAGCTTCAGCTACCTTGCATGCTGATAAGAAGACTGCCTACCCAGAAATCTAGTTTGGAATGCCTAGATATGTGCGATAAAAACCTTTATCCTAATATTTACACATTACTACAAATCTTGGCTACCATTCCTGTATCCACTGCTACCCCAGAGAGGTCTTTCTCGAGCCTAAGGAGACTGAAAAACTATTTACGAAACACCACAAGTGAAAACAGACTTAATGGTTTGGCTCTAATGAACATTCACTATGGAACAGAAATTCATGCAGATGAAGTAGTAGATATATTTAAAAGGAAAAGCCGAAGATTTCTTCTTTAATGGTTTTAGATTTAGCGCAGAGGAACGAAATTAATTTATCCATTTCATTTAAAGTTAAGAACTTTATAAATATATGTCGTAGTTTTTCGGATGGATATATAGATATTAAATTTCTTATAAGTATATTTTTGTTGTTTTATTTACTTCTCAAACTAAACCCCCCCCCCCAAAAAAAACTAAATCCTGGCTACGCCCGTGGTGGAAGTGACCGGGGCCATAGTAGATGTAGTAGATTCTTCTATGCCGGGGCGCGAGTTTCGCCCTTGACCCGGCGGCGCGGTGCCGCTGCTGACCCACTGACGACTTCAACAGTGCTCGGGGCGCTGTCGTCTGCCCCTCGGAGCCCGACCTGAACAAGGAGGCTACTCAAGCGGGGTCCATTGCCAGGTCAGACCACCGAGGGTGGTCAGTGATCAAGTAGCTGCTAATAAGCGGGGCTTACTGATGCCCAGCTTGTGGCTGGTGCCGAATTTATACTAGCAGATTTTGCCGACCTAGCGTTTGGACTTCGATCTATCTAGTGTTTATCTTATTGAACAATCCTTTTATGTTTTGTTATTAATTACCCCCTGTATTTAAAAATTTGTATAATGTTATCTTTACTTGTTATGATTTAGAAGAAATGAGTTTGAATGGTTTGGGATATATTTGTTGATTCCTATATATTTCATGAGAGTAACAAGATTATTATGTGCTTAAGTCCTCTCTTCTAGCATTTAAATTTGATGGGATGTGCCAGATACAAAGCGCAACGCTGCCAAATGTAAATTGAATGTTCTGACAAGTTTAAACCGTGCTGTTCGGCCAAATCGTATCTCATCTCGGTGCTCCGAAAAATAAAGGCGTTTCTGAAATGTTTTGGTTAGTGGAGACTTAGGCTCAGATAAGCACTTTTGCAGCAAAATATTAGAAAGTAGCGGCCCGCTTAATTTATTTATATCAAATTTTGTGATAAAAGATGAGTAAAACAATCTCTATGGAAATGTTTGAAATGAGTTTTGTTTAATTTAGACAAGTATATTTTTTACATTTTTTTATTGTTTTTTTTTTAATTTTCATGTTTTATTTTTATTTCCTTTTTTTGTTATTTTAATTTTTTAGAGATATTATCACTCCCCTCTCCCGCATTTTAGTATCCTCTCCGTCGCCCATTGCGTGTCGCGGTGTTAATCCTATACATTTTTAAATTTATTATGATATCTTTTGGATGAAATGTCAAATTACAATCATTCAAAAAGTAATCTGGGGATACTGAAACAGCCTTCACTGCGAAGGCATTTATTTAGGTAACGATAAATACCAAGATAAGAATAACGTGGTCTAATTATTTTAGACATCATTTTTATTAACTTTTTATACAGTGTGTCCCACTTAAGGACTGACCAACCCTGTAAAATTTTTATTTATGGCTCTATTTCCATAAACTTTTTTTTGTTGGATAGAGCTTCAAAAATGGCATTAAATGTATAATTCAGGTACCTCGTGCCTTAAATTCATGGCCCACTGAGACGGTGTTTTAGTGCTGAAATTTCGAAATGTACTATTAGGGATTTTTTTTAGAGAAAAATCAATGCCGGATTCTTATTCAGCGTTGTTCGAAACCAAAACGTACGAATTTACATTACTATAGCTCTACAGGGTGTTTCAAAATTTTTAGTGTCCACTTAATTGGTGACCACCCCTGTAAAATTTTTATTTTTAGCATGATTTCATAAACTTTTTTTTGTTGGATAGAGCTTCAATAATGGCATTAAATGCATAATTCAGGTGCCTCGTGCGTTACATTCATGGCCCACTGACACGAAGTTTTAGTGCTGAAATTTCGAGAAGTACTATTAGGGACTTTTTTAGAGAAAAATTAATGCTAGATTTTTATTCAACGTTGTTGGAAACCCAAACGTGCCAATTTGCATTAGAAAATGGAAGACTAATTGAAATGACTGAAATTTGAGTTTATGTTATGTTGTGTTGTTTATTCATGTATTTGATGATATTAAATTAAATAAAAAATTTGTTCGCTAATACATTTTTGAAAGAATATGAGTTCCTCATGAATATTTTAGTGACCAACTTACCAGAAATTAAGAAAATTAATTACAAATTAGTACGTTTTTGTTTGGAACCTCTCACTGCATATAAAAATCCGGCCTTACTTTTCCTTTTAATTTTTTTGGAACACCCTGTGGAGCTATGGTAATGCAAATTGATACGTTTGGGTTTCCAACAACGCTGAACAAGAAACCGGCATTAATTTTCCTCTAAAACATCCCTAATAGTACTTCTCGAAATTTCAGCACCAAAACACCGTCTCAGTGGGCCATGAATTTAACCCACGAGGCACCTTTTAAAGCTCTACCCAACAAAAAAAAGTTTATGAAAATCGAGCTATAAATAAAAATTTTACGGGGGTGGTCAGCCCTTAAGTGTGGCAATAAAAATTTTGAAACTCCCTGTAGAGCTACGGCAATGCAAATTGGTTCGTTTGGGTTTCGAACAATGCTGAATAAGAGTCTGGCATTAATTTTCCTCTAAAAAAATCCCTAATACTACTTCTCGAAATTTCAGCACAAAGACACCGTCTCAGTGGGCCATGACTTTAACGCACGAGGCACCTGAATTATGTGTTTGATGCCATTTTTGAAGCTCTATCCAACAAAAAAATTTATGAAAATCGAGCTATAAATAAAAATTTTATAGGGGTGGTCAGTCCTTAAGTGGGACACACTGTATGTAAAAAAGTAGTTATAATGACATAACTATATACAATAGTTATATTATCATTCTATTATTTCGCAGCGCATGCGCGATGTAAGGAGTTTTATGTGTAAATTTTTTACATCTTTGATGCTTTTGCTCCCTCTATCTTTGGTTATTTTTCTGTACTAGATGAAAAATAGCAGATCCCAAAGGATCAGCGTTTAGGGGACTAACTCGCTCTCGCCCTGTTTGCTTATTTTTGATAATTTTCGGTTCACTAGCAATTAACCTAGATAATATGGTGATAATGCGGTGTTGCAATCCGAAGCGGCGAACAGGGAGGAACGCACCGCCCGGCGCGCCGCTAGAAGAATCTCGGCGGAATGTCCGGCGTAACGCTGGCATTTCGCCGAAATCCGGCATTGCGATGTAATTGCAACGGCCGCCCGTCGCCCCGCCAATTAAACGGCGATGGCACGCCGGCTACGTGCTGCCGAAATTTTAATTAGCGTATACCCCAATCGACGATACAGTCTGGTCGCCAAAATTATACATTAGGTATGAGATGTAATTTATCGACTTGTACTTAAGAATATTATAAAACAACCTAACTATAGTGTATGATCGTTTCTCGGTCAATAGATTCAAATTTTCTTATCAGGTTCTCGCAAAAAGACCAATTTGAGTAATGTGTTTATACTGGACCGACACTATATTAAAGACCCGAGCATGACGTCATATTTCATTGTTGTTTACGGAATGGGGAGGCGCCACTCGACGAAAAAAATGGCGACTTATTATAGGTTATATGGGGGTATTCTGTGATTATTCGTATGTCAGTTACTGACGTTTAAAATGTCCCAAATTTTAAATATCCAGCTTTATTACGATTTGCCTTCTTTTTACGGTAACAAATTGTCTTTGCGTCCAGTATTTAGCAGTTTTATGTCCTATTAACACAGGTTTTATAGGTAGATTTGTTCGTGATAACATGAAATTTCCATGCACACGAAGAAAATGGTATGCACACTGCACAGACCATTAGGTGAATTGCAGAAGAATAAAGACTATTTTTGGAATTATGGGATGATCTGATCAACCAGCTGAAGAAGCGAAAATTCTAGATATTATTTTGGAAGAGTATTTTGTAACGTATGCAAGAATGAAAATAGAAAATTTTGTTTATAGTTCCAAAGCGAACCAATAGTCCTCCATATAAAAAAGAAACTGAAAAATCTAATGCGTTTTAGGCTTACTTACACTACAATTAGCCATGGACTTCATTTCAAACAGCGCTATGCACAGGTCTTTAATATAGTGTGGGTCCAGGTTTATATTGTTTTGACGTTTCGCCTACAACTTGAGGCATTTTCAAGGCAGCAATATAGGTATAGAGTTTCAATGACAAGTAGGTAGATACATAACTATATTTTTTTCACTCTTTAAAACATACAATTTAAAAATATTTCTGCATATAAAAACACCCTTTTTTGGTCTAATTTTACCTGCCTGACAATATCTAGTGTCCCATACTTGAAGGTGATAAATAGACAAATAAGTTACAATGTAGTTTACATAATTTAATTCCAATAGCAAATTAACAGGAATAATCCTACTACAAAACTATAAATCACATTGTATTTTCCTTCAGTTCCACCGACGAAGATGGAACTGAGCGGAGTGAAGAACCACGTGGTGCAAGGAACCAACGTCCTGCTGATCTGCGATGTGTTTGGAGCCCGACCTCCAGCCACGGTCCGATGGGTAAATGGTTCTACCCCGATAACCAATCAAAGTTTGGTACAAACTAGCCCTGAAGACAATGTAAGTGCATAAGTCTCAGAAACTTCAACCAACAAATAGATATCTCTGGTTCTGTTAATAATTTTATACAGGGTGAGTCGAAGTTAAACCGCCATACTCAAAATTTGAGTAGTATTTTTAAAAATAAATGGGGTTCTTCATATAACATTTTGTCCAAAAACGCTTCATTTTCGACATACAGGGCGTCAAAGTTTTCTTTTAAAAACAGAAAAAAAATAGTATTTTCGGTTCCATTTATGCTATCGAGTTGAAAATTGGTACTTTTATGTTTTCTGGGACGGCGATTGTGAATTTTCTATCAACTTTCTTCTAGCCGCTAGAGGGCGTTTTCTACGTCGTTACTTTCGAACAAAAGTGTTTTAAACTTTTTTGTCGTTGAAAAATCTGCATTTTAGTCAGCGGAATATTAAATTACATTCGATTTTGAACAAAAAATGTCTCTTGTAAAAATACGAAAACCTTAACCGTTTTCATGAAAAACGCAATTTTGTGTCGCGGTGCGCGTGAATTCGAAAAAAATTAAAATTTCGTAGTAGGCTGAGAAATGGGATTTATTCATTTGGAATTCTTTATTTACAGTAGGTATTGTCCTAAATTAACATTTTTTGTGAAATTAGTAATAAAAAGAACTTTAACCAAGACAACTTTATTATAATTTTTTCGTTATGTTTTTGCTAATAAAGTTGTCTTGGTTAAAGTTCTTTTTATTACTAATTTCACAAAAATTGTTAATTTAGGACAATACCTACTGTAAATAAAGAATTCCAAATGAATAAATCCCATTTCTCAGCCTACTACGAAATTTTAATTCTTTCGAATTCACGCGCACCGCGACACAAAATTGCGTTTTTCATGAAAACGGTTAAGGTTTTCGTATTTTTACAAGAGACATTTTTTGTTCAAAATCGAATGTAATTTAATATTCCAGATTTTCCAACCACAAAAAAGTTTAAAACACTTTTGTTCGAAAGTAACGACGTAGCCAACGCCCTCTAGCGGCTAGAAGAAAGTTGATAGAAAATTCATAATCGCCGTCCCAGAAAACATAAAAGTACCAATTTTCAACTCGATAGCATAAATGGAACCGAAAATACTAATTTTTTCTGTTTTTAAAAGAAAACTTTGACGCCCTGTATGTCGAAAACGAAGCGTTTTTGGACAAAATGTTATATGAAGACCCCCATTTATTTTTAAAAATACTACTCAAATTTTGAGTATGGCGGTTTAACTTCGACTCACCGTGTATAGTGTTGGTACCTATACTTTGTGAACAAAAATATCTAGGTACTATATAAATTATGTTATTGTGTTGGAAAATGATTTCCTCTTTATTGACAAATGCTTGGGTATTATTCGGTACGTTGAAAACGATCCTCATCCTGCTAAATAAACCCTCTAGCATACACCGTTAAAAGCATTCTCTGCAAAAAAACTGGGTCCGTCCGTATACAAATTGTGTTTGTTTTAGCTAATGAACTTCGACTCCCTCGAACTTCCCCCATAAAGCCATATTTAACTTTGTCCGTAACCGATCCACCCAGAATTATAACGGGTAGGTATTCTATTTTAATGAAAACAGATAAATAATATTAAGAAACAAATGCCCCCTAGGAAACATGTTTTGAAGAAGAAGTTTCTCTGTTTGAGAATGAATTTATCTTCAAGATTATGTAACGTAAACAAACCGCTCTGCGTGGTGGCCACGTCGCATGAGACGTCGTCCGAATTACGCATAACGGGTACTCGCCTTTTTTAATAGCATCGCTTCAGAATTATGACGCAACATGCATAAACTGCAACCAAAACATATTGCCAAACTTTATCAGAACTACCCCCATATTCCGTTTTGCCCGTATACAAATTTGTCTTGATTTTATCGATATTTGGCATTCAATATGCCCGGAGGCGGTCGCCCCAAGTTTTTTACGATAGCAAATAAAAATTCCGTGCACGAAACGCCCAACATTTTTTTTCCAACTCTATATGGTTTAACTTGAAAACACACAGTCGGCCTGGGGCAAAATTGTTATGGAAAACTGACCGAATAACGCGCGCTCCTCTCGCTCTCGAATACTTATCACTCCCCCAAATTGACATTTGATGCTCGATTTGCTAATGGGGTTTTGTATGGGCAGCAGGCAGAGTGAGTTTTGCCGTATTTTTCGGTATTGCTCGAGCGTTTTGAAATATACAGCATTTGGTTGACGTAACACGGAAATATACATAACTGCATAGGCAATAATAAGTGGAGGTGAGGTGGTGGTTTATCAAAATTTTTGTGGAAAAATATTGTTAGCGGCTGCCCTCATTATAAATTCGAGAGACTACCTGAGCCGACAAAAAACTTTGCCATTTGTTCAATGTATTTATCTGCGTATGTATTTATCTGGGCACCCCGTAATCTCCAAATAACAATAGGCAATAAAATGCTAATAAAGGAAGGGTCGCTTGCAAAATGGTTTGTTTGGATTAAGGTAAGGAAAATAAAAAGTAATAATGTCCAGTAAATTGATCATCACCCGCCGTACATCCTTAAGCTTATAAGTAGTGTTATGTCTTGCAACACGTCCTTTCATTTGGGCCCATATAACCTCTATGGGGTTAAACTCGCAATGGTATGGCGGCATAGGTGTTGCACAATTATGCCACGTTCTTTTGCCATTTCGTCCATTACATACTCCTTAAATCCTGACCTATGTTGCCTGGCTATTTTTAAAAGTTCTTCTTTGATCATTCCTTCTTCAAATTGCAGCCCCTTCTCGTTTAGCGATTCAATAATATTCGTTTCTCTCCAAGAACTCGTTGGAAGCTTCTCCACTAGTCTAGAATGATAACTTGCATTATTATTTGATATCCGCATTTGCTGAAAATATTCTTCAAATGCATCGGCCGTCATTTACTCGTGATTATCTCTGGTAGAATTGGATTGAAAGTCTAATAAACCGCCATCTGGAAATCCATCTTCGCTTCCAACGTGGGTTTATAACTCTTGACCACCCTCCCATAAAAGCTTGCCAAGAACTTTTTGAATATTTTTGTCTTTCCATACTTTTGAAACAGTATGTCCCTCGTTCAACCAAGTTTCATCCAAGTAAAAATGTTTCTTCCCTCACTTCGAAATCTTCTTATCGCCCGTAGGTATTCTCTTCTCCAAGAAATGATTTCGGGTTTGTCTATGAGAATAGAGTTTCGGTTTTGTTTCTCCCAGCGAAAATTCATGTCCTCAAGGACTCTCCATAATGTGGTTCTTCTCACTTCGGGAAAGTCGTTGTCTTCATTCACAGCTTGTAAGATTTTATTTAATGCTGGTAGCTCTTTTTTTAAATAAAACTTGTGAAATATCCTTCTTATGGCATACTTTGTCGATTTGCGTAGGCTTCTTCCGTGTTTTTTCTTAGTTTCATTAAGTTCACCTGTGTTCCTTCTTTCTTTTAGAAATCTATAAATAGTTGCCTCTCCAACTCCAGTCATATTCGAACATTCCACAACTATGCTGCGAACAGTGCTAGAGGGCTGCTGATGTACCAGTGCATCGTGAACATTTAAAACTATAGTTTTAATAAAAAATGGCTTTTGCAAACCTGGTTCGAAGGTCTTGGTATAAAACATGAACTCGAAGCCATACTACTATACTGCCAAACGACAAATGAATATTTCACCTTTATGATTATCCCATTTATAAGGATTTTAGGCAAATAGGTGTAACTACCTTTAATTTTAAGTCTCATAATTAATAAAAAAAGTAATAAAAGGCACAAAATTAGGGGTTTAATAATTGCCTGTATTAAAATTGCAATGAATTAAGAAAATTACCTACATCCTAAATATTATACATAATTGCCTTAAAAAGCGTATTAATATTGTAATCTAATAAAGATAACTTCTTACTTTTATTTTCAATGTGTAAATAGAAAAATTATCCATGAAAACTGTTGTTGTCTGAAAGAGATTTTGACAATAAAAAAACATAATTCAGCATACGCTACTCATTTGATAGACAACAACCATATTTTTAAAGATAATTTCTCTATTTTACACATTGAAAAAAAAAGAGGATAACGCCGCCTATGGTTTACGATCATTTTATGGCCCTGGAACCTCCTCTGTGATATCAACAATGTAACACTGATTTGTGTTTTGATTTACTTCCATGATATTCAGGCGCGACTTCTCCATAAGGTCATTTGGTTAATGACCCCTAATTTATTTCAAATTTTTTTAAATGTTTATTAATAAACTATCTTTTAAAAAAATGGGGTTACATTTCCGTGCAAAAACTCCCCAATTATTACTAATGGAGCCAAGATTACTAATGTCTAATTCATTCCTATCCGTTGCCCGCCTGGCCGTATTTTAAATTGACTTCACGGGTTATTATGTCAATCCACAAGGATAAATGTGTCGTAATTGAGACAGAGACAACAGCATACGTGCTCGCTCTGAAGCTGAAAAGAGACAAGAGACAAAATTATTAACTCTAAAATTCTGCGGTGCATGGTGCATTTGAATTCCAAACACCAGCAATTTCTCGTATAGTATTTCTAAAGTCACTTGGAACAGCACAAAAACCTGTGAATTTTATACAGGTGATTTCGGCTGACAAGTCTGGTATTTTTACCAGTAGCAGAGCGTGGTAAAAGCTATGAAATAGATCGCGCCTCGTATATCACTGTGTTCCAAGTGAGTTCATTTATATTTTACTAGGGTAGCTCGAGAACAGGCTCTTCCGGCAATAAAATACGAGTCAAAACACTTTTTTAACCATAATAAACCGCACCTGGTATTATAAGTAAAAGGAGATGAAGGAGACAGAGACGATAGATATTGTAGTAAAAACAATTGACTGCATGCTCGCCTAATATAATATATCACCACAGACATATAGCTTCGCTACAGACAGTGCATGGGGCCTGGGGACCCAATTGTTTGAGCTGGCACCAATAGAGGGCGCCGCATGCGGGAAATTCGAATAAAAATATAATCGGCGGGCCTGACGACAATAATTCAGTGGCCTTGAAAGCACCTATCCCATAAAAAACGCTGCAACGTTGTCAGTGCAAGAACATGTGGATAGAAGCTATATAGGTCTGTGATATAAGGAATAGGGGGTATACGAGTATTAATAATACGGCAGCCACAATTTGAAATTATTAGATTTATTCCAGATGCACCAATCCGCGATTGGAGAAAATTATCTGCCAAAAACTACTCCCTGCATCCCTTTAGCGAAATATCTTCATACCTCCAGTAGGGCGTTCAAAAAGTCTCAGAAAAAAAAACTGCGGGAAAAAACTACCCCTTCCCATCCCCGAAGTTGTTTTTGGTCAGATCCTCGCCATTTTTAGCAAGGACGTTCAAAATTATTCCAGAAGCACCAATCCGCGGGTGAAAAAAATTGCCGGACAAAACTACCCCCTGCATCCCTTTAGGGAAAAAAATGATAACTCCATTGTTTCTGGTCCGATTTTCGCCGTTTTCACAAGGATGTTAAAAAAGTCAATCTCAGAACTAAAAAAAAACTGCCGGAAAAAAACTACCCCTTCCCACCCCCGAAGTTGTTTTTGGTCGGATAATCGCCATTTTTAGCAAGGGCGTTCAAAATTATTCCAGAAGCACCAATCCGCGGTTGAAAAAAATTGCCGGACAAAACTACCCCCTGCATCCCTTTAGGGAAAAAAATGATAACTCCATTGATTCTGGTCCGATTTTCGCCGTTTTCACAAGGATGTTAAAAAAAGTCAGTCTCAGAAATAAAAAAAAAACTGCCGAAAAAAACTACCCCTTCCCACCCCCGAAGTTGTTTTTGGTCGGATCCTCGCCATTTTTAGCAAGGACGTTCAAAATTATTCCAGAAGCACCAATCCACGGTTGAAAAAAATTGCCGGACAAAACTACCCCCTGCATCCCTTTAGGGAAAAAAATGATAACTCCATTGTTTCTGGTCCGATTTTCGCCGTTTTCACAAGGATGTTAAAAAAGTCAATCTCAGAACTAAAAAAAAACTGCCGGAAAAAAACTACCCCTTCCCACCCCCGAAGTTGTTTTTGGTCGGATAATCGCCATTTTTAGCAAGGGCGTTCAAAATTATTCCAGAAGCACCAATCCGCGGTTGAAAAAAATTGCCGGACAAAACTACCCCCTGCATCCCTTTAGGGAAAAAAATGATAACTCCATTGATTCTGGTCCGATTTTCGCCGTTTTCACAAGGATGTTAAAAAAGTCAGTCTCAGAAATAAAAAAAAAAAACTGCCGAAAAAAACTACCCCTTCCCACCCCCGAAGTTGTTTTTGGTCGGATCCTCGCCATTTTTAGCAAGGACGTTCAAAATTATTCCAGAAGCACCAATCCACGGTTGAAAAAAATTGCCGGACAAAACTACCCCCTGCATCCCTTTAGGGAAAAAAATGATAACTCCATTGTTTCTGGTCCGATTTTCGCCGTTTTCACAAGGATGTTAAAAAAGTCAATCTCAGAACTAAAAAAATACTGCCGGAAAAAAACTACCCCTTCCCACCCCCGAAGTTGTTTTTGGTCGGATAATCGCCATTTTTAGCAAGGGCGTTCAAAATTATTCCAGAAGCACCAATCCGCGGTTGAAAAAAATTGCCGGACAAAACTACCCCCTGCATCCCTTTAGGGAAAAAAATGATAACTCCATTGATTCTGGTCCGATTTTCGCCGTTTTCACAAGGATGTTAAAAAAGTCAGTCTCAGAAATAAAAAAAAACTGCGGGAAAAAAACTACCCCTTCCCACCCCCGAAGTTGTTTTTGGTCGGATAATCGCCATTTTTAGCAAGGACGTTCAAAATTATTCCAGAAGCACCAATCCGCGGTTGAAAAAATTTGCCGGAAGAAACTACCCCCTGCATCCCTTTACGGAAAAAAATGATAACTCCATTGTTTCTGGTCCGATTTTCGCCGTTTTCACAAGGACGTTCAAAAGAGTCTCAGAAGTATAAAAAACTGCCTGACAAAAAACTACCCCTTCCCACCCCCGAAGTTGTTTTTGGTCGAATCCTCGCCGTTTTCAGCAAGGACGATCAAAATTAACCCATACGCACCAATCCGCGGTTGAAAAAATTTACCTGACAAAACTACCCCCTGCACCCCTTTAGGGAAAAAATTGATAACTCCATTGTTTCTGGTCCGATTTTCGCCGTTTTCACAAGGACGTTTAAAAGAGTCTCAGAAGTATAAAAAACTGCCTGACAAAAAACTACCCCTTCCCACCTCCGAAGTTGTTTCTGGTCGAATCCTCGCCGTTTTCAGCAAGGACGATCAAAATTAACCCTTACGCACCAATCCAGAGACAATGGAGTTATCATTTTTTTTTCCTAAAGGGATGCAGATGGTAGTTTTGTCCGGCAATTTTTTTCAACCGCAGATTGGTGCTTCTGGAATAATTTTGAACGTCCTTGCTAAAAATGGCGAGGTTCCGATCAAAAACAACTTCGGGGGTGGGAAGGGGTAGTTTTTTTTCCGGCAGTTTTTTTATTTCTCAGACTGACTTTTTTTAACATCCTTGTGAAAACGGCGAAAATCGGACCATAAACAATGGAGTTATCATTTTTTTTTCCTAACGGGATGCAGGGGGTAGTTTTGTCCGGCAATTTTTTTCAACCGCGGATTGGTGCTTCTGGAATAATTTTGAACGTCCTTGCTAAAAATGGCGAGGTTCCGATCAAAAACAACTTCGGGGGTGGGAAGGGGTAGTTTTTTTCCGGCAGTTTTTTTATTTCTCAGACTGACTTTTTTTAACATCCTTGTGAAAACGGCGAAAATCGGACCATAAACAATGGAGTTATCATTTTTTTTTCCTAACGGGATGCAGGGGGTAGTTTTGTCCGGCAATTTTTTTCAACCGCGGATTGGTGCTTCTGGAATAATTTTGAACGTCCTTGCTAAAAATGGCGAGGTTCCGATCAAAAACAACTTCGGGGGTGGGAAGGGGTGGTTTTTTTCTTCCAGTTTTTTTTATTTCTGAGACTGACTTTTTTTAACATCCTTGTGAAAAAGGCGAAAATCGGTCCATAAACAATGGAGTTATCATTTTTTTTCCTAAAGGGATGCAGGGGGTAGTTTTGTCCGGCAATTTTTTTCAACCGCGGATTGGTGCTTCTGGAATAATTTTGAACGTCCTTGCTAAAAATGGCGAGGTTCCGATCAAAAACAACTTCGGGGGTGGGAAGGGGTAGTTTTTTTTCCGCAGTTTTTTTTTATTTCTCAGACTGACTTTTTTAACATCCTTGTGAAAACGGCGAAAATCGGACCATAAACAATGGAGTTATCATTTTTTTCCTAACGGGATGCAGGGGGTAGTTTTGTCCGGCAATTTTTTTCAACCGCGGATTGGTGCTTCTGGAATAATTTTGAACGTCCTTGCTAAAAATGGCGAGGTTCCGATCAAAAACAACTTCGGGGGTGGGAAGGGTTAGTTTTTTTCCGGCAGTTTTTTTATT
Source organism: Pseudeuparius sepicola (assembly GCA_963920635.1). Taxonomy (NCBI): domain Eukaryota; kingdom Metazoa; phylum Arthropoda; class Insecta; order Coleoptera; family Anthribidae; genus Pseudeuparius; species Pseudeuparius sepicola. Next base: position 9,403,300 of record OY987302.1, read on the forward strand.
TCTCAGACTGACTTTTTTTAACATCCTTGTGAAAACGGCGAAAATCGGACCATAAACAATGGAGTTATCATTTTTTTTTTCCTAACGGGATGCAGGGGGTAGTTTTGTCCGGCAATTTTTTTCAACCACGGATTGGTGCTTCTGGAATAATTTTGAACGTCCTTGCTAAAAATGGCGAGGTTCCGATCAAAAACAACTTCGGGGGTGGGAAGGGGTGGTTTTTTCCGGCAGTTTTTTTTTATTTCTGAGACTGACTTTTTTTAACATCCTTGTGAAAACGGCGAAGATCGGACCAGAAACAATGAATTTATATTTTTTTTTCGTAAAGGGATGCAGGGGGTAGTTTTGTCCGGCAATTTTTTTCAACCGTGGATTGGTGTTTCCGGAGTTATTCTGAACGACCTTGCTAAGAATAGCGAGGATCCGACCAAAAACAACTTTGGGGGTGGGAAGGGGTAGTTTTTTTCCGGCAGTTTTTTTTATTTCTCAGACTGACTTTTTTTAACATCCTTGTGAAAACGACGAAAATCGGACCAGAAACAATGGAGTTATCAATTTTTTTCCCTAAAGGGATGCAGGGGGTAGTTTCGTCAGGTAAATTTTTTCAACCGCGGATTGGTGCGTCTGGGTAAACTTTGAACGTTCTGGCTGAAAATGGCGAGGATCCGACCAAAAACATTTCGGGGGTGGGAAGGGGTAGTTTTATGTCAGGCAATTTTTTTACTTCTGAGATTTTCAGGGTGTAGTTTTCCCGGCAATTTTAAGTAAGTATATGTACATCAATATGAATCTCAAAAATCCTAACCTACCAATTCCATCTTCCTTGCCTCTTTCTGTGAACATATTATTTATATCACAGACGTATATAGCTTAGCTAATCTATATAGGTCTGTGTTTATATACATAATACATCTGCTTGTATGCAGATGTATTTTTATCCCTAAAATGGGCCGGATAGGCGACATTTGGCAACGACGAGTGGAAAGATGTAGAACTCAGCGACCTCTATGGGACGGTAGTGGAAATATTTGTCCGAATTCCCACAAAGGATGCCAACTCCAGGGACTTGGCATCCTTTTGGGTTCGCCTAAAAATATACGGCGAGGCACAGTCTGTAGCGAAGCTATATATGAGCGAAGCTATATATGTCTGTGATATCACCAATACTTGCATGGGCTACACTGTTCGACGGCCGGCCACTTGTACAGCGAAATGCGGTGGATATAGCGATAATTTCACAGATTTTAGGATATACTTGCGTAAATAGTTGTAATCGATATGGCTTTGTAGAGACCTTTTGACAATATTGTATGGTGCATTAACCTTTACGTTGTGTTTGACGACAAACTTAATAAATTAAAAGTAAAAAAATATTTTTAAAAAAAGCTTTTATTTAAATGCGCTAAAAAGAATAAAATAATCTTTTCTTTTAAAACTTTTACTATCAACTTATAACGTCATTCCACAATTTATATGATATAAAAGCTTGTCGCGAGATTTAAGTAGTGGTATTTACTTAGTTTGAATACTTAAATCTCGCGACAAGCTTTTATATCATATAAATTGTGGAATGACGTTATAAGTTGATAGTAAAAGTTTTAAAAGAAAAGATTATTTTATTCTTTTTAGCGCATTTAAATAAAAGCTTTTTTTAAAAATATTTTTTTACTTTTAATTTATTTTGTAATTTTTAGTTTGGCCAGGTGTCTGAGTCTATTCATCTCAGTTAACGCATCATTGTTGCAAGGTCGTTTGCCGGTTAGTTTAGAACAGTCTAGCTCTTCAATGAGGAGACCTTCTAATGACCATCTTGGGTGTTCCGCCATGTTGGATTTAGAATGACGTCACACATATAATCATGCATTGTCATCCAAATTAAACGTGTGTACAAAATTTCAGCTCGATCGGTTGAAATTTAACTAGTCCGCCATCTTGAGTGTTCCGCCATGTTGGATTTAGAATGACGTCACACATATAATCATGCATTGTCATCCAAATTAAACGTGTGTACAAAATTTCAGCTCGATCGGTTGAAATTTAACTAGTCCGCCATCTTGAGTGTTCCGCCATGTTGGATTTAGAATGACGTCACACATATAATCATGCATTGTCATCCAAATTAAACGTGTGTACAAAATTTCAGCTCGATCGGTTGAAATTTAACTAGTCCGCCATCTTGGGTGATCCGCCATGTTGGATTTAGAATGACGTCACACATATAATCATGCATTGTCATCCAAATTAAACGTGTGTACAAAATTTCAGCTCGATCGGTTGAAGATATCTGCTTCAAAATTGAGTTGCAAGATTCCACCCGAACAAATTACATACATACATACATACATACATTGCAAGTTAAATAAAAGCTTTTAAAAAAGCCTTAAAAGTGAAATATTATGTTTCTTTTAAAACATGTATATCTTTAAAAAACTGCGTGACGCATTTGTCCTGTATTGAGTTTTTTATGCAATTAGAGTTTTTTTTATGCTGTTTCAATTGACTTTACAAATACTATAACTACCACAGAAAATAAGTATATTTTCTGTGGCAACTCCTTATAATAGGTGAGTGAATTATCCTCAGAATTGTCTCAATATTGGCTATTATTTTTCATAATAATTGTCTAATGACTATCTCAAAGGATACGAGTGTATCTTCTATTTTGCTCTGTTTAAAAGTCAAAAACGCAAAAAAAAACTACATAAAAGTTAGTTTGTGCGTAGAACTCCAAAAAACTTTTTCAAGTGCGGACCAGTGCCTGCGGCACTATTCACCTCACTTTGACCCACCTCGACAATATCTCATGAGCCGCACCTGATGATATTATAGTCTTATTTCCTACGTATAGTCCAAAGCACGAAAGAAAACGTTTCTAAAGAATGCGGGCAGCGTTGCGAGATTTCCTATACGAGTAGTCGTTATCTATTGACGAATACAAGTTTTATAATATTGAAGCCGAATTTCTGAACTCTGTTATACCGAAAAAATAAAGCTCGCATCACGGGACCACTTAGGTACCCATTTTTGTTTATCATTTATTTTTAACGCGGTGTGATAAAACACCTATTCTATTTTTTTCAACATCGTCGCGAGTAATACAGTGAAACTCCAAAATGTTTAGGAGCCTTTTCAAATTTTACTGATTATATTCTCGAAATAAAGAACTGTACACGGTCCAATAGCGTCACAAAAAACTTTGTATTTATCTAAAACTTTTGCCAAAAACTTTTTATTATAACCTCAAAAACTAACAAGTTAAGGGGCGTGTCAATTTATAATGAACCACCCTGTACAAGGGCAACTAAGAGTAGCCAATAAAGTGGGGTGCCTTTTTGGCATTTGGACTGGGAAAAATTTTAAAATGAAAATTTTATACATAAATATAGACGTCGCGATTTTTTGGAAAAACAGATGGAGCCAAAATTGACGAAGTTATATTTAAAACGTTTGCTCCCGGAATTGGTAGATCCGACCACAACACATCTAAAGAGGCACAAAGTAGTAAAAGAAAAAAGTAATAGAAATCCAAAATACCACATAGATATAGCATAACCTATCTACCTACTGTGGAAATGATAATTTATTGAAACACTGTTCTACTTTGGCTGTTTGATGGATAGGAATAATAATTTCTTGTCAGAAAAAATTGTAAAAAGTTATAAAAAAATTTCTTTCCAATTCAGTGTACTTATCAGAAAAACAATTATTATTCCATAGAAAATATCGAAATATACAGACAAAACTTATGTTTTTTTTATTAATTTCTATAACCCAATTTTCCGCAAGACACTGAAGAAAAAAACAGGGTTAGTAAATAACAAAAAAGACCCGAAAAGATACTTTCGGAATTCGTACAAATAGGGGTAGGTATGTGTTTAATATTTATATATGTGTTTAATATTTATATTTTTTCAACAAATAGCCCAACAAATACACAAACCGAGTCAACAACAAAACGCCATGAAGTAGTCAGGTTGCAGCCCTACAACTTTTGTATTTGATTTTTTTTCTAAGTTGATAAATAAAAAAGTTATCAAATGGCCTAATTTCTCGGAATCGCCCTGTACACCGGCGCCCTTCCGACCGATTCAGCTCTCGGCTGCCTGGCGGTCCGACTCGCTTGGGTCCGAAAAAACGTCGTCCGTCGTCCGACACCGTTCCTCGCGCTAAACGCGCTGCCGGTGAGAGGGGAAGGGACGAGAGTGCGTGGTGAGGGGTGACTAGAGGAGAATATTCCTGAGATTGGAGCCGGTCGTCGCGACCGTTAATTTTAGATCTTGTCTGCGCGGTCATGACTCTTAAGGACAAAAAGAAAAAGCGTAAACCGAGACGCTGGTGGATGACAGCAATTTATTTAAAATAGAAGTGCCTACAGTACATGTAACAAATTGCAAACTGGATGAGCTTAGGAGTGAAGACAGCAATCATCTGCAGACTGACTCCAGAAATATTTGATGTACTACTAGATTTGATAGCAGCTAAAATCGAGAAACAAGACACAAATCATCGTCCCATTCCATATCGAAACGCACTAAAAATACCTCCGACGCCAGCGAACGCTCACCAACAACTGATTCCGTCCACATCAAATCGAACATCTCTTTGATGTACCGCTAAGCGACCGAACGCAGGCTAACGCCAACGCTAGTCTTGGAAGCCGTTGGAATGCATTGGCGTGCGTTCGCCACCGCCGTACACATCGATTCCAACGCATCCAAATATCTGTCCACATGTGCCTTGGGATGCGTTGAAGCTTTGGTCTGTACGCGGCTTACACTGATCTGTAACAATAGAGTCAACAGCATATCGATCGCCTGTTTTCCACGCCACCTAATAAATAATAGCTACACTTTTGTAGCCCGGCGGGATATATTTTAGAGGTATTTTGCCTATGTTTTTTATTTACAACAAGATACGAACAAGATTCATGAGACCAAAAAGTTGTATTCTTAGTTGCTTAATGTGAAAAAAATATAAAAGTAGATTACAATTATTATACGAGAGGCTAAAACCCACTTTGCATTCCACGTTTTCATTAGTCGACTCAAGGTTACATGAATATTAAGCCTCTCGTCTTGTAAATTCAATAGCCCGTTGTGACAAATTATGCAAATGAATTAAGAAATAACGTCAAATCCGGATGAAATTTTAGTGTATGCAGCTCAAACTGATCACCACCCTATTTGCATCTTTTGCAACATCGAAACTTCGCGGATAGCCGCGAAAAAAACGAAATTTTGAAAAATTTGTGCCGTGTTTACGTCCGGCCCGGCCGCTGTTTTTCCGCGGCTATTCGCCTTTGAAATACGGCAACACAGCACTTCAGCGAAGGAGTCGGCTGACAAAATCAGTTAGCCAACGCGTTTTGTGCCTGTTTCTATAGTACGTAAAGTTAACTGGGTATTTGGGCTACCATACAGACCTCATTTTTTAGGCCGCTGGCAAGTTTTTTCCGCCGGCACAGAGAGCTCAGTGGCGTTTTGTATGTTCGGGAGTTAACGTGTGCAAAATGAGTAAACAGGGAAGAACGTTGCATTCTCAAGCACGAGAAATAATTGCCAATGTTATAAGGGCTTGCCTTCCTCCATAATCTAAGGCATCACCGTTAAGAATAATATTAACAATAAATTAAATAACAATTATATGAAAATTAAGTCAGTGAGTTACACAAAATTGAGCTACTCCCCTGAACTGTGACTCACGGGCGTAGCCAGGATTTAGTTTTGGGGGGGGGTTTAGTTTGAGAAGTAAATAAAACAACAAAAATATACTTACATGAAATTTAATATCTATATATTCATCCGAAAAACTACGACATATTTATAAAGTTCTTAACTTTAAATGAAATTGATAAATTAATTTCGTTCCTCTGCGCTAAATCTAAAACCATTAAAGAAGAAATCTTCGGCTTTTTCTTTTAAATATATCCACTACTTCATCTGCATGAATTTCTGTTCCATAGTGAATGTTCATTAACCATTAAGTCTGTTTTCACTTGTAGTGTTTCGTAAATAGTTTTTCAGTCTCCTTAGGCTCGAGAAAGACCTTTCTAATAAAGGTTTTTATCGCACATATCTAGGCATTCCAAACTAGATTTCGGGGTAGGCAGTCTTCTTATCAGCATGCAAGGTAGCTGAAGCTTTGATAGCTAAATCCAAATTTGTTTCTTTATTAGAAACCCCTTGACCTTGACTACACCACTTTTTCCAGTAGTCCATACCTTTAGGTTTATCACCCTTCCTTTTTTCCCCCTCCATTTTTCGACAGTAATAATGATTCACGTATTTATCCTTAACAAGGTCATCGAATAACAGTGCACTAAAATTACTCACTTACACGGTACACTTAATTCTCTTCACTATTCGTTCACCACTTTTCACTTTTATTCGCTTCGAGTTTGCATGGAACAATACTGCCGTAAGCGCGGTCACGCGCCGCGGCGCCGCTTATATAGCAGCCCAGTAGCCGTCCAGAAACTTCCACGAACTTCCACAAAGTTCCGCTCATTTCGACCTAGGGGCGTGGCGAATAATCGAGAAACAACGCAAAGTGTCCCTACAATACAAAATAGTTCGGCTGCAACTGCGTCTGCCTCTCGTCAAAAGATGGCGCTAGGCGCTACTATTACTACATAATATATTCAAACGTAATAATAATTTAACTCTTCACTCCTCGTATTTTTTCGGTATAATATTAGGTAATATTTTGCTTATTTCGGGGGGGGTTTGAACCCCCGAAACCCCCCCCTTGGCTACGCCCGTGCTGTGACTAATTCTATAATATTTGCGAGTTCTTCCCCCTTACGTCGCACGCATTCTGCCGTAAGGAGGACTATACCAGACAACTCTCTGATGTGTCTAAACTGATACGCATACGCTTTATCCAGAAATTCCTCTTTCAACTCCCGGTTAAAAGTGACTGGCCGGACTTTAATCAAACCGTGTTTGTTCCGTCGCAAAAATAACACAGCCAACCAAAACATCAACAGCGCATTGTTGTCGACGCGGCGATGCACTCAATAAGGATCAGCTATATAGAGAGCCGAATGGCGGAAGGCAGAAAACACAAAATTCTGTTCCCACATAACCCACGGCAGTTCGGCTATACGGAGAAAGTTAAATATTATTTGATATATGTATGAGGGGTTTATAGAGAAGTTCGGCAGTTAATTAAGTAGGTACCTAAAACAAAAAAATTGCATATACATAGACCTATCTCTAATTTTCTGAGCATAATATCCAAACCTCTGTCTACAAATATAAAAGGACGCATCCATGTGCTTGAATATTATGGTATACTAGGAAGCAAGTAGGTACCTACCTACCAAGGTGTCATCATAGATCAATTAATAATTTTCTTAACTAAGAATCAAATTATGTTTTTATTGTTTATACAAAATAAAATCCGACGCACGTCATCAAAGACGAACATTGTTTTTTATTATACTTCTTTGAAAACACCTTATTTTCATCTGTTCTAGCAATAATGAAAGATGGGGTTTTTCGGGCTAGCGCACGGAAACAGCGCATGGAAAAACTTTCCGTGCGCTGAATAAAAATACCGAATATATGGCTGCGCCTCACACGGGAATTTGTCACTCGCGCACGGAAAAATCTTTATTTCCAGACTCGTAATGAAATATAGATACTATTACCAACGTTATTCAAAAATATGAAATTATCTTTTGTATTGAAATTCGAATTTGATGGCTATTATTGGTTTGGTAGCTCTACCAACAATTTATAGGTTTATACTGTGTCTCGAAATGTAGCCATTACAATGACATACACGATGACGTGCATCGGATTTTATTTTGTATAAACCATAGCTCAATATTCCCTTTGACTAAAATACGGTCCTCATGAGAAGTAAAGACAGCTAACAATGTTACGTATTCGTCTTTGTTTTTGTCATTAAAATAATTCGAAAAAATAGGTGTTATTTAATCTCTACAATAATGAACGAAGCACACTAATACAAAATTGTTAATGTTGTGCAGAATGAAGATAAATTCAAATTAAAATATGGTATAACTGTCCCACTTTTCTATATTTATACCGGTGAGAATCTTATATTTATATCATAAACGTTTTAGGTCTTTATCTTTATAACTTTTCTAATTTGTCTTGAAATAAAAACTCAAGTTCCAAGTTTGCGTTGCATGAACCTATACATTTTCCGCTGAATTACAAACTTCTCGTACTCGTACCTTAAATGCAGCCGTACACGAATTTCTCCACTTGATATTCAGTATCTCGGTGCCATGGCGCAGCTAAACTACAGAAAATATCTACAATAACTCGCACGTGCCGCGCAAATTACTACAAGAAATTACGGCAGATGTTTTTAATGCTGTTGGGCGCATACGGAATTATAATATATTGCAGGGCAACTTTTGACAACTACGCGGAGAATATTCGGATATTAGAATATGAGCACTTAAGCTATTTTATGTAAATGTGGTTCACGATTCCTTTTTTCACTAATTTGCAGTAATATAAATCCAGCAAAAAAATGCTATAAATTTGCTTTTAAATATTTATAAATGATTTCCTAAGATTAGGTTTATTTTTTATGGAGTTTGGCAACATTGACTTTAAATTAGAATGACGAATATAACAAAGAACGAGCTCTGCGGTCCCAATTCCAACACTTTTTATAAATCTAAGATCTACCTACTCTAGAGACGCTTCAGGGACCCAACCATACCACCAATATTTCTGTATTGAATGGTGTCCTGGCTACTAATCTATCTAGTGCAAAAATGCAACTTTGCAAATAAGTTACAAGCTTTCGAATGTCGGGTAAAGTACGTTTACCGAAAAGTTTTCCGAATGTAACTGTCAAATTGCAACCAGTTGTAACGTCTTGTCCCTATCTACGACCCCACTGTAATCTGTTACAAGCACGGTTGCCACATTTCAAATGGATACATCCCTCCAATCTAGGAAGGAAATTGGCCTTCCAACAATGTCTATTGGAGGAAACTTTCGTCTGCGGAGGAAACGGAGGAAAACGGAATGAAAACTAACTTTCTGTTTCGCTCCGGTCCCGCTCGTATAAAAATTTAAATTTAATTCGCCGATTGAATGAAAGGCTACAATGCGTTCGATTTTCGCGAACAAACTGCTGATGCAAAAACTCCTCCCATGCACTACACCGCCTTTAATTTTATGGCTGTCGCGGCAGTAAAACTTTTATTGCCCGACATCAAGAAACGACAGTTTTTTAAGGAAATAAAGGACGGAACGGCTGTACGGGGTAAAATAAGTTCGAGAGTTATGAAGACAACATTAAGAGATTTTCCAATTACTAGATTGTGTTCAGCGAAAACTCGTATACCAATGATGCCAAGCATACAATAAATAAAAAATCCCTACACATAGCCAAAAGTTCAGACCCTGATGAGTAAAACCGGTATTTCTTGTGAAATACCCTGTATTTTAGGAAGTTAAACTTTAAACTTATAGTATGAGAGCCGGCCGAATGATTTCAACTCTCATAAGATTATAGAATAAGATGTTATGTAAAATTTCTTTACTTGAAGCGAGTAGGTTGCCTCGTGTAATATGAGCCCGATCATTGTTATTTAAAGAAGTTGTGGTTAATTTTTAGGCAAATCTACTCTCATAAATATGGTTATTAGAAAAAAATAGGAAAGAAGGCCCATGGAGCAACAGTAAAAAGGGGTCCCTTGGTCCTTTAGAAATCTGATAGGCGTATTTTCGGTGCCCCGAAAATCCTCCGCTGTTAAATACGGCGCGAAAGACGGGGGCAAGTCTGGACCTCGGGGACGCGAGTTGTGTGCGAAGTCCCGCCATATAGTGTGATGCCCAGGAAAAAATTTTTCAAACGCGTTTTCGGGAGATCTGACGGTACATATTTAACGAAAATTTTTCAGGTAAATTATTTCCCGTTTTCGAGTTATTAAGAGGGGGTTGCCGACAGCGAAATTGACGTTAGATTTCGTATTTTTTTAAGTTGTATAGCATAAAATCTAATAACGTTCTACCTGGCAAAAATTTAGTACAAACATCTCTGTCTTCATTTTAATCATAAGATCTTAAAAGCATATGCACTGGAATTATTATTTTTCCCAAGGTTTTCATAACCTATAAAATAAAACACTGTTTTTGAGATCTTATGATTAAAATGAAGACAGAGATGTTTGTACTAAATTTTTGCCAGGTAAAATGTTATTATATTTTATGCTATACAACTTAAAAAATACGAAATCTAACGTCACTTTCGCTGTCGGCAACCCCCTCTTAAGGGCTTTCGGCGAAAAAAAAAAACGATCAACGCAGGTGGGGCGCATCTTTTTTACGTGATTGGTAGGCATTTCCTGTCACCTAAATGCCAAAGTCCGAAAACTGTCAAAAATTGCCCTTTTTCGCCGAGCTACAGCTAAGTTATTTCGGCTCGGAGCTCTGGGGTCGGAATTTTTAAAGCTTCCCTCAAGTTTTCAGGTGAGGTGCAGATGCTTCCGGTGCCCCCGAAAGATCAAAAAATGATAAAAAAAACACGGAATTTGTAAGAGCGTTTCCTCAGGATTTCCCGTCAATTTCGCTAATTCTACATCCGTCCCGTTTCTCGAAACTTGAAAATCGGGAGTCGGGAAATTTGGTTAAATATCGGATTTTTGAGGTTTCTGTCGGTACTGGAGGAAAGTATAAGACCCAATTAAGAAATTTACCTCCTCCTTCAATTTTTAGAATGGCACTTTTCGAATTTATCAAAAGACTTATGCGAAAAAGTAGTATATATGTTCGTGGGACGGGTTGTACCTTAAAAAATTAAAAATTAACCACAACTTCCATAAATAACAATGATCTGGTCCATATTATCTGAGGCAACCTACTCGCTTCAAGTAAAAAAATATACTCTCTACATTTTACATACTTAACATATTATTCTATAATCTTATGATAGCTGAAATCATGCGGCCGGCTCTTGTACTATTAAGAAAAATTTCTGAACTAAACAGGGCAAATTCAACATTCGTTGGCACGCTCTTGGTATATAGCCCGTAATTTTCGCCCCATCTTTTTTTCTACGGCCCAATAAAAACATGAAGTACGCCCGTTCGCCGAAACTGCCGGTGAAAATTGTTTCGTAACGCCCGTATGGCCCTCTTTAAGTTCCCCCATCTCAACGAATTTAATTTTTCAGACGCACTTGAAGACGAGCATAAGGGAGGAAGTAAGTAGCAATCGCGCCTGGAGCCTCTGTGTTTACTGCCGCTTTTTCTGCACGGTTGCCGTGTTCGCGTGCTTGTAATGGCGTCGAATTTGCTTGTGTGTTGTGAGGAGAACGTGGGTGGGCAATGGGAAAATTAAAAAAGGCGCAGCTGGCGGAAAATTTATTAAATGTGCCCATTCACGTTTTGTTGTTTATTAGTCTTGCAAGAAGGGGGAACACATTTTTAAAAAATGCGTAAAAGTCTCAAAAGAGGTGAAAAGTTTGAATTTACAGCTTGGAAATTCGTTTCTTATTCTCACAAAAAATAGCATGTATCCATTAATAAGGATGTTTTTTAATTGGTAAAAAATAAAGATGGTTTTTCAAGCAATGTTGTTGAAATAATGTTTTTAAGTTTAAAAGTCAGTATTATCGGATTTTTTATGCTGCATATTTTCAAAAAACTAAAAAGTGTTAAATAATATTTCTTTTTAATTTTTGTAAATTTTAAAATGTCATTTTATGATTAGTTCGATGTAGTTTTTTAGCACTTATCTTTGCCTGTGTATGTTATGTGTCGTTATGCTTGTCTATGGAATTGGTTTAATAATAATTATTAATTATTTTTAATATAGATTCTTACCTACTATTTTCATAATATCTTGTACCTATAGATAAATCCATTTAATTTTTAGTTAGGTTTTGGGCAGCAGAACCTAAACCAAACTGATTAAAAGACAACTTTTTCAAGTTGCCAGGAAAATTCATAAATAAGTTATAGTATATGAACGAAACTTTGAACCGAGCTTAGAACTGAAAAAATAACTTCATAACTTTGTTTTCTGAGCTTTCGGAGAATAAATCTGTGGCGAAAAACCCAATTAAAAATTAAAGGTACCTGTTTGCGCGATTATCTTGTATAATCATTTCATTTCCTTTATTTCCTTTACAATAATAATATTATTTTCAAAGTGTTGAAAAATCAGAAATGTTGCCATGGTTTATGTGGTTTTCTTTAGTGTTAAAAATTACTGTAGCTATTTGAGTATTAAAACTAAAAACTATTTAATAAATTAATAAGAATATTATTCTCATAAGTAAATGTAAAATAATGCGTATCGAAAAATTGAAAATTGACAAAAAAATTAGTAAATCAAAATAGGCGTGAACTATTTTTTTTTTCTTAAATTAGCATCAAAATTACCCACATCTTCTCCTCTAGTTTGTCGATCAGGTGGATACTTCTCTATTTTGTGTCAACCTATACCAGTAATAAGTAATACGTGTATCATATTTGGTTTGAATAGTTTCAGAGATATCAAAAAATATATTTCTTTTTCTGGGAAAATTTAACGCCCTGTAACTTTTTTATGGGGGCCTAAAAACATTAAGTTTAGGTACATGAGAAAGTGGCATTATTTTTAAAAGTTCTATCGTTTCACAAACTTTGTCAATTTAAAAGTGAAACCCCACATGTATGGTTTAGTTGGGTAAATTAGATTATTTCCCTCATACTGCTTGCATCCAATAAAGTAGAAAAATCCAACCAATCATATGCCTCTGCTAGTGATAATTGCACTAGTGCAAATTATCGCGGTAATAACACTAGTGCAATTACCACTTCGTTGCTTAGCAACCACCAATCTGTTCGATACAAACACGTATTTACTTCTTAAAATTGGTGTTTTACACTGTTCTAAATTATGCAGCTTATAAATTTTGTTGCGGTATTATTAAGCATTGTATCAATGAATTTATATAACTTTTACACTGCTAGGTATAATCGCATTTGCCTTGGATATCCAAACGTCATGTTTGTTTACTCGAATGCTACAGTCGAAGCTGTCAATAAACTCGTTCAAAATGAGTCGTTTTGGAAATGTAAACATAGAACAAATTAATACAGAAATTATTAAACCGTATTCGTGAAATAATCTCGACAAATACCACTTGTGCCGGAAATTTTTCTAAATAATTTTATTCTCAAGCGCTATTTTGTCCATTAGCAAAACCACTCGTACAAATTGGGCTTTTATTTTCAGAGATAAAATCCCAAGAGCGAAGCTCGAAAGAAAATAAAAGACCAATTTATACTCGTGATCTTTCTAGGCAAAATAGCGCTTTCGAAAAAATTATCACTTATAATCTCCCTAGAGCATGAATTATTTCCGGAAATTTTTTTCGAGGTGCGAATTTTTTGAAAATTTTCCCGAGGCGGTAGCCCAGGGAAATTTTCTTAAAAAATTCGCAACCGAGAAAACATTTCCGGAATTTTAATTCGTGCTCGCGGGAGATTCGGTACGAAAATTTCATGTCAAAACTATTTGAGAACACAATTAAATTGGTGACATATGGTGACTGGTGTTATTGTTGTTTAGGAGGGAGATTTCCACTTATCAATCTTACAGCTAGGTGCTTATGGGAGGGTGATTTCCGAAAAAATACACAAGTTGCCATGGCAACGTTAAGAAATGCTTGTGTTTTATTGGTTGTACCTTGTCGACATGAAATTTTCGATACAATTTCCGGCACTTGGGAAATTACATGAATCCTCTTGAAAGTGTGACAAACAACCAAATACGTGGCATTCAACACTATTGTATACAGGGTGTCCCAGTCGTAAACCACAATATTGAAATAAACGATAGAAAAAAGTTCATGTAAACATGAGTCCGGAAATGCTCACTAAAAAAGATATAGGGTGTTAAGTTTATTTAAATGATTTATTATTAACACCTACATATCTTAAAGACGACAAGTGATATTAACTTAAAAATTGGTACACAGTAAGGGAGTATAAAATGCAATAATAATAATAATTCTCAGCCTCACAATACTCAAAACTAGGAGTACCCCAGAAGCAACCACATGCTTGTGCGGGGGAGGGGGGCAATTACTATTATTTTGTCTTCGTTGCCATTTGCGGCAAACAGAAGATATCAGTGGAATGTGTAATTCAAAAATGCTGTTAAATTTTCCAAGAATCCATGGGCGTAGAACTTATTTTTTAAAAAGGGGCGTATCCTACCTGCCAGTACGTCACTGGTTATGATAACAAAACGCTGGGAGCTTCGGTTTATTGCATTTTATGTCCGAATACTGTGTATCGAATTTAAAGTTAATATCATTTGTCGTTTTTGAGATATTATTAAAAAACCGTTTAAAATATAAACTTTAACACCCTATATCTTTTTTATTGCGCATTTCCGGATCCATGTTCACATGAACTTTTTTGCTCAAAATTAAATTTTCTATCGTTTTTTTCAAAATTGTGGTTTACAACTAGGACACCCTGTATAGATTTAAATCCTCGCATTGGATTGTAAAAAAAAATTATAGAGTGAATTTTTTTTAAGGAGCCCAACAAAGGAAATGCTCTGGAATTTTTGAATTTTTATTATAGGTATACATTGACATTTGCTAGTGTAATAAACCACCAAAAACTCCGTTTTCAGTCATCTGTGGCAAGTTTTATTGCATTGCAAAAAGTAGCTCCAGAACTCCAGACCTATTTTTATTGCAATTGCAATGGCAATTCTAGTATTTTCTTAGAGATTTTTGTGCTAACAACCTTAGTAATAAAAAAACACTACATAAAACTTCATTTTCTATGTTACTATTAGGGTCATTCTGTTATTATATGTTATTATTAGAATCTTTGGTAAAATTCATAACCCGAAATACTACGTATACAGTATACAGTCTACACAACTCAAAAGCTTCAAATATTTTATTTACCTACTTAATATTTGGTTGGCAGTATTCACCAAAATAGAACTGCATTAGATAAATTGCCAACTTTAAACAGATACCACCTTTGCAACAAACATTGCGTGCAACAATAATGTAAGCAATTTTTATTGCTGGCAATAAAAATTGCCGACTCTAAACAGGGCTTAACCTAACATATTTAAGATTCTAACAAGCCGTGCAATAGTTAGATACTGCTTGCGAAAATATTGGTTGAAATTCAAAATTCTCTACATATCTTTACATTTATTAAGGTTGATATGCCTAGACTTGAATACCCTGTAATTAAAAATCCTCTCGAAGTTATACCTCTATTCCTTTTTTAACATAAAAACGTAAACGCAAGCTCAAGAACAACTTTATAAGCGCCACAAAGAAATATTCATCTAGCTACATTAATTTACCGAAGAATTCCCGTCGGCCCCGCAAAAACCTCGGGAAAAAGCCCTCTCGGAAACCGGCCAATCGGTTAACCGCCCGGCCGGGAAAACCGGCTGCGGCATTTTCCGCATTCCCGGCTAAAGCGACCCGCCTCGATTTTCCAGGTCCGCATACAGTCGAGCACAATAGAGGACGTAAGTACCACCCTGAGAGGTGCTTTCCAGGTGTGCAGCTTGCGTGCGTGTTGAGCCCCCACCCCACCCCCACCCCGCCTTCCCGCCGCCTTGATTGGAAAAAATACACGCGCCTCGAGAGCCTCCCCCCCGTTTTCCCTCCCTTTCAGACGGCGTACACCCGCCCGTAAGAGCCGCAAAAAGCGGGGTTTAAAGGGATTTGTGTACGTGGCGGTTTCGGCTTTGTCGTTGTGCACCGTAGCGGAAATGAAGGATTTCGCGTTTGGGCACAATGTTCTTAATTTGATTTTAAAAGATGTAAACGTTACGACTTACATTAGTGCAATTTAAACCTAAAAAACCGGGGATAAGTGATTGATTTAATTTAAAATACCATACCAAGCTCTTTCTGCAGACTTTTATGTGTAAAAAGCCATCCCCAAAGTCTGTTGTTGTGTAACGTTGATACTATTTTGCGTAGCGCAGTGCAATACATGTTCTCTGTTTTTTTCATATTCCCAATTAAAAATAGTCACTGTCAGTATCAACGCAAGTACCTACCTCATTTAGTGCGAAAGGGTTCAATAAATTGTTAGAATAATATAGTGGCGTAAAATTTTCTTCACGGACAAATGTTAAAACTTCAACTAATGACAAAAAACATTGAAAAATAAATTAAATTGAAGGACATGATTTTGTATTTACGTATACTTTTTTATTGCAAACAATACGCAAAGAAGGGTAAAGGGTACTTTACTCTTGTGCTGCTGACTCATCCGCGTATACCGCTGTTATACAGGGTGGTTCACTTTTATGTGGTAGGACTTTAACATTAGATAGAAAAAGATAATCTAAAATGAAAATTTGATATCAACATATATCGGGGAAAGCTTAGTTTCCGAGATACAGGGCGTTGAAGTGTTGGAAAAAATATGAAGTATTTTTTACACTGTCCGAACCAGTGGAGATATTTAAACCAAATTTGATGTGTAGTACCACCTTTTTGACTACGATATTTAGTGATAATATGAAGGTCCTGAAATAACCAGTGGTGGAGTTATGGGTTTTCACTATCACTAAATTTAAAAAGTAATTAGTACGGACCTGTCTCACATCATGCCACAGCGAGTGAATGGTGACAATTTTTTGGAGTTTTTAGTAGCTGAGCATAATAATATGTGGGAAGACATTCCTTTAAACTTAAGATTGTTGGCTTGGTTCCAACTTGACGGCTGTCCTGCACATTTTCACCGAAATGTGAGGAACTGGTTAAATAATAACTTTCCAAATAGGTGGATCGGACGAGGGGGACCGGTCGCTTGGCCACCACGTTCTCCGGACATAACACCTCTGGACTTCTTCGTATGGGGATTTTTAAAAGAACAAGTCTATGCAACTCCTGTAGAAACAAGGGAACAACTTATTGATCGTATCAGAAATGCGTGCGATGAATTGAGAAATGGCAATTTAATCGATGCTGTTCAATCCGTTAGGCGTCGAAGTGAATTATGTGTGCAACAGAATGGATCACATTTTGAACAATTGTTGAATGTTGTACAAATTTAGAATTATAAAAATTATTAAGAAATAATACTACTTTTATGTGGTAGGACTTTAACATTAGATAGAAAAAGATAATCTAAAATGAAAATTTTATATCAACATATATCGGGGAAAGCTTAGTTTCCG
Organism: Pseudeuparius sepicola; assembly: GCA_963920635.1. Lineage (NCBI taxonomy): Eukaryota > Metazoa > Arthropoda > Insecta > Coleoptera > Anthribidae > Pseudeuparius > Pseudeuparius sepicola. Next base: position 9,420,474 of record OY987302.1, read on the forward strand.
AGATACAGGGCGTTGAAGTGTTGGAAAAAATATGAAGTATTTTTTACACTGTCCGAACCAGTGGAGATATTTAAACCAAATTTGATGTGTAGTACCACCTTTTTAACTACGATATTTAGTGATAATATGAAGGTCCTGAAATAACCAGTGGTGGAGTTATGGGTTTTCACTATCACTAAATTTAAAAAGTAATTAGTACGGACCTGTCTCACATCATGCCACAGCGAGTGAATGGTGACAATTTTTTGGAGTTTTTAGTAGCTGAGCATAATAATATGTGGGAAGACATTCCTTTAAACTTAAGATTGTTGGCTTGGTTCCAACTTGACGGCTGTCCTGCACATTTTCACCGAAATGTGAGGAACTGGTTAAATAATAACTTTCCAAATAGGTGGATCGGACGAGGGGGACCGGTCGCTTGGCCACCACGTTCTCCGGACATAACACCTCTGGACTTCTTCGTATGGGGATTTTTAAAAGAACAAGTCTATGCGACTCCTGTAGAAACAAGGGAACAACTTATTGATCGTATCAGAAATGCGTGCGATGAATTGAGAAATGGCAATTTAATCGATGCTGTTCAATCCGTTAGGCGTCGAAGTGAATTATGTGTGCAACAGAATGGATCACATTTTGAACAATTGTTGAATGTTGTACAAATTTAGAATTATAAAAATTATTAAGAAATAATACTACTTTTATGTGGTAGGACTTTAACATTAGATAGAAAAAGATAATCTAAAATGAAAATTTGATATCAACATATATCGGGGAAAGCTTAGTTTCCGAGATACAGGGCGTTGAAGTGTTGGAAAAAATATGAAGTATTTTTTACACTGTCCGAACCAGTGGAGATATTTAAACCAAATTTGATGTGTAGTACCACCTTTTTGACTACGATATTTAGTGATAATATGAAGGTCCTGAAATAACCAGTGGTGGAGTTATGGGTTTTCACTATCACTAAATTTAAAAAGTAATTAGTACGGACCTGTCTCACATCATGCCACAGCGAGTGAATGGTGACAATTTTTTGGAGTTTTTAGTAGCTGAGCATAATAATATGTGGGAAGACATTCCTTTAAACTTAAGATTGTTGGCTTGGTTCCAACTTGACGGCTGTCCTGCACATTTTCACCGAAATGTGAGGAACTGGTTAAATAATAACTTTCCAAATAGGTGGATCGGACGAGGGGGACCGGTCGCTTGGCCACCACGTTCTCCGGACATAACACCTCTGGACTTCTTCGTATGGGGATTTTTAAAAGAACAAGTCTATGCAACTCCTGTAGAAACAAGGGAACAACTTATTGATCGTATCAGAAATGCGTGCGATGAATTGAGAAATGGCAATTTAATCGATGCTGTTCAATCCGTTAGGCGTCGAAGTGAATTATGTGTGCAACAGAATGGATCACATTTTGAACAATTGTTGAATGTTGTACAAATTTAGAATTATAAAAATTATTAAGAAATAATACTACTTTTATGTGGTAGGACTTTAACATTAGATAGAAAAAGATAATCTAAAATGAAAATTTTATATCAACATATATCGGGGAAAGCTTAGTTTCCGAGATACAGGGCGTTGAAGTGTTGGAAAAAATATGAAGTATTTTTTACACTGTCCGAACCAGTGGAGATATTTAAACCAAATTTGATGTGTAGTACCACCTTTTTAACTACGATATTTAGTGATAATATGAAGGTCCTGAAATAACCAGTGGTGGAGTTATGGGTTTTCACTATCACTAAATTTAAAAAGTAATTAGTACGGACCTGTCTCACATCATGCCACAGCGAGTGAATGGTGACAATTTTTTGGAGTTTTTAGTAGCTGAGCATAATAATATGTGGGAAGACATTCCTTTAAACTTAAGATTGTTGGCTTGGTTCCAACTTGACGGCTGTCCTGCACATTTTCACCGAAATGTGAGGAACTGGTTAAATAATAACTTTCCAAATAGGTGGATCGGACGAGGGGGACCGGTCGCTTGGCCACCACGTTCTCCGGACATAACACCTCTGGACTTCTTCGTATGGGGATTTTTAAAAGAACAAGTCTATGCGACTCCTGTAGAAACAAGGGAACAACTTATTGATCGTATCAGAAATGCGTGCGATGAATTGAGAAATGGCAATTTAATCGATGCTGTTCAATCCGTTAGGCGTCGAAGTGAATTATGTGTGCAACAGAATGGATCACATTTTGAACAATTGTTGAATGTTGTACAAATTTAGAATTATAAAAATTATTAAGAAATAATACTACTTTTATGTGGTAGGACTTTAACATTAGATAGAAAAAGATAATCTAAAATGAAAATTTTATATCAACATATATCGGGGAAAGCTTAGTTTCCGAGATACAGGGCGTTGAAGTGTTGGAAAAAATATGAAGTATTTTTTACACTGTCCGAACCAGTGGAGATATTTAAACCAAATTTGATGTGTAGTACCACCTTTTTGACTACGATATTTAGTGATAATATGAAGGTCCTGAAATAACCAGTGGTGGAGTTATGGGTTTTCACTATCACTAAATTTAAAAAGTAATTAGTACGGACCTGTCTCACATCAACGTAATTTTTTTTTTTCGTAAATTTCTTTCAATTCTCTACAAAAAGTGTATCTTGACATTTTTTTGTATCTGCCACGGTTGTGTAGTAAATAAATTATTTCGTTTCCATCTCAGCCTTTTTTGCCTAAAAATGTGTTTTCTAAGATTATTGATAAATATCGCAAATAACAGAAATTAATTATGGAACACTTATCGGATTCAGCTATTTTATTTTTAATTTTATGGAAACAATTTTAAAAATAAACTGGCACTTGGTTTGAGGTACATTACTTTATTATCATTTTAACATTTTTATCAAATCTGTATTATTTCTTAATAATTTTTATAATTCTAAATTTGTAGAATTCTAAATTATACCACGACGAGTAAAACATGATTCTTCCGCCCATAAAATGTTATTTAAAAATTGTCTTATTTCCTTTGACTACAAAATCCATCGGCAAAATACTAATGTCCTTTCTGCATCGCCGTACTGGTGAAGATAAGTGTGCCATGGAAAAGAAAATCTTATTGACAGTTAATAATACAATAATCTGTCATCCAGTAGATGAACGTAGCAGCGCCGCAGTTTGTCTTTGTTAATAATTAAAATGCCGTTCCAATTTACAAATGAAGAGCAGGCTGACATCCATTTCTGCTATGGAGTTGCAAATGGGAACTCTGCGGAAGCAGCCAGAGAATACCGGAGGCGATTTCCAAATAGGCGCCATCCGCGTCCCTCGGTGTTTGTTAACATGCACCGGCAATTCAGAACTCGCGGTCTGAGAACTAGAATCGTCGAACGAGGAAATGAAAACAATATCCAACAAGTCAGACGCAACAATGAGATTCTTCGTGAATTCGATAGGAATCCTACAACAAGTAGCAGAAGAGTGTCAGTGGCCCTACGTGTTTCAAAGTCTGCAATTTTGCGAGCTTTAAAAAGAGATCACAGGCATGCGTATCATCTACAACCCGTACAAGGTTTAAGGCCCGGCGATGCAGAAAGAAGATTAGTGTTTTGCCGATGGATTTTGGAGTCAATTGAAGGAAATAGACAATTTTTAAATAACATTTTATGGACGGACGAGTCGTGTTTTACTCGTCGTGGAGTAGTAAACTTTCATAATCAGCATATTTGGGCACAAGAAAACCCACATGCAATCCGGCCAAGAAATTTTCAGGTCGAATTTAGTGTCAATGTTTGGATTGGACTGTACAACCATCATCTGTTTGGACCCTTTTTTTGCCACAGCGAGTGAATGGTGACAATTTTTTGGAGTTTTTAGTAGCTGAGCATAATAATATGTGGGAAGACATTCCTTTAAACTTAAGATTGTTGGCTTGGTTCCAACTTGACGGCTGTCCTGCACATTTTCACCGAAATGTGAGGAACTGGTTAAATAATAACTTTCCAAATAGGTGGATCGGACGAGGGGGACCGGTCGCTTGGCCACCACGTTCTCCGGACATAACACCTCTGGACTTCTTCGTATGGGGATTTTTAAAAGAACAAGTCTATGCGACTCCTGTAGAAACAAGGGAACAACTTATTGATCGTATCAGAAATGCGTGCGATGAATTGAGAAATGGCAATTTAATCGATGCTGTTCAATCCGTTAGGCGTCGAAGTGAATTATGTGTGCAACAGAATGGATCACATTTTGAACAATTGTTGAATGTTGTACAAATTTAGAATTATAAAAATTATTAAGAAATAATACTAGATTTGATAAAAATGTTAAAATGATAATAAAGTAATGTACCTCAAACCAAGTGCCAGTTTATTTTTAAAATTGTTTCCATAAAATTAAAAATAAAATAGCTGAATCCGATAAGTGTTCCATAATTAATTTCTGTTATTTGCGATATTTATCAATAATCTTAGAAAACACATTTTTAGGCAAAAAAGGCTGAGATGGAAACGAAATAATTTATTTACTACACAACCGTGGCAGATACAAAAAAATGTCAAGATACACTTTTTGTAGAGAATTGAAAGAACTTTACGAAAAAAAATTTACGTTGATGTGAGACAGGTCCGTACTAATTACTTTTTAAATTTAGTTATAGTGAAAACCCATAACTCCACCACTGGTTATTTCAGGACCTTCATATTATCACTAAATATCGTAGTCAAAAAGGTGGTACTACACATCAAATTTGGTTTAAATATCTCCACTGGTTCGGACAGTGTAAAAAATACTTCATATTTTTTCCAACACTTCAACTCCCTGTATCTCGGAAACTAAGCTTTCCCCGATATATGTTGATATAAAATTTTCATTTTAGATTATCTTTTTCTATCTAATGTTAAAGTTCTACCACATAAAAGTGAACCACCCTGTATATGTATCTCCATGAAGTTTTTCGGACGCTATTTTGTTTTTTTTATTTTTTACTTGTGTTGTAGTTAAATACTTGTAGGTACGTATTCTTTTGGAAGATTATACAGGGTGTTTCTAACTAATGCTGCCAACATAATATGACAGGTATAAAATGTCATTTTGAACAAACAGTTTCCTACTAACAACTAACTTAGTTATCATCATCAGGTTTCTTATAAAAATACTTTTTTATACGATCATTATAAAAACTTTACTTTTTTTAACCTTTTTAAATGCCTAAAGTATATGTTTTTTAACAAGTTAAAAAAACTTACTTTTTTTCACTCTGAGCAGTTTAGAGTGAAAAAAAGTTAACTTTTTTTTCACTCTAAACTTCCTTACAACGTTTGCATGGAGTTTGGAATCGAATTCAATGTAATGCAGTTTGGTGTTTTCATAAATGGTAAATGTGGAAATCCCGAAAATAAAAAAAAATATTTTGAGATTCAAATCAATCTCAAAATCTCTTCATGCGGTTTTCAATAATTCTAGAAACATATTCAAATCGATTTCAATACTATGTGTAAACGTAGTGAGACCGCGATCTAAATATTATAATCCTCGTAATTGAAAACCATAGTGCATTTATATGCCCTTTAGTATATAACACAAAAATCCCATCCCAAATATTTCAATGTTTAAGCACGATCGTATAAAAAATAATGTATGAAACTCGTGCATAAAGTGTGTTTTTTTCATTCATGGGATTGCGCGCACTCACCTGCGGTTCGTGCGCGCAACTTTCCCATTCGTGAAAAAAAGTACTACTTTATGCACTTGTTGTATAAATAACTATTTTCCTCATGTATGAACGGAACATATTAAAATATTTGTTCTTCAAAAACAATGGGGGCTTCAGTTTTTGTTGTTTTTTCTTTCCAAAAATTCATAGGTATATATGTTACAGACCGTAGATATATGTAAAACAGGCCGTATACAAAAGGACTAGTCCACATGTAAACGGACTGAAGATGTTAGTCCGTATGTATGAGAAGCTTGTCCGTCAACAAACGGTCTAGTCGGTTTGCAAAAGGACTAGTCCTATTATATACGGTCTATCTGCAACTAGATCGTATATCACAGAGAGATTTAAACAAAGACAGAATGTATGTGCAATGTTTTCCGGGCGGTTTGGACGTCCGCCATTTCGGAATTGCCCCTTCTTTTTTATATAGGCCCATCAAAGAAAGATATTACTTCTTGCTGGTACGTAGTATTTTGAAGGAAAAAAGGTAATCGTTTAGTATAATGTATAGGTACCCTAGATTTTTTTTCTGCAAAATACAACCTAAAAAGAAGGCATATTCTTCTCTAATGAGCCTATATAAAAAAAGAAGGGTAATTCACTACGATTGCACATACAGTCTGAATGTCAATAGTCCGTATGTTAACGGTCTAGTCCGTATATGAAACGCCATGTCATTTACATACGGTCTGGGTCATTTAGGCCGTATAGATACAGCCTATAGACCGAATACATACGGTCTGTTTTCATATACGGGCTGTAACATATGTATATAATATTATTATGATGTAGTTATAACTGTAGTTAGGCCACATATTTGTTTTTTCTCAATTAAAATTCTTGTTAAAATTATTTCATTTTCGAGGAGACAAAGGCGAGAGGTCAAGAAACAGTATACTGTTTCTATTTTAATATGTTCCGTTCCTACTAGGGTTTCATCAAGTCAAGTAGCTTGATATTTTAACAAATAACTTGACTTGACTTGAAAATCAAGCTTTTTACAAATGAAATATTTGACTTGACTTGATATTGGAAAATTACTACTTGACTTGAACTTGACTTGATTTCAAGTCAAGTCAAGTCAAGTCAAGTAGCTTGAATATCAAGTCATAAGCCATGAATCTCTAAAATTGGCAATAAAATAAAATTTACTTTTACTTGTGAACATGTTTATTTATTATTAACACACAAAATAAGAACCAAGTTTCCGAGAAAAATGTTTATACAGTGCCCGCCAAAAAGTCTGCACCATATGGGAAAAATTTTTAGTAAATAACTTACGGAAAATTTGTTTGCGGCATCAGGTTTTGCTTGCTCTAGAACCAAAATTGACATAATCAAATGTTGTGAAGTAGTCTTTTTTATATGTCAAATTTGACATTAATGAAAAAAATTTCTGAAAAATGGGCTTATTTAACCGAATTTCCAAAAAAGTCATGAGAAAAATATGTTTCTTTCGCAATTTTATACCCCTGTGCAAAATTTCAAGACACTACTACAATTTTCATATTTTGCCCTTTGTTTCCTTTCCCTATTTGTTAATCCAAAAAAGTCGATCATACGTAATTTAAAACACTCATTGACTGAATACATACTGTACAATACTTAGTTTACGGTCTAAATATCCTTCTTTTCATTTTTTTTTTGCAAAAAAATTAAAATGAGGGCTTGTTGAAGAAGCACGCTTGGTGCAAAACTGATCTCATTTTTACAGATAAACACATCAATTCGATTTACAAACTTCTTTCTATAGTAAATGGTTGTAAAAACACACAAATATTTCTGGCGTGCTGATCTGATCAGAAATTTAAAATATTATGTCCAATAATATCCAACAAAGGGCAAAATATGAATCCAACAAAGGGCAAAATATGAAAATCGTAGTAGGCTATTGAAATTTTGAATAGGGGTATAAAATTGCAAAAGAAACATATTTTTCTTTCGAAATTCGGTTAAATAAGCCCATTTTTCTGAAATTTTTTTCATTAATGTCAAATTTAACATATAAAAGAGACTACGTCACAACATTTGATTATGTCAATTTTGGTTCTAGGGCAAGCAAAACCTGATGCCGTAAACAAATTTTCCGTAAGTTATTTACTAAAAATTTTTCCCATATGGTGCAGACTTTTTGGCGGGCACTGTATATTAAGAAAAAAAAAGTGCTTTGAACGGTGTTAACGTGAAACAAATAGAAGTTTTTGTTGTCTATGTTACATTGCAAAAGTTTATTATTATTATTTACCTAACTGGTCCTAACTGATAATAAAATTTTGAAATTGATAAAAAATCAAGTAATCAAGTAGCTTCAAGAAAAACTTGATTTTTCAGTTACTTGAGAAATAAATACTTGACTTGACTTGATATTGGAAAATTACTACTTGACCTGAACTTGACTTGATTTCAAGTCAAGTCAAGTCAAGTAGCTTGAATATCAAGTCAAGCCATGAATCTCTAGTTCCTACATGGGAAAAAGTATTTTATAAGAAACCTGATGATGATAACTAAGTTATCGAAACGTGGAAATAATCTTAATTAGCAATATATAATTTTGACTGGAAGAACAATTTACGGCCAAGAAAATTAATATACAGTGTGTCCCAGGATAAGTGAAACGAGAGGTGTAAAAGTCCAAAAAATTTCGAGTTCAAATTTGGCCATTTGGGGTCCAGGCCTGCTTGCCTAGAAAATAATTTTCAACATATTTTTAATTTTCAAAAATAAAGTAGGCCTTGACAGGAACGATTTATTTATTTTCTGTGTAGGTTAAGTGCCCTTTCTCAACAAGATATCGAAAAATTTCATTGGAAAAAGTTGCTGAGAATTGAAAATTATGTCCCTGTGCCAATTTTCAAAATAATTGGCCTACTTTGATTTTCTTCCATTTTATTTCCTGTAGGTTGGTGAACTGTCCTTGTCGTTTAAAATATGGAAAAATTTCATTAGAAAAAGTTGCTTAGAATTGAAAGCTATGACCCTGTGTCAATTTTCAAAATAATTGGCCTACTTTGATTTTCTTTTTCTTAAAGACCTTATTTCAAACTAATCATAGTAGGCCGATTGAGTCCAAATTTCGCATTCTTGCATCCTTTTTTTATTCTGAATAACTTTTTCTAATAAAATTTTTCGATATTTTAAACGACAAGGATAGTTAACCTACTTATAGGAAATAAAGTGGACAAAAATCAAAGTAGGCCAATTATTTTGAAAATTGGCACAGGGACATAATTTTCAATTCTCAGCAACTTCTTCTAATGAAATTTTTCGATATCTTGTCGAGAAAGGGCACTTAACTTACACAGAAAATAATTAAGTCGTCCCTGTCAGGGCCTACTTTATTTTTCAAAATTAAAAATATGGTGTTAATTATTTTCTAGACAAGCAGGCCTGGACCCCAAATGGCCAAATTCCAACTCGAAAATTTTTGGTCTTTTACACCTCTCGTTTCACTTATCCTGGGACACACTGTATATTCACATAATATACTACCCCCTTAACTTTCTCGTTTTTAATTTTGGAAAAAAAAATGTAAACATGAAAATGGTATACAATTTTCTTGCGAATTCGGTTGTGTATTCAGAAAAAAAAATGATTCATGAATGTCGCGTTTTGGAGGTATAGATCAAACTAATGTTTTTTTTTTAGATTTTCGAAATCTACGCATTTTTCTGGTTTCAAGGATATACACGTAGGTATACTTATATGTTATATGTTTGCTCTAGTAGTTTGCACAATATCGTCCTTTGAATTATTAAATCTCGGACAAAATCAAAATTGACATGGAAAATTCAAAATAGTTATTACGAGAATATCATAAATGGAGATTTGACAGTTTGCATTAAACTGTTGTATTCTCACAATTACATACAATAATATATTGTAAATTAAACAAAGCCAGTACTGCTGTGGAAATTTTCGGTTATTTTTAATTTTTTCTATCATTTTAGTCTTAATAAAAGGCATATGTATGGATGGAGAGCGATACTTTATTATGAATTAAATTAAATTAAATTATAGAACGTTCAAAATGTTGCCAATTACCAAAGCATTTTATCCCATATGCCACGAGCCATTTCTTTTAAAATTGTAATGGGGTATGCTTCTTCTGGTTTTTCCGCCGCGCCGCGCCGGTTTGCCGAGTTCTTTTTATATGTCGGATCGACCGGTCGATATAAATATACACACTCACATTGCGGTTTTGGCAGTACCAGCTAGATGACGTTGGATGGTAAATACTCACCGCATTATACTATTTCCTATTCCACTTAGCCAACGTAATCTGGGTTTTTCGGTGAGGTGCGCTACGTCTGCCTGATGAGGGCCAACAAGCCCGAAACAGGTACCTGTCGTGGTCTGCACACCTCTGAAAGACCCATACATAATTTCCATTAGATGTTGGAAACTAGTTTGGTGTTGCCAATTACCCAATCATTTTGTCCCATATGCCACGAGCCATTTCTTTTATAAATTGTTATTCCACGAAATTGTTGCTCTTCAGCGACTAACGGACTGCACCGAGTTTCATTTAAATTGCATAACTTCTGTGGAAGTTATTAAGAAAAATATTTTTCACCCTGTAACTTTTTAATTTTCATTTTCGGACTCACATTTATAAGGAACTTTTCGTTTAAAATAACATTTTCTACTTGTTATATTACGTTAACACCATAATTTAGAAACACCCGGTATATACTTTAAATGATAAAAATGCAGAGCGAGCAGAGCGGCACAACAAATCTAAGTAGCCATGCATGATTTTGCTGCAAAATTTTCATAAAAATCAAAACAATACAAATAAATTTCGAGAATAACTAAAAGCTGTAAAAATAAGATTTTTGATATGTAAAATTTTATTTGGTACAAAATGAATGAAATATATTGCAATAAGCATTAGCATAGCTATTACGATACTTATAGCATGATAATAATTACACTTGCCTGCGGCTCGTGTAGAACCATCACACATATTTTTTTTGCAAATCTTTCAGATCCGCTACTTTTTTCAACTATAGTTATAAATGGAATTCTATGCATTGATATGGGCAACTAAACACCGCCGTTAAAGGAAAACTAGTAAATCCTGTCACCTATTACACCTAAGAGACGAGATCCGGAGATACCCCGGAAAAAGCCGGGAGTTCCCCACAGGAAAGGCTTAAGATGCCGTGTGTCTGAGCCGATCCCGGTGCCAATTTATTTAAGCCGCTTTATTTTAAGTGAGCGGGGTTTAATTAAAATATCCGGCCCGGGGAGCCCCGGCTCGAATCAAATATTAAAGTGCCCGGAGTTTTATTGCGCCGGCATTTCTCCCCCGGAGTGATGTAAACGCAGGTTAAAATTAATCCGGGGGAAGGTAATTGGTTTTGTTTAGTGTTGCGAGCCGGGGTTGCCCCTCACCGGGGTATAACCACAGAAAATATACTACGAATATTTTCTGTGGTATAACCAAAGTCTAGAGAATACTATCTAGACTTTGGTATAACGTCGTATAGTTATTTATAAAATGGTCTTTTACGGAGTAGTTCGGGCAATTAGACGAGGGCTTGATACACAACCGCGGCGGCAGATATGGTTAGGCATTTGGGAAAATGGGGTTTCCTGAGTATTTTCATATACTAGTATACAGGGTGATTCACGTAAGTGGTTCATTAGAAGTTTACGGGGAAGGAGTGCGAATTTTGATTTGAAATTTTGGTTACTTATATAACAGGTTGTAAACTTTCTTTCTAAAATATTTTCAACTTCCGATCACTTCCGGTTATACTGGAAGTCGATAGCAACTTTGATATTTCAAATAGAACACCCTATATATTATTGCACCATTTGGTTCCCTATTAAATTCCAAATCTTTTTTCGGAAAATAATGTGTACCCTATTCCTAACCTTTTTCGAGATATTCGCGAATTTTTGATTTTTTTGAGTGTTGCAGCCATCGACCATTTGAAATTTATGAATCTGGCAAACTGAAATTTTAGACTGTCGTATGCGAAAGTCAACTTTATTAAATGGTCCATATGCCATTTCAAAATATTGTACAGGGTGTTCGGGAAAAAATTCCCAATATCAACATCGAAAAATTAAGAAATCTCATTTTTTTCAGTTCAAAAAGATATGAAACACTATATATCTAAATCCAGCGGTTGCTTCGTTATTACGCAAAATGCGTATTTTTGCTGCTCCATATCAAGAAACAACGGACCTTTTCTAATAGGCGGCCATGGATTTTTCATTTGTGATTGTCATTTATTGTGTTCCAAACAATAAAATATTAACTGTTGACAAGAATGACTCAAATTAACTATTCTGACGAAGATATTTTGAATATGTTTTACACTCATGGAGAGTGTAAAAGAGTTTTAGAAAGAACAATTAGAGTTTTTAAGGAAAAGCATTTACATTTACCACCTTCGACGAAAAGAAAATTCAGAAAGTTCGAACGAAATTTCATAGTCCATGGCAAGGTCCAAACAAAGAGAAACAAATGTAAATATGTAACAGGTAAATAGCATAATATGAATAAAGTGTTCTACTTATACGTAGTTTCTTGTTTTTTCTTCTAGTACCTATTATTATGTAATTGTTAGTATTATTTAATTTTGTATTGTTGCTTCTCAGGGAAATAGCCCTTAACCTTGTCATATAATTGCGTTATTTCATTTTCCATGGCCCCCTATAATGTGACGCTCCTTGAGAAATGGCATGTTTGTCGATACAGAGCAGAAAAAAATACGTATTTTGCGTAATATCGAAGCAACCGCTTCATTTAGACATATAGTGTGTTATATCTTTTTGAACTGTCTTTTCACAAGCATTTCAATGGTGCAATAAAAAAAATATGGGTTCCATTTGAAAAAATGAGATTTTTCAATTTTTCGATGTTGATATTGGGATTTTTTCCCGAACACCCTGTACAATATTTTGAAATGGCATACAGAACATTTAATAAAGTTGACTTTCGCCTACGACAGTCCAAAATTTCAGTTTTCCAGATTCATAAATTTCAAAGTTATCTTCACTATGGTCGATGGCTGCAACACTCAAAAAAATCAAAAATTTGCGAATATCTCGAAAAGGGTTAGGAATAGGGTACACATTATATTCAGAAAAAAGATTTGGAATTTAATGGGGAACCAAATAGTGCAATAATATATAGGGTGTTCTATTTGAAATAACAAAGTTGCTATCGACTTCCGGTATAACCGAAAGTGATCGGAAACTGAAAATATTTTAGAAAGAAAGTTTACAACCTGTTATATAAGTAACCAAAATTTCAAATCAAAATTCGCACTCCTTCTCCGTAAACTTCTAATGAACCACTTACGTGAATCACCCTGTATACTCTAAAAACAAAGGCATAATCTCAACCATCATTTCCTGGTGATATGCCTCCTGAACCACTCTTGGATATCGCGTGTTTTCTTATTTAAGGATTCTTTTGGGGGCGCCGGAAGCAGCGGCACCTCACCTGAAGACTCGGAGGAAGGTCTAACAACGCCGACCCCAGAGCCCCGGGCTACGGCTCGACAAAAGAGGGCAATTTCTGACAATCTCACCACATTTTCGAAATAGTTCTTAGATACGATCCGACCTTTCGCGGGAATAAAGCCTAATATCTCTAGAAATTTCCTCTTTGAAAATCCGAAAAAGTGTTAAATGTCTTGGCCGACCTTCCTCTCGTTTCCCATCGCGATTTTCCTCGCCCACGATCCCATTTAAGAATCTTTCAAGGGCCACTGTACCACCCAAAAATATCATTGCCTCTTTAAGAAGGCACTTAGACTGTGATTAGTGCTGATGGCAAAACAAACCTGTCTACAGTATTTGTCGTCATTGGTTAGGACAGACCAAAGATGGTATTAAATCCGATAATAATATGTCCACTGTCCAGCTACATTATTGTTATGGTTGAAACCCATCAATAACACTGCCTTAATGGAAAATTGCATTATCCGACATCTTCATTAAAAAAAGTTATTTTGGTGTAGTTTTTGTTTGATGTTCGATTGTTTTTTCAGAACGGCATTAGATTCCTTGGAAAAACTACATCAGACTGGTTTTCGAATCATGATAGTATGAGACTTCAACTCTCATAAGATTAAAGAATACGATGTTATGGAAAATGTAGACAGTAGGTATATTTATTTACTTGAAGCGAGTAGGTTGTCTCAATTAGCTACAGGTAAATTATTTCGGCACGGGGCTCTGGGGTCGGAATTTTTAAAGCTTCCCTCAAGCATAGAAGAATCTACTACTCAGGTGAGGTGCAGATGCTTCCGGTGCCCCCGAAAAATAAAAAAAATGAGAAAAAACACGCAATTTCTAAGAACGGTTCCTCGGGATTTTCCGTCAATTTCGCTAATTCTACAGCCGTCCCGTTTCTCGAAACTTGAAAATCGGGAGTCGGGAAATTTGGTTAAATATAAGATTTTCGAGGTTTCTTTCGGTACTGGGGGAAAGTACAAGACCCAATTAAGAAATGTACCATCTCCTTCGATTTTTAGACCGACACTTTTCAAATTTATCAAAAGGCTTTTGCGAAAAAGTAGTAGGTAAATATGTTCTTGGGACGGGTTGAACCTATTAAAAAAATTAAAAATTAACCACAACTTCTTTAAATAACAATGATCGGGCCCATTTTATCTGAGGCAACCTACTCGCTTCATGTAAAGAAATATACATTCTACAATTTTACATTACATCTTATTTTATAATCTTAAGAGAGTAGAAATCATGCAGACGGTTCTTGGACTATGAATTTATCTCAAAAATTGCGAAATAAATGTATGTATCACCGTCAGCCGAATACGCGAATTGGACGCAAATTGGTCAACATGATGTTGTAAATACTTTATTTCTTGTAAACTCTCCACGTACACAAACTTCCTATAATGTTTACTCTTATTTACAGTTTTGAGATGAACTCCGTATTTGAAGTGAATTGTTTTATGACAATGCTTTTCCTCCAGTGGTAATACATGTAGATAACTGCCTACAGCACTTAACAATCGTACTGTGATGTAAAACTATGTGTCAACTACTATAAATGTATAGCTTCCTCCATTAATATTTTTTCTTGATATGATCTATAAAAAAAGTACCTACAGTTCTTTTCTTTTCATCTTATGCCTGTGATCTGTTATTATTGTTGTTGTTATCGCACGAGTAAACTAATATACTCTGTGTCTTTATCGATGTAACATCAAATTCTAAACTTCCAGCGAGATGGAACATTCACAACGAAAAGTCAGCTGGTATTCCAAGCCAGCCATTGGGAAAACGGACAAACCATCCACTGTTACGCCGGCAACAACGTCACGAAGAACCACAACGAGGCCGACCTACACCAACTTCTCGTAATGGAAGTCCGATGTAAGCAGAAAAATAACGTTCAGATATTAGCCCCTTACAAACCACTATTCTTCCAGATCCTCCATTGATAACGGTTCTCGACCAATACAAGAACATAACGCTCAACGAATCAACTCTGACCGATTCCAAAAGTCAATTGCTCGACTGCAAGTACATGGCGAATCCACAAAAACTCGAAGAGGTGATGTGGTCGAAAGATGGCAGAAACCTGACGTTGTTGGACAGAAACAAATATGGGGGAGGAGACAGGACCAACCTACAGCTTGTCATCCATAACGTGACCAGGGAAGATATGGGGGAATATGTTTGTTGGTTAAAGAACGAAGTTGGTACAGAGCATTCTGAAGATTCTTTGTACCTTAATGTCCAATGTAAGTAGAAATTTTGATAGACAATCGTGATGTTAACGCTTCTTCATTTGTAGATCCTCCCGACGTTGAAGTAATAATGGAACCATCCATTCCAGTAAAAGCTATAGACAAGAAGACCGTAAATTTAGAATGTAACGTAACATCTGGCAACCCCTCCACTTTGTCAAAAGTCCAGTGGTATCTAGATGGCGAAATCATGAAGGAACTTCCTGAATGCAACTACACATCGTATGATGAAGATGGAAATGGAGTGGGAGATGGCGGACCACTTTGCCACTTAGACCCCAGTATACTTAGTTTAGAAAAGGTCGACGAATCATTTGCTGGCAATTACTCATGTAGGGGCATGAATTTGGCTGGTTGGGGACCAATGTCTGAACCACAGGAATTAATTGTTTATTGTAAGCCAAACACATAGTATTTAAAGTTCAACTTTCATTAAATTGTTCGTTCCAGATCCTCCAAGCACAGCTATCGTGAAATACTATCCGTCCCAAGTGGTGAAAGGTGGTTCGGTAACACTAGAATGTACAGTCAGGAATTCAGGGATTCCCAACAACATCACTTACATTTGGATGAGGGGTTCACACAGAATGACGGAAACTGTGTCCAATTTTACCATATCGCCTGTAAGACTGGAGACTAGAAGTAATTTTACATGTATAGCACAGAATGAAGGTGGGCAGAGTGAACCTGGAACTGTGTTCATTAATGTTAGCGGTAAGAATTAATTGTTAACATCTTGATATCTTATATTCAACCTTGATATTTTCCAGCCCCTCCAGCTTTCATAAATAAGCTTCCAACGTACCAGGGAATTTTATATACATCGGAACACATAAACCTCACATGCAGAGTTGAATGTTCGCCTCTCTGCGCTATAGTCTGGAAGAAAAACGGTGTAATTCTCAACACGAACAACAATCATCTCTACTATGTGAAGACAAACACATATCCTCCAGACAAGAGTAAAAATGATTTTGAGTCGATAGAATCGACATTGGTAAGTTTTGATGTTTTATAAAAGCGAATGGATGTTACGGATCATGTGAAATTTTAGATTTGGAATATTACGGCTTGGCCAGGTCAGAAGTTAGACAAGACTGCCACAAATTCGTCTACGTATAGCTGTCAGAGCATGTCGAATTCGATAGGGAAAGGAGTGGATTCTACGATAGAAATAGCGGTTGATTGTAAGTGTTTGTTTTTGTTGATTTACCCAATTTATAGCGTTGTCAAGTCTGAAAAAGTCTATTTTGGCTATTCGGTTCAGTTCATAATCTTTGTTCTGATTGTAATATAATATAGATATTAGCATTGCAATTTTTGTATAAAGTGTGAAGTCAAAATAACTAAGTAACAAATAAAAACATCAACAGGTGCAGTGCAGAAAAATTTTCTTTTATCAGGGTGGATGCAATTTTCTTTTTCAGTAGCAGCTAGCTGTCCAAAATTGACGCGTTTTGTTTCTTAGGTTTTCTTGTAGGGTTCAAAATAAGCAAGAAAATCGTAGCTAAAGTACAGAATACAGGATCCCTACTAGATTCTAGATAGGTTACTTAATGTATACGAATTTCTGAACTATTGGAAGAATTTTGTAGCCCTATCCTTTGGCAAAATCACAATATACAAAACCTATAGGTACTGAGGAAGGTAGTGAAAAAATATCGCGACATTTCATGAGGGAAAATAACCAAAGCAATATCAGAAATTTAGGGGTAAACCAAAATAAACAAGAAAAATGCCTTTGACTGCAGGCGTCAAATGAATATCCCAAAGACGTCTGTGTGCGCCTATAGCTGGAAGCCTCAAATGTTTAGGGAGTTACTGAATCGCCAATTCACGTGTAAATGCTACCATCTTAAATTTACCCTTTGGTCCCCTTGCCTCTCTCATCCCCTTCCCTTCAAAGTCGTCGAATGTCCTAACCCTCCTATAAACTAACCTTGGTTTGAAGTAAAAATGGGTTATATATAAATCCTTTATCTATGAATGGGTTCATGAACTAGGTGACAGGAAGAGGAAGTGGAAAATGTAAAAATAGCTGACAGTATTTTAATTTCGGGCGATTGCCAACATATTTGTACTTGCAAAATCGATTAGTCAAGGATATATCTTGGGTTACTCGCGAGCAACTGGTTTAAACTTTTGCAATATAAGAGTGGTGGGTTTCTACAGTCATCCTGGTTCTCTTGCAGTTCATCTGTTCACATTTTGTATCCACGGTGTATACTGACCGCTAGTTGGGGATGTTAAACGGAACTGGTTCTTGGGAACACGTTGGACGTAGCCTATTCAGTGAACTGTTCTTTTTAAACAAGTGAACAAGTTCTTTTTTTGCATGTAGGATTTAACTTTATGGAGGTGTTAAGAAAAGAACGGAACGGTACAGGTTAGAGGTAGGTAATCTGTTCTTTTACGCAGTACGTTTCACTGGGAACAGTGGGAGGGAACGGAACGGTCTGTTGAATGGGGGATGACGGAATGACTGGGTAGGGGGACTCGGTTGAAAAGAACGGGACAGGTTTTTGAGAACAGGTAAATTAAGAGGTTTTCGAGGGGGTGGGATAAATGCGCGTTTTCTTTCCATTGTCAAGTTTCCGCGCAGCAATTTATTTGCATTTATGAGAACAATGCGGTCAAATGAACAGATGAACAGGTTTAGGGAACCTGTTCTTCTGTGAGAAGTTCGAACCCTTCTAGCAATTTCTCCTGTTCTTTAACATCTCCACCGCCAATCGTTCCAGACCCGCCGGAGGACGTCGTCGTCCAGCCGCAGATCGTCAGCGTGGCGGAGGGGCGGGTGCCGCCTCCGGTCAAGTGCCGGGGCAAGGGGCACCCGGCGCTGACGTACCAGTGGAGGCGCGCCGGCGCCGACGACACGGCGCCCGCGCCGGCGCCCGCCGGCTCCAGCCTCGACGAGCTGCGCCTGGGCGCCGTCAGGCGGTCCGACTCGGGCGCCTACCTGTGCGAGGCCAGCAACAAGCACGGCACCGAAGAGGCCAAGGTCTACGTCAACGTGCTGTGTGAGTATGCTCGTCAAAATGATTTGGTCCAACCTTGATATATTGAAGCGAAAGAAGTTTTGGTGTCCCGAAACTGGCTTTTCAGACACGTGTAAATGTTGGAAATGAAGTTTCCGTTTAGCCCTCGAAATATTTTTTTTTCGAGAAAGCTGTTTTTTTTTGTATTGACCTTCATAGAGGTACATCCTGAGAAGTTCAAGCAATTTGAGGGGTCTTTTTGGGGGTTAAAGGGGCGTTTACCACTGAATGTGGGTGGTAAATTGGACAAGTTTACTGGTCTGTTAAGTCTGATTGCCTTTACTGAAGACTGGGGATGGAAAATCGTCAACTATAGATTGGAACCTATTCAAAACTTCTTGCCACCGACTCCCGATCAGTTGATCAATACTATATTCTGCGCAACTGTACCAAAGGGTGTAACGCTAGTTGTAGGTACAGTGGCTTTATACAAAAGCCACTGTAGTTGTAAGTAGCTGCAGAAAACTTAGGTCTTCGCTGTTCTGCAGTATAAGGGCATTGCCGTGGGAAATCTTGTTTGAAAGCCGCGTCGGAAGAAATAGTTGGTAACAACGAAGATATAGATGAAGATGTAGTTGAAGATAGGATACCATCAACCGATCAGCCAATAGGGAAGTTGACGATATTCATTATTTGTTTCCTTCTGCGGTTCAGATTAGTGTAAAGCGATTTAAAAAAATGTTTATTTACTATAGAAACTGTATTTTTCTTTATTTACAAAATATAACGGTTTTTCCGAAAATTTTTGATCAGATATAAATCCGGCTTTCCTGGTCATAGATTAAGTTAGCTACAAATCAACAATCGCGGCGGACCTTACTTTTTCATTTTATGGAATGAGAAAATCCTAACCTAACTTTGTTCTGTAAAAGTTTTATGTTTACAACGTTTATGAGTGATTTGTTTGCAAAGCTTCTGTAAAAACAACCAAATTATATTTAAAAAGTGTTTTGTGAGCTATTGCATTAATAATAGTAGGTAACAACAGCAACAAGATTTTTGTTCGATTACACCTGGACCCTGGCCCCGAGAGGAGAATATTGATGCAGGTCGCTGTCATGAACCTTCTTCTAATATTATTTTTGTGAAGATCATTTTGATGTAAGACGTACATAAAATGCCGTGTTTTATTGTGTGGTTAGCTGTGCAACAACGGAATAGGTACAGCGTGTGATTGTTGGAAATTGTGGCGGTTTTGCGCAAAAAATGGGGTCTCCCTTCTGTTAGGAGACAATATCGCACTGCCTTTTGGAGAGTTGAGATTTCTATCACAAATATGTTGTTTCCTGTTTAATTGTTAAAAAACTATAACTTCTTTACGTATCGCATAATGTGTAGTAGATATTGTACAATTTTACAGTAATATAAATAATAACTATCCCATGTCAGTAGCGTATGATGAAATTTCTCTTTTATTAAATAAACAATTATTTGCTTAAATCTTTATTTTCTTCATTCCAGTACACCGAAAAGGACATATAATATTATAACCAATGTGTTAACGAGTGTGTTACTTAGATACTTAAGCACACGAACCATGGCGAGACCACAGCATTGTGACCATATATTTATCTCGTAACTGAATAAACAATAAATGCATTAGCTCTTACATAATTCTACCGAGGGTTTTACAGAAATAGTAAAAATGTATTATCTTGGCGATGAAAATAAAAGTTCTTCTGACTGCTAATTTAGCGTTTGTCCTGAATTCCTTATATATGCTCCGGGGCTCTTCAAAGCTTTTAAATTATTGCTTTTTATAGTAGCAGTGACTTAGTATTGAATAATTAATAACTAGATCCAATAAAATCAGTTGGCATACCTAATCGAGCGAAGTTTAGCGACATAAACTTCGCCTGCAGTATGTATGGATCTTGGCCAATAATCATGGTTTCTAAATCATATCACCTCTTCACACCACTTCCAAAATCACCATAGTACATACCTGTCTCTGTTTCTCAGAAAATTCTTAGAAAAACGACCGAAACAAAGTTCAAAACACTTCTTACTACGTTAAAGCTGTTTTTCCAGGTATTCTAGGCAGATTTTTAAACATAATTTAGGCCATTATAACTCTAAAGTACCATTGTTATTGCTATAATGACAGTTGATTTAAATAACATAATCGATAAGTCTTCTTCTTCCTAAGCCACAAAACATAACTGATGAATTATTGTAGATCAGGAATCAGGATTATTGAACAATTGTCACTTTGCGTTCGGCAATATTCGGCCCTACACAATGGCGTATTTTTACATTCGGCTCTCATTCGGAAATTCAAATTTTATTTTCAAATTATGGGCTTTGGAAAGAATTAATAGAACAACAACGCCTATATGTAGACATGTTTATTAATCATGGTCCTTTCTAACACCGCTGTTTTGAATATTTGGTAAAAGGAAACAACCCTATTGACGAAGCTGTTTATGAAGAGGACGATGAAGTTGACGCGGAATTAAATCCAGTGGAGGAGAATGAATGATTTATGCAAAGTGTTGTTTTGAGTGTCCGATGTGGATTAGGCCTACTGGGGATGCCACATAAAAAAAGCGCGTTCAGTACGCCCAGTAGCACAGACATTGTATCTTTCCGAAACTTTAACTAGAAAAAGATTCATTCTACGAAAATTGTAAATTACCCTTTTTTGTGTAGAATTTTATGAAAAATATGTTTGCTCATGACTATTTTTGTCGAAAAAGTGCTACTTTTCGACATAATGGAAATAAAATGAAAAATCCTAAAAAACATGGCCCAAATTGCTCGAAGTTCTCAGGATGTATTGTACCGGGTCTCAACAATAACAGTCCAAACTCGTTGCCTTGGTTACCACCTTTATTGTTTAACCTTCACAAATAAACTTGTCAGATACTGTCACTGACCAAGAATATTCCATCACCTCTCAGTCCCAATTCCAGGCTTATATTCTCAAATAAAAGAATGTATACTACTATAGAACATTCCTGGCCAATGATAGTTGCACAAATCATAAAGTTCTATGGTCCATCCAAGTTACAGAGGCAGTATATATAAATAAAGTCACATGACTGCATTGCGATTGATTACCACGGTCGGACTAATATATGAAATTCTGCAACAAGTCTGCGCGCGATCCTATCTATGCAGGAAACTCGACTGAGGGAAGAGCCGGCCCTGCAATCCACTCGCGGCCTAAACACTTGAGATTTTACGACGGCCAGACCAATAAGAGAAGAGGTCACATCGCGACCACGTGGTGGCCAATGTTTTGATTCACTGCCTCTGTAACTTGGGTATAGTATAGTCAATTTCTAGAAACTTATAGAAGCTCTAAATACATTTTTCGTTACAGTACTAAGAGCACCTCAAAGAGGGTCTTCACAAAAAAAACAGCTTTCTTGCACTGTTTTCCTATTTTGGGCTCAAATTTGAGTTTATTTACTGAACTAGGTAGAGGAAAGTACCCTAATATGAGACCACATTACATTTTATTCTGTATTCTGTCCTATAATATATTATAATGCGTAAACTTACGTCGAGTACATTTAATATACTTAGTCTCTATTTTTACTGCAGTTTATGTAGGATTGCCAAATATTAACAGTTGTTGCTTAAATGAGAATTATGAAGAACAAGTCAAATCTTCAATTTTTAAAATTGGGTCCCTAATATGACACAGTGTCATATCCAGGTTTAACAAAAACACTGCTTGCCACAAAATTTTTTTTTTTTTCAAAAACTTTAAAAAATATCAAACTAACCTAGTATACAACAATTTAGTTACATAACACTTGACACATACGAGACAGTCTAATATTAAGGTTTAACAAAAATACTACTTACCACAAAATAATTTTTATTTCAAAAACATTAAATGGATATCAACTTAACACAGTATACAACTCTTTGATTATATAACACTTAACACTCTATTCCAGTTATTAGGAATAAAAATTGGATGAAGCGAGTCTGCTTATATGAGATATCTCATATCAGGAACACTGGGTTGTCGCATATTAGGAATCCGATGTACATACATATAATAGAATTTATGACTACTCTATATAACTACTCTAATTATAAAATAACTGTTATTCAATATAACAAGCAACAAAAATATATTAAACCCTTACCACGTTATTCAGAATTACACGGTAACCGAAACCCTTTGCACGTACGGTTGAAGTAAACAATGCCGTTCTTAACCTAAAAATTTATATGAGCTAGACCGGCGCCGTCGCAATGATAAAGGCCTGCCAGCTGGCGACGCGAAACGTCACTACGTCATCACAGGGAGGTCGGGAAGTTGCTTTTTGAAGTTGTTTACGTTTAGTTGTCTGGCGATTTTTCTGTTTTAAAGAACGTTTGTTGTGTGTTGGACTGTGTTTTTTAGTAATATAGGACGTGGAGTTTTATTGATAAGGTGGTAAAACAACAGTGGTTAAAGTTCAATTTTAGTTTATAGGTTTTAGGTTGTGTCGATAGTTTCGGACTAATTTAAATCATGCCGTGGACGTGTTCCGTTCCCAACTGTAAGGGAAACTACAAAGGCGGTCCTAAAGTGTCCGCTTTTTCCTCCATAAAGACCCAATTTTAAGGGAAAAGTGGGTTAAGGCCTTCAAAAGAGATTTTGTTCCTACACAGTTTTCCAGGATTTTGGTTTGGACTGTTGGAGGGTGTTATACCTAACAATTTTACGTGATTAAACGTAACCACCTTGGAAATCAGTAAGTTTTATGGTTTTATTTATTCGAATTTAGTTGTATCTAGGCAGGCAAATAAGAAATAATTGGCATTTACGAAAATTTTACCGGTAGATATCTAAATGCACCAAAACCCCTTGAAAATGTGACTTTCACTCTCGTAGATTATTATCCGTGTTGTAAAACCATAAGCTATATATGTAAACAATCATTCTAAAGTGTTTTTTTTACCAAATTTACCAAGTGGACACCTTGAAATTTGAATTTGGCGCCTTAGGCTCACCTCCCTTGGATGACTCATCGCTTTCAGCTGGCGGGCCTTGTTATTGCGACGGTGCCGGCTAGACACTGCACTACATGCGGCGACTTATACCATTAGTGATTGTTTGAGACATTGGCAGCTAGATGGAGACTCTTACTTTGGGAGTTATTGGGGGGTCTCATATTGGGAACTGTCTCATATTAGGGTAGGTACTTTTCTCTATATCCTAATCTTCCCCGCAGACGCGCCCGAGTGCACGCTGACCAAGACCCAGAGGGACGGCAGCCAGGCGCTGCTGTGCACCGCCGTCGCCAATCCCAGGGAGGTGACGTTCATATGGAAGTGGCGGGAGCTGAACGAGACCTTCGAGCAGACCTCCAACGTATATCAGGACGGCCTTGACAGTTACCTCATCCTCGACGGCGGCGTCGACACGTCGAGGCGGTACTACTGCTACGCCAACAACACGGTGGCGATGAGTTCGGCCTGCGAGATGGAGGTTCAAGGTGAATAAATTCGAGTTTGTATGCGTAGGCGGGAAAGTGCAATGCTGTAGGGCTTGTTCGCTTTTAAAGGAAGCCACCGTCTCCATAATGCCTAAATCTGCACTAGCCAGTTGTCGCCAATTGCCAAGGGACGAGGTGGGTTCTTATAAGAGTGAACAAGCTCTACTGTGCCTATTATTTATTACCAAGTGAATCAGATTTCTACTTGTAAGACTTATTATACCTAATAGTAGTTAGAACGAGAACGAATCATCTTTAAATAAATAGGCTTGCAGTTACTGTTCGGTATCTTAATAACTATTAATAGAGCAAAGAATTTTCTTGGTAAGTATAATATTCAATTGCACTGTAGATAATACAAGTAAAATATAATACGAGTGTCTTGTATTTATATAGGTTTAAGAGTAGACACCCTATATATCGAAAACACAACGGTTTTCGTTGAAGTTAGGGATGTGAGTTATCCTAACAAAACTTGGAGAATTTTTTCAAAAGGGGGCTCTAATAGCCATAACTGATAAGCCACTGGAAAATTTACTTGTGCCCAATAATAATAAAATATCTAACTTATGTTAATTTTAAGAAAAAAGTGTAGTTGACAAGGGCAAAATACCAATAAAATGAAGTAATAGAAATCAAAATTGACTTGCGAGTCCTTTAGGGCAATTATTTTGTTCTCATATTCTTTATTAGTGTGAAACTTCAAATCGTTTACTGAAATCCATTAAGTACTTTTTTAGCGTTTTTTACCACTCTACGGGTATATTTTTTGCACGTTTTACACCGATTTTAAACAAAAATTATGCTTTTTTGCTAACTATCCGAAAGCATTTTTTCTTAGATTTAACGGGTAAATTTACCGTAGGCAAAAACAAGTTGATTTTCCCGTAGAGCATCATTTTTTGTTAAAAAAATACGTTAGCTCACTCCCCACCTCCGTCAATGAATAATAATAAAATACTTATTGTACTTAAATTATAGTTATTTCAGCCCTATAGAAATTCTCAAAATTTTAACTCACTTATTTTATAAAATATCAAAAAAATACTTTTAAACCCATAGCAAATCAACAAATGGGGTTTAGAAATATTAGATATTTATGAACCAAAGCAGTGAAGTTCAACTTTTTGTTACTCATGTGAAATTTAGTTGCCGAGGTCTCTGGCCGAGTCAAATAAACCACATAATATGTGAGTCATAAAAAGAACTACAGTCCCGAGGTAAGTATACAGGGTGTTCCTCAACCTATACGCATAAAGTTGGGAAACTGTAGCAGAGGACAAATAATGGCCAATTATCGAAAAAAAAATGCAATAAAATATATTTTGTTTTGGAGATTATATCAATTTATTTCAAATTAAAAACACAGAACTAGAATTTAGTGTAATAAAATAAAAATGAAGTTAGCTCATCATAATAACTGTTCAAAGTTATTTCCTTGATTGTCGATACACAGTTGAGCCCTGCGAATCCATGAAGGCCCCACGTGATCGGCCCGTTTAGTTTTGTTTTTTGTTTTGCCAGTTTCTCTGCCTCGCTGAATCACACGAAAAAAACCTCAATTCCTGGATGTAATCTTTGAGGAAATCTTTGGGCATAAAGATGAGATGTAGCCACTGAATTTTGATGTGCTTCTCCATTATGCTAGTACCATGTCCATAAGTTCTTCGTCTAAGAAACTACGTGCCATACTTTTGTTCTAATCGCGTGAAAATAAACACGAATAGCGTCTTACAGTTAAGACGCCATTGAAGACAGCTAACAACAAAGTACTGCTAAATACCGTACGTGCTATCATGACTTGTTATCTTCTTTTTTTTTTATCTGTAAAAGTTTTTTCACTGTGTCTCCAAAACAAACAATATTTTATTACATGTTTTTTCGATAATTGGCCATTATTTGTCCTCTGCTACAATTTCCCAACTTTATGCGTATAGGTTGAGGAACACCCTGTATATAATTTTTTTAATCGGAAAAAAAATTAAAAATAGTATTTTCAGATAGCTGGAACCTTAAACTAAAAAAAGACACTTTTGATTATCGATAAAATGAACTGTTTTCGAGAAATAACTCTTTTTGTTTTTATTGCATTCGCTAAGCGCCTCAGGATATAAAAATGCTCGGTAAATAATGGCTCACTTCTCAACCTAAGTGTATAATATACTAATTTGTGCCTTTATCGTAAAGGGTTGTTTTCATTTGCCCTTTTCAACGAGTCTTATCTATCGTCCATCGTAGTAAAAAATAATTAAATTACACAAAGTATTTTAAAAGGTATTTAAAAAAAATCGATTTTCAGGGGCGTCCTTTGGGGGCTTGTATCTCCGTAGGTGGAAATTTTATAGGAACTTGTCATGTTATTTTAACGTCTCCTGTATAAATCCCAGACATCGCCCACATATTCTGGGACACCCTGTATAATTACATCATTATCCGGCTAGTAGTAGTGATAAAGTAAAATTGAAACTTGTTATTCCTTTCAGGAAACCTGCCGTGGTACCAACGCATGGACCGCGAGAAACTCATCGTGATAATAGCATCGATAGTGGCTATAGTAATTTGCGTCATCATCATCTGCATAGTGATCATCGTGCTGTGCAGAAGAAAGAGAACGGACGCCAAATGTGAGTTGCTGTCCATAGTTTTCCCGCAGACCCCATATAGCTACAAATATACTAATTTTTAAGTTACCATTGTACCACATAACCTCTATATATTATAGCTTGCTTTTGTGATACACTAACACCCGTTTTTTTTATTTTTCCGCCGTGAACAGACAATAGTTCGTTGGAGATGGAAGAGCGCGAAAAGTAAGTGTGTTTTTAACTACAAAATATTGTGGTGAAGGCTACTATTCTACACTACATAAATAGTGGTGGTGGACCTGTGCAATTAAATTTGTGATAAAATGGTTTGATTTATTTGCATTTTTTTCGTGACAGCATGCAATTGTTTCCGTTACAATTTAAATATTTTCGTTTTCGAAATAAGTATTTGGGATTCGGTTGGGAGTAACGTTGTGAGAGGTAAGACTCGGTTGCTTGTCTGTGTTTTAGGTTTAGCTTGGTTTCCCGCTGTTTGGTTTATTTCTGAGATTGCATATAATTTCCTTGCACATTTTTAGTTTACATTTATCGCAAATTAGAATTGCACATGACAGATGCCTATAGCAAGTAGAGGGGGGAAACGAAGACGGTTATTTGAAACTATAAATTTCTGTCGAAAAACGGTTTTTTTTTCTCTCTTAAAGTTCATGTAATATTGTAGGCCAGTCCCCAGTCCGATATAAAGTCAATGTAAAAAAAATACATTCATTTATACCAGACCAATGATTGGACAAATTTTAACGGTTTCATGAATTGGAAGCGTTGTATTTTATGACCTTCGAGCGGAAGGCATTGGGAAAATCACGAATTGGTAACATTTTTCACCTTTTGCGCTTTTATCTTCTTTTCCGTCACGAAATTGTAAAAAGAATTATAGGGTTATTTTTTATTCTCTATTATAGGTATTATAAAAAGAATTAAAACGACAAAAAGATGGCGACCTATCACAGGTTATAGGTATGTCAGTTTCTGAGATTTAGAATGCCCCATATTTTACCACGTTTAATTAACTCGCTTGTCCTCTTGTTTGTTCATCAAATTTTTCAATCGATTTCAAATTAATTTCCCGATGAACTAGAGACTTGAAACTTTAAACATGGCTCAGAACTTGATGTCAATGCAATATTATTTCACTATACATATACATATGATTATTATGTTATTTGTTATTATAAAAAATATCGATATCAAATAAAAATATTTGACCAGTGGAAATTGATGCACAGATAAGCACATCATAGATGGTAATAAATAATATTGATACCTTCTGTATTTTTTTTTCTAGAAAATAATAACTAAACTGATTGATTTATTATTGATAGGTATGTACAACGATACATAGAAATAGATACATTACTAAAGTTGTTTTGATTCATGATTTTAAAAAGATGTTAGTGTTGGCACATTTAAAGCTTTCCAGTTTTTTTATACGATTTCGGTAATTTTGTAAATATAATCTGGACACTATATTATCTATATTAAATACCTGTGCATAGCGCTGTTTCAAGCGACCGCCTCTGGCGCCACAGGACGAAAAAATCGACAGGGTGGATAATGTTAAAAACACCATTGTTGCAGAATTTTTTATAAAATAAAAGCATGCAAATGAGTGTTACAACGAATTTAACATCCAAAATAAATTAAAAATATTGAGCATGGAAATTTCATGTTATCTCAAACAAATGTATCTATAAAAGCTCTGTTCATATAACAAAACTGCGAAATATTGAACGGAAAGATAATTCGCGACCGTAAAAGAGACGATTCAAAACGTCAGAAACTGATATACTTATAACCACAGAATACCCCCCTGTAACCTATAATAAGTCGCCATTTTTTTCGTCGAGTAGCACCACCCCAGTCAGCACCGTCGCAAGTACAAGGCCCGACAGCTGAAAGCGATGAGTCATCCAAGGGAGGTGGGCCTAAGGCACTAAATTCAAATTTCAAGATGTCAACTTGGCAAATTTGGTAAAAAAATGCCAATTATTTCTTATTTGCGTGCCTAGATACAACTAAATTTGAATGAATAAAACCATAAAACTTACTGATTTTAAGGTGGTTACGTTTAATCATATAAAATTGTTAGTTATAACACACTCCAAACGGTCCAAACCAAAACCACTTTTATCCTTGATGACTGTGTAGGAACAAAATCTCTTTTGATGGCCTTAACCCACGTTTCCCTTAAAATGGGGTCTTTAGGAAGAAAAAAGCGGACACATTAGGACCGCCTTTGTAGTTTCCCTTGCAGTTGGGTACGAAACACGTCCACGGCATGATTTAAATTTGTCCGAAACTATAGACACAACCTAAAACCTATAAACTAAAATTAAATTTTAATCACTTTATTCTGAATCACTGCTGTTTTATCACCGTATTAATAAAACTCCACGTCCTATATTATTAAAAAAACACAGTCCAAAAGACAATAAACACAACAAACGTTCTTTAGAACAGGAAAATCGCCAGACAAGTAAACATATACCACTACGAAAAGCTACCTCCCTGTGATGACGTAGTGAGGTTTCGCGCCAAGGTTGCTATACATATACATATAATTATTATGTTATTTGAAATAAAAATATTTGACTAGTGGAAATTGGTGAACAGATAAGCACATATCATAAGCTGGTAATAAATAATTTTGATACCTTGTGTATTCTTTTTTCTGGAAAATAACAACTAAACTGATTGATATATTATTGATAGGTATGTAGAACGATATACGAGTATAGGAATAGATACATTACCAAAGGCAACTTGTTTTGTCCAATGCATTGAGTAAAAGATCTATATTTATAAATATATATCCTTTACTCAATGTCCAAGGTTACAGATTGGAATGCTTCAAATTCAGATCGGGATGTGACCATTTTTCCAATAATTGGCGTGGAATAAATTAAAGCATTTTTATTTAGGTCTGGGGACTGCCCTAGCGGCACGTTGGACATTATTCTAACGCCTTAATACCCGTACACGCTGTATATTCACGAACCTCCCGACACATGGATCTACCACTAAATTGCCAATTAACCAAGTTGATACTGCCCCCCAAATTCGTCGCTTGACCTCGGCCGTCTTCGCCTCCACCCTCCGCACAACCCGATACGCCACCCCTATCTACCCCCCCCCCCCAAAATAACTAATTGCCCTCCTCAGGTTTCTGTGCTCGCAAAGTCCCGACGTCCTTGGGTTGCCTTTAGTGCCTTGCGGCAGGCTAACGTACTTAGGAAACCCAGGTACGCGCACGCGCGGTCCGTAGGTTTTTGCACGGTATGGTGTTTGGATTTTTGTATGGTATTTGTATAGCACGTGAGCCGTTTGCGAGGTGCGGCAATGCTGCTGAAATGGTACCAAAGGTCGATAAATTGACAGAATCTTGCCAAAAACGTTTTAGAAGATTTAAATATTTACTTTTCCACCTCTCAAGTTTTCAACTTTTAAACAATAAGCAGGGCAATTCAGTCATGATGATGTAAAAAGCTTTTTTCTACTCCTATGCTAGTAACATACTTATTAAGTGACGGTTTAGGTTATAAGTCCATTGTTACGAACACTGACACGTAATGACTGACACGTAATGACTGACACGTAATAAAAGAAAATTACGTATCTGTTCTTAATTAAAACGCAATTATCACGGGTGTCTTGTTAGCGCGGCATCCGAGTCACCATAGCAACTAACCAACATACTAATTGTTGTCTGTCGGATAATCAGAAGTATAGTTTATCTATTATAATAGGTTTTCTTTCGTCGAAGAAAAATTATAATACAAAACTCGAGTTGTAAGCGTATTACATACTCGTGGAATTACAGCACTCGCCGCTGCGCGGCTCGTGCGCAACTTTTCCACTCATACCTAATAAGCTGTTTACAACTCTCGCTATGTAATATACTATAACCACACAGTGATGGGAGGCCTACTAAAAAGGAAAATGCGATTTTGACAAATAACTTTAAAATAACTTTAATACAGTAACTCTACCTACAAAGACAATAGAAAAACCAGCACACCTAATGATAAAATAACAGTCAAAAAATTAATGTAGCCGATTGTTACTAAATTTAGCATACGTACACAATTTTCAATTCTGAACAACTTTCTTTAATAATATTTTGTAATATCTTTTACCAAAACGTCACTTTTTCCCATTTTATTCCAATAAAAAAGGGACACAAATCAAAGGAGGCCTAGGATTTTGAAATTTTGCACAAACACTCAGTTTTTTATTCTGAACAACTTTCTTTAATAACATTACAAAATCAGTATTTACAAAATTTCCAAAGTGTATTTAATTTTTTGAAAGTTAAATTATGTCAAAAATTAGTTTCAAACTAAGCAGGGCGGAGCCACAGAAGCTCAATTTTCAACTCGGATTTTTTTGTCATTTACACCTATAAATTCGCTAATCCTGGGACACACTGTAGAAAAACGGCCTTGATAAAAAGTTTTAATACACATCCGAAAATATTTTTTTTACTTTAGAATTTTTTCATCTCATATTCGTATTTAGCTTTTTTTTTCCACCTATTATTAAATTCTTTACATCATGACCGAATCACCCTGTAGAGTTTAAAATTTACTTGCTGTAAACTCATTTACATACATAGTTAGACAATCTGCAACGTATTCTGTGTACAATTTATCAGATGTTTATTATTAATAATATTCTGCAAAACTAAAGCGAAAATCACAATAATACATCACATGCACGCCTATGGTGGCCTCACCCCAAGGCCTACTGCGCAACTTTCCACATTATTCAGCTGTTCAGAAACGAGATTCATTGTGACTAGATTCCCTGTTTCCTCTGTACTAAAAGAAAAGTTATACAGATACAGGCATTCTAAAACCTATTCAAACTAAATACAAGCGAAACATAAACACAAGTTGTTGCATGGCTAGAGCGTGATACGCACGTGATGGTCTTGCTATTGGCTAGGCGGAAATAATGTCTGACGGGCGAGTGCAGCGAGTCAGTGTTTCTTACAGATGTGTATTGAGTTGCAAGTGGACCTCTTTTTTTTTCCGATATAATTATTTCGCTGTTTATTAATTTTTGGTGCTACG
Source organism: Pseudeuparius sepicola (assembly GCA_963920635.1). Taxonomy (NCBI): domain Eukaryota; kingdom Metazoa; phylum Arthropoda; class Insecta; order Coleoptera; family Anthribidae; genus Pseudeuparius; species Pseudeuparius sepicola. The sequence goes on from OY987302.1 coordinate 9,452,078, forward strand.
ATTTGTGTTAATAGTAGAAATTTGCAGGTAAGAGAATGACTAGGTGTGCCATAAAAGTTTGTTTTTAAAGTTCTTAATACTGGGGCATTTTATTTTAATATTTTATATTATAAAATTCATAGAGATCGTCCTTACTGCGGCCCTGCCTCGTATTAGCCATCAGAATTGTTCACGCGCTTCCATCGTGTAATAAATGTTTAAGCGCTACTTGCATTTAGTTTGAATAGAGTGTAGTTAGGACCAGCTAAGTATAAATATGTACCTAACTACTTCTGTTAAATAGTGGAGTAGGGGTGATTGGTGATTGCGCAGTAGGCCAATATCCATATATTGTACCTTCTCCAGATTTTCAGGTTTACATAATGTGACCCAAAAGTCAACTTTTAAAGGCTATTACATTTTGAAATTCAAAAATAAAAATTTTCGTTCCAGCCTATTGTACATACCTACGTTGCACAATATCTAAGTGTGGAAAAATATGTAAACCATAACAAGGAAGTTTTAAATATTTTGTTTTTAAATAAATTTCGCTCAACCTGTATTCAACCCATTCAACCCTATAAAAATATCGTATGCAAAAAATATATGTACATACTGTTTAAAAAAATGACAAAAATAAGTTGACTGCTCTAGCAACTACTCTAAAACTTGTATTCAAAGACTTTTTCTGTCTGTGTGTCGGATCCCAAATTAGTAGTTACTGCAGTCATCTACCTCTAACCCTAATATACCAGCAAACGGTCCAAGCTACTCGTATTAAGTAGGTATGTTATAGAGTGCAGCTTGAGGCATGCTTATTATGTGGTCCACATGCTCGCTATTAGGATCCCATATTTGAACATATTGGCAATTCAGCTCCCCTTTTTGGTGGTTTTGCAAGGTATACTGCAATTTCCACGTGAAATATAGGTAGAGGATTGCATGTTATGTGTTATAAGTTAAACTACTTATTCCAATCCTATTAGACCGTCAGATAGTGATAGATTTAGGTGCCCCATTTTCGCATACAAGCCTCGAAGAGGGTTGAAAAGTACATCGATGTTGAGTAGAATGAAGGGAAATTTACGAGTGGCGCCTAGGGGTAACATATTATGGAAAATTCGATTTTCCTTAACCTGTTGTCCACATTTTCACGCAAGCTGTGTTCACTAAATGATTAATTAATGGAACCTGGCTTTGGAAAACCAAAGGCTTGAGTATTGCATGTGGCTAAAGGGTTGAAATAAGGGCGTAATTTTTTTCACACAAGACCATCGAAAGTATGAAAATTAACGTAATATGTTCATATGTTATCCCCAGAGGCAACTCGTAAATTTCCCTTCATTCTACTCAACATCGATGTACTTTTTAACTCTCTTAGAGGCTTGCATGCGAAAATGGGGCACTCTCTGGCGGTCTATATGTTTCGTTTACAAGTAAAAGCTAAGATTTTTATTATTAGAATTTCCCGTTCTCTAAACATCTTCGGAAAGTACGTAACTAATCTCCGGGTTGAGGTTTTATTTTATAAACAAATATATAATTGTCATGATTCCAATTTATAGAGCTGCCTAATATATGTAGTTTGAAAACGAAACATTTTCTGTTCTTCTTTCTGTTTATTTCCGTTAACCCCATCCTAACTAGGCGATTTCCCAACGCTCTTTGTTTCATGTTTCCACCGTACCTCGTGGCTTTTTACCTTGATTTTGAAATGAAACGCAGGCCGGACGGTCACTCGCCTGGCAGTGGGGACCAAGCCAAGTGGCCTCTCAAACCGGGTTAGTACGAGCTGAATACGTGGAAAGGGTTGCATCCGTAGTCACGGTTTTCTCATTTTAATGTAATTCGTAATTACCATTAGGTAACGTGAACGTACCAGTGCCTGACACATTGCCTAAACCTGGCACATGTTTTATTTAATTAAAAAATAACCTAATAAGCAAATATTAATCTATTCTATCGAAATGTTTATGTTGGTAGAAATCACAGTTATGAGTTATATACGTTCCTAAGTTAATCGTCCTTGGTTTCTCTATTTTTAATGACTATTGTCAATTTAAAGAGGTTATATTCATTGTGGTTTCTTACCAAAATTGTTTAGTTCAGCGTTGTAATTTAGTGTAGGTAGATTTTTCAACTGTCTTAATTTTTGTGGCTTATACTTCTAAGCATAATAATTTAGAACTATTTTAAGTTTTTGAAGATCTTAGTTGGGGTGTCAGCTACAGGCTTATGTTATGTTTATGCTAATAAGCCAAAACATAGGTGTCAGTCACTGGGAAAAGGACAAGTCATGCAAAAATTATCTCTAAAATCTCTATCAATAAACCGTATAATGGTGTACAAATTTTACGTCAATGGGTTAAATATACAGGGTGTTCCTCAACCTATACGCATAAACTTGGGGAATTGTAGAAGAGGACAAATAATGACCAATTATTATCGAAAAAAAAATGTAATAAAATATTTTTTGTTTTGGAGAAACTGTTTGATGTGATATTCCTAATTGCGCTGAAAGTGTTCTAGTACAGTTTTTCTGCCTCGCTGAACACCCAAAAAACCTCACGTCGTGGATGTAATCTTTGAGCATAAAGATGAGATGCAGCATGCATCCACTGAATTTTGATGTGCTTTTCCATATGCTAGTACCATATGCCTATAAGTTCTTCGTTTGTGAAACTACATACCATACTTTTGTTCTAATCGCGTAAAAATAAACACGAATAGCGTCGTACAGTTAAGATGTCATTGAAGACAGCTAACAACAAAGTACTGCTAAATACCGTACGTGCTGTCACGACTTGTTATCTTCTTAATTTTTTATTATCTGTAAATGTTTTTTCACTGTATCTACGAAACAAAAAATATTTTATTAAATTTTTTTTCGATAATTGGCCATTAAATTGTCCTCTGCTACAATTTCTCAAGTTTATGCGTATAGGTTGAGGAACACCCTGTATATTTCCAATGGCCGACAATCTGTCAGCCATTGGCTATACAATGTGTCAGCTATTGGTCACATTTGGCATTGACCGGCAGACCTCGGAGTACTGTCTTCAAGAGCGTCAGAACGTTTATAGATTTGTCACTATTCAACATTTCTCAGCAATGTCTTCTTCTTGTCGAAAGTGCTGAACACGAGCAATAAGTAACTACTATTACGATCTTTAGAAGTGTACCATGTCAAATTAAATTCAATTATTCAAAATAAGCTCAAAGATGTGTAGTTAAATCTCTATAGAGATTTTATGCCATCTGTTATTTCAGGGGAAGAGAAGAAATAGTATTTTTAGAAAAAAAAAGAGAAAGATAGGGAGAGGAAGAGAGGGAGTGGAAGAGAAGAACAATAAATAGAAACCAGATAGAAAATACCTATTAAATGAGAAAAAAAACAGTTGAAGTTAAAATATTATCATAGAAAAATAAAAGAAATAGGTCATATGAATAAATAACAATTTCCAAAATTGGAAACCCAAAGTTTTCTACTTAAGAATAAGTTACTATATGTACCAGAAATGAGAATGTACGAATAAATAAACATTTCTACATACAATAATCACTTGCATTTCCTTATTAAAAATTGCTGGCAATTTTAATGGGGTGTCAGGTTTTGGGCTTATTAGATAAAGGCTAAGGGTCTAGTCAAAAATCACTATGTCAGCTACTGGAGATCATCAATAAACGCGTCAAATTTGATAAATCGATCCTTAAGGTGTCAGGCACTGTATAACAGTTAAAATTATAATTCCTGGAGGAAAGTAAAACTTTTCGAAATTGCCATCACCACAAAAACTGCTGTAGGTATGGTCAAGGAAAAGATTACCATGTACTTATTTCACTCGAGGTCCATTATGAGAAAACCGTGGTTATTCACTAGCAGAGTTGGATTTCTGGTTATGAGCAATTACACAGCCCTTTTTGTGTCGTGAGAATGTGAAGTAAATGTGCAGTGTGCAGTTAAAATTCTGGTTGCAAATAAGGCCCTCATCGTCAAAAATGCGTTGCCAATTAAGCGAATTTCAAGTGGAATTTTATTTATATTTATTATTAATTATTATTTATATATATATTATATATTATATTTTATACAATTCAAGTCTGCACGTAAGTAGGTGCTTTCAGCAGGGAAGTGAAGGTAGTTCTCTAGTTGTCGTATTTGTTCGCTATATGAATAACGTTGAAGAACTTTTTTTCCTACATTATTATGTTAGTATGTTTCATAAGGATAAAGTACCTTGCTATAGCTGCTTCAGAAAAAGGCATGCTTCGATGAAATATAAACATTTATCTACCAAGTTATAGTCAAAAATTTTCTGTGATATACCTTAAGCTTTATTATCGCAAGTAATATCATAAGGGCATCTAATTTTTCCGAAAAAATCACGTTGCTAAGTAATATTTTAACAAGAAGCATGAGTGCTGGTGGTAACAAAAATCCGAGTCGAAGACGAGGATTTTTGCACCTGCACGAATGCATTTTGTTAAAAAAATATTACTTAGCATTGTGTTTTTTGGATTTTTTTTTCACAGGAAAAATTAGATGCCCGAATGGTATTTGACAAGACTATTTCATGAGTCACAGATTATTCTGCATACACATAGCTTACAAAACACTATTTCATGAGTAACATATTATTTCATGAGTAACAGATTATTCTGCATACACATAGCTTACAAAACACACTACCTATTATACAACAGCTGTTGAGTTTTGCCGCGGGTAAACTCGAAAAAACTCCTGACAGGTGCTGTCATACAGTTTTTCCATTTAGAAACCATTTGTAATTCAAAATTGCGCGTTTGTGATTGGTGGAAATAATTAAGACGAGGGAAATAGTAATCAAAAATCCAACTCTGCCCACCGACCAACCCAAAGAAAAAGTCTAGATAAAAACTCTCGCCAATCCCAAGGTGTCTTAGTGCATGTCAGTAAGATGAATAACGTCAGCATAAGCCAGCTGACGGCCAGGTCGTCTCCGTTCAAAACGACAAGCGTTTCGACGACCACCGCGTACCTCAAATACAGGAGGAACAAAAACAAAGTGTACGCTAGGTTGGAGAGGCTCAGGCAGACGCTAGGATTGAGTAGAAGCTCGGATCATGTGCCCTTTGGGCTCAAAGAGAGCCCAAGTGGAGGTAAAGTATTTTATATAAGATATTATTGCCAATTATTGGTACTACATTTTTTGAAAATCTGACTTGGGGATATGTTCGTGCATGTCTTGTTTACATTATTGCGCCGAAAATCAGGTTTTCCTTAAAAATATCGGAAAAAGTTATTAAGAAAATGTGTTTGTATTGCATTATTGTGCCCCTATGCAAATTTTCAGAAGGATATCACGATGTTCGTTGTTTCTTAATTATTTCTCTTCAAATCGTTTCTCGATATTTTTTCCCACAATTAACCGAAGAAATTTATTTAGTGGTTGCCCTCTTACTAAACCATAACAATACAAATAAATTTCAATGCAAAGTTAAGGAGAAACATGAGATTTTTTAAAATAGCTATTCTGTAAGAATGCAATCTTGGTGCAAAGACTCCTTCATTTTAAGATAAGTTTATTCCCTCGGCCAGTGTTGTAATATTTTTACATCAAAAGTATAAATTTTTTGAAATTCAGTGAAACAGAATTATAAGGTAGAGTTTTGTATCAAATTTTATGGATTCAGTTTCAATTCCAGGAATATGAAGTAAGAAACATGAATATTCTAATATCCTTCTGAAAATTTGAATATGGGCAAAATAATACAATACAAACACATTTTCTTAATTTTTTTTCTTGGATATTTTCAAGGCAAACCTGATTTTTCCCAATTTTTTATTTTAAATGTAAAATTTGACAGGCATGGGCTGTAACGTCACGACCTTCTTCAGGTGCAATAGTGTAAACAAGACACGTGCCACATATTCCAAAATCAGATTTTCAAAAAATAGAATAATACAAAATTTTCCCATTTGGTGCAAACTTCATGGCTTTAAAATAGAAGCGTAGAAGGAAAATAGAAGCTTGTAAGAGCCACACCAATGTTTTATTTTTATTGCACTCGAAATTCCAGATTTTAAAGTCGAAGTCCGGCTTTAAAGTCGAAATTCCGACTTTAAATTCGAAATTCCGACTCTGAACTCGAAATTTCGATTTTGAAAGTCGAAATTCGACATTAAACTCGAAATTCCAACTTTGAACTCAAAGTTTCGACTTCGACTTCTAAAGTAGAATTTTGAATCTAAAAGTTGGACTTCGAAATTGAAAGTCGGACTTCGACTTTCAAAGTCGAAATTAAAAGTCGAAACTTTGAGTTCAAAGTCGAATTTCCAATTTTATAGTCAAAATTTCGAGTTCAAAGTCTAAATTTCGAGTTCAATACAAATAAAATAATGGTGTAGCCCCTCTACGCTTCCATAGATATTTAGCATGTACCTATTTGGTATTTTAATCCGTAACTGTTTGAATATTTAAATACATTTCTGTAATATTTTTTGACGTTTTATCCCTCTCCATAGATAAAGGATTTATATATAAGGATCCCTCTCTTATCTGACAGACTAATTTAAAACATATCACTTTTGAAATAATTCGAGAGTAACCATGAAAACGCATCATACACACCGAACACTATATTGTCAGCGTTGTTTGTTCTCGAAAGAAAAAAATATTTCTTTCGTTTTTGTTTTCGTTTTCAAAGAAGTATAATAGACCGGAAGATAGTGACAGATTTTTGGACGTGATTTTACTCAGTATGCCTTTCGTATATTCTTACAATAATAAGGTATAAATCAGAGAGACATCCTGGGTTCTTCATATGGAAACGTGAGTTTTCATTTATTAGAAAAATATGCGTTTTGATATGATTTGAGTCATATAAAATAATGAAGCTCAAAATAGAAAACTCGTCAGAAACCATATGCATACCGTTAGGGTGGGTCCAAAGGGCTATTATTGCCACGTGATCTTGTATTTTAATAATTAATTTTTCCACGTTTCTGAACAGGCTGCCAATGAGAAGTATGTAAGTTCTTGTCATAAAACTGCTGAAGAAAAGATGACATATCGTTTCCGCATGTCCAAGTACACTTTACATCGAATATATGTAGATATCGTTCAAACGATTAAATAACATTCAATTTAAACTGTACTTGGACATGCACAAACGGTATGCCATCCTGTTTTCAGCTGTTTCGTAACAAGGACTTGCATACTTCTCATTGGCAGCCTGTTCAAAGACATGGAAAAATTAATTATTGCCTGTGCGTATGGTTTTCCGAGGATTTTTTTATTTTGAACTTCATTATAAAACACATGGCATCCTGACAAAATCATATCAAAACGCATATTTTTCGAATAAATGAAAACTCAGTTTTTCATATGAAGAACCCAGGATCACTCTCATCTCTGATTCATAATAATGATAATAATATATTACCGAAATTGATATAAATTTTTTATTCTTTCTGTCATTCATCTAGCAGCTCCTCTACTTGCAAGTAGAATTTTTGCAGTTAGATTAGATACTTTGACAAATTGTTTTTTATCTTCACTGCGAAATTACAACCTTAATTAGGTAAAGTATGCTGCTTTTTTTAATTTATTTTGATGTTTATTTCTCGATTATGATTTTATTTTTGCTTTTGTGTTTTGCATGAAGTTGTGACATTTAAGAAGTTCAGGCCCTCGTCACCAACAATTGTGGAGCAAGAAATTGTCAATCCGAGGAAACGGAAAAAACCTGGATTCGGTAGGTTTGCATGTGTTTGTACTTATCTCGTTTATAGGTTCACTGCTTTGTTGTACGATTTTATGTTTCGATGAAGTAGATAGTTTTATGTTATAGTATTTAGGTACGTTGAAGAGTCAGTAGAGACTACTACAATTAGTAACTTTTTAACACTGTTTAAGATGAGATAAACGAAAAGCCATTATTGAACATCGCTTTTTTTGAGTGTTTAGACAAACTTTTCGCTATGTTGAAAAATAACGGAAACTATGCTATAAGGTCCTACACAACTCGAAAATTACTGCGAAATTAATAATAATTGATAATAACAATTATTGCTGAGTAGTTACCAATGGTGCACACTTTATTTTGATCACTCTGTATATTATAAAATTTATACTGGTTAGCAGAGCTGGTAAAAGGCAAAAATATTTGCATTTGGTTCGAAAAATTGCGAAAATTAACATTGATTTCGCTTTCTAATTTTTTTAGAGTACCCAAATGTTGATTTATATTACTTATAGGTATTATTTTTTACAGAAAATATTGTTTGATTTTTCATATATTTAACATATTATATTTAGAAGTACTTTGCGGACTTTAGGGTCTTGTATTGAAAACGTACTTCCACCATAAAACTTTTACAAAAGCTACATTAATGCGGTTTGACCAAATGTGTTTGAATTGATAATAAATGAAGACAAGATTTATTAGGAATTTAGTTATTTTGTGCTAAAAATTAAAAATGAAATATAAAATGGATATCTGGAATTTTTTGGGAAAAATAAAAAAATAGAAGTAGGTACGTGTAAAGTTTCCACTCAAAATATAGGGTGTTTCTAAATTATTATGGTGCCAACGTACTGACAGGTAGAAAATGTCACATTGAACAAAAAGTTTCCTATAAATATGCTTAATAAGAAAGTTGCAGGGTAATAAAGGTACAAGTTATGCAATTCAAATGAAACTTGGCGCAGTCCTTTAATCGCTGAAGTGCAACAATTTAGTGTAAAAACCATCACCTACAGGGAGCGTATACTCGTTTCATAACGATAAAATCAACCATATGCGTTGAAATTGGCAACATGTTCCCAAACAACAACTCCAAAATTCTAAAAATAAAATTTTCACCTACCGCATTTAAATCCTACAGGTGAATTGTACGTTCAAAATTAAGAAAAAATGCTGATTGGAAAACATCATTCGTTTTCTTGAAATCTAGTGTCAAAATTTTGCCGAGTTCAATCCGCTCCATTTTGGAAGCAAAAAATTTGTGGTACATCGTTTATAGGAAATTTTTTCTGACATTAAATGTTACAATAATTATTATAATAATTTCAACGAAAACGGTTGATTTTATCGTTGCGGAACGAGAGTAATCTTTTGTTGAAAAAGGAAAAGATGCGCTAAAATGATGAAACTGCAAGACTAAAAAGATAACCTCAAAAAAGTTATGAGTATAACACCCGTTTTGCTACCCCATCTCTCCGCTTCTGGACGATGGGACCAACAAATTGTTTTTACACGAAATTATTGCACTTCACCGACTAAAGGACTGCACCAAGTTTCATTTCAATTGCATAACATCTGTAGAAATATGTTTTCTTGAAATCCGCAGTGAAGTGTCTCAAAATAATCATTATAAGCTCAGAAATCGGCACTGAAATAGTCCAAGTAGACGTTGGTGAGATGTAAACATCAAACGTCAGACGCGGAGCCATCGCCCGTCAAAAGTGACCAAATATTCAAAAACCGACCAATAAAGGCCCATTTAACGTTTCGTACACATTGCGAAATTGTTACCTATAGCAGCGGAATCTTTCAGTATAAATATTTTAGTAGGTTTGAATATAAATCTATTTTTCATGGAAGCTGCACAACAGGCAGCAGTTTATGGAGTTTCCGTTGGGAAGCGTCATGCCTCGTAATACTTGACCTAGATAGAGGGATCGTCAAAGTCAAGCAACGCCGCGCGCAGTCGGTTCATGGGCGGGTGATCCCTTATGATCATTTTTTTGGCTAATAAAACATTTTCTTTTCCGATTTCAAAAAAATATACCTATACAATATGTACCTCTGGACTGAAGTTCTTCTTATGACTCATGTGGAATTTATTTGCCGAGGCCTCTGGCCGAGGCAAAAAAAGTTGAACTTCAGTGCCTTGGTACATAAAGAACTGTTTTCAAATTGTACCTTTATCAGCCTGAACTTTTTATTGTGCACTTTTGAACAACCCATGTAAGAGAAAGATCGCACCTAAAGTACAAGACCCTTTAAACGGAAATTTATTTTTTGGGGCATTATTAGTATATTTATTATTCTACTTTCACGAACGGTTATACTTTTCCGAAGGGTCCTTACTTTGGAAGTTAATGGCTGATGAGGCCTCATCGCGTAAAGTTCCCGTTCGCGCCATTAAAAAGTCCGAAATTTTTTAATTGACCCACAAGCCCCCGACTGCGCTAATGGGCGGTGAGTGCCGTGCCGTAAATAAAGCCTTTTATGTCGTGTTAAAACTTCGACGGAGGGGCAGAGGGATAAAGGAAATCCAGGCCGTCGCCGCGCCGATGCAGGCCCTAATACACTTTATTATTCCTGCTTGGGAATTCTTTCTGGAGTTTCCTGGGAATTTTTAATAATCGGAAGCGCCTGCTGAGGTAATTAGACTGGAAGACGGCGGCGGCGGGTAACTTTTCTCTTTTGGCTTCGTAAGAATCGTAAGTAATAAGAGGCAGTCTAAGAATTGTTTGGACAATTAGAATTATTACAGAGGATATTTCCAACTAAACTAAAAACATTTTTGCAAATAAACCTTCAACTACGCCACTTCCCAAGAACTCAATATCAGAAATAACAGTCACCTATTCTGTCGCAAAAATAGGAAATTACCAGTGGAACTAAAATGATGGTAGTGACGTCACAGCGTGTTCAAATAAATATTAGGATACCGATTCTGAAAAAAAAACTCGCAGGGAGTGAGGTCGTGAAATAAGGTGAACAAAAATTTCCTGTAAACATGAATGAATAAACCGTTAGTTTTCGAGATACAGAAATAAATTATTATTTTCATATTTTATTTGTTTTATATCTGTAACAACTTAAAACACAATGTTTGCGCAGTAATAGTTTTGCAAGGCAGACGAAGTAACCATTTATATTTGTCAGTGGCGTGCGTGGGATGCCTTTTTTAAACATAATATCTACGCCAATGGCTTTTAAAAATGTGGTTAAATTTTTAATATACAGTGTCTCACATAAGAGTGAAACAACTCTATAACTTCTTTAATTCTTAATCGACCAGTACAAAATTTTTACCAAAGGTAGATGGCATTGTTGCCTACTTATTTCCAAGAAATTAGTTGCCTACTCCAAAGTCGGAGCCACCTGCGATGCCACAATCGAGGCTAAAAATCCGAAAATCATATTAGGAATTTTTTTTTTTTTCAAAAAAATGTACAAGAAATTGTTGTTCAGAATCGATTCAGAACCCTAAATCCAAAATTTTGTCAAAATCAAAAAATATTAATTTAAAAAAATTAAATTCCAAAAACAGCAATTTAATAATTTTCTGCGTTTAGAAAAGTGTGCCATGGAAGTTTTGAAGGCAAGTTGTTTTCATAAAGTAATTATTTTAAAATAAAAGCTACAAAACAAATTTTAAAAATTTAAATTTTAAATTTTTACTTTAATTTTATTTATTTAATATTTTTTTATTTTTAACTTTTGCTAGTAAATTTTTTTGAAAAAAAAAACCGCCTAATATGACTTTTGGATTTTTAGCCTCGTTTGTGGCATCGCAGGTGGCTTTGACTTTGGAGTAGGCAACTAATTTTTTGGAAATAACTAGGCAACAATGCCATCTAACTTTGGTAAAAATTTCGTTCTGGTTGGTTAAAAATTAAAGAAGTTATAGGGTTGTTTCACTCTTAAGTGAGACACTCTATTTCCATAAAAAAATATTTCTCCAAAAGCCCATATTTAAGTAATATTGTATACGTACAGAGTGTCTCACTACTTAATAGTATAAAATTGTATAAAATTGTATAGAACAGACTATCATAACCCATTTTTAATAACTTTCAAATTTCATTGTAGGTGTGTTATAAAGTTTAGATATAAATTACACAAAAATAGAAAAACCTTTACCCTGCCTAAACAGCCTAACTGAAAATTTGACAGATAGGTAACAGTAAACATTTTTCCACGGTTGTTTCATTGTCTCACCGCCCAAAGCCTACTTGTTGAAAGGGCGTGCTGCCAATAATTAATTATAGACATGAAATCATAAAAGCTATTAGTAATTGATATCTACTTAAGTAAATCATTAAGTGTTATATATTTTTGGAATGGTAATTTTTTGCTCTATTAAAAAATGCAAAAATATACTGAGTGTTCTATTTAAAAAATAATATTTTTTATCCGCAACTCTTAAACCATTGACTAGAAAAAAAATGTAGTAGCAGCATTGGATTCTACGTAAAAAAGTGCTTTCAGAATGTTTTTACAGGAACACAAAATTTTCAACCCGAAAAAAGTTACGGCTACTTTTCGAAAACGCACATTTTCGAAAAACGCCCTGTAACTCAAGCCTCAGACACCGATATCATCAGTTTTCGTCTATCTCCGTCAAAAATAGGAGTTTCCCTTTAAAAGTGTCCAATTTGGCCCACCCTGTACATGTACCTATTTGTAATCATTGGTGAATTCAAATGGACAGTTTTAAGTCAACATCTCTTTATTCCAGAAATAAAAAATAGAATATGAAAATAATTAATATAAACGCTCTGTATCTAAATTGCAAAAGTTTGTCTATAAGAAGACCGGACACCCGCCATATAATATTTTGTAATGTCGTTCTGGTTTACTAATCATTCCTTTACGTTTATTTGTAGCACCCAACCAGTTCTCTGCAGGAGATAGGACGAACTCTACATCCGTCCCGGTCAGTGGAGGAGGCCCGGGTATGGGGGCTCTAGGGTTGGGGGACCACCCTGACGACAAAGGCTTCTACGAGAACCTGCCATTCCATGGTATCCAGAACCCCCCAAATAAAGTAAGGCCCATCGATTTCGCATTTGCAGTTTAAGTTATCTTCTAAGAAAGCATTCTCACAAAGACGTCACTAAACTGCCCCGTCAGTTGTGAAAATGCCATTATTGTGCTTGGCTTGCTTCGTGTCGTTTTGCCTCCTTTTGTTTGCATGGTTTTCATTTTTATTTGCAGCCGATATCCATAATAGCTCCCTTTAACCAGGCCAGCGTGCCCAGCTTTTCGTCCACCAAGTCCCTTCTACCTCTGAACCAAAGAAACAACGTACCTTTTACTTTCCAAAGGACCAACATAAAGACAAACGCCGTAAAGAGAAACCAGTCGTTTCACGGATTTCAGAACACTTTCAACCAACCACCGCATCCACTTTTTCCTCATTTGCCGATGTTTCATTTCTCGAAAAACTTTAGTAACCCGTATTTGACGCAAGGGGCGCAACAGAACCCAAATTTGAAATTTTCCACCAATTTCGCACCGTTGATATTTTCGCAATTACCATCAAATTTAAGTCAGGTAAACGGAAACAACACTATTTCTGGATTCTCCATTCAAAATCCAAGCTATCACAATCCAAACTTTAAAAAACCAAGTGAAAGTCATTTTTCTAATAACCCGTTCAATGCCACCACTAAGAGAGTGGTTGGAAGACACGAAAATAAATTTGACTTTAGACGCTCTGCGGCAGGAATAAACAACGATGCACAAATAAAAAGTGGAAGAAAATCAAAGAAAGCTATCATTTCAGACAAGCATTTCGGTTCATTAGAAATCAAGAAGCACAAATGTTATTCGCCCATATTTTACTCAATGCGTTGCAAAAAACATGCCAAGAGACGCCCCATAATCTACGCTTTACCAAAAAAATGTTTTAATAAATCAAAACCAGCCGAAAGCACCGACACCATCCCCACGATAACTGATGGTTTCCAAAATTTGACCGATAGCATTCAAATATCAGAACAAAATCCAAAAAGTGCTGAAAAGAATACCTCACATACTTTACCAACCCCTGCTCCAAGATGTAAAAAGCACCGCGAAACAATATACGCTAACATATCAACCGCGTTACGTAAGAAACAATCTATGAACGAAGCAGACACTTCAACCGAAAGTGCTCAAAATGTACACGATGTTTCAATCACAGAAGCTCAGGTCCACGTCTCAAGCACTGATAGCAAAACCAAAGAAAACCCAAATAACAAAGAAAACGAACTACCAAACGCTACCTCGCCAAAGTTTGTCTCCTCAACACCCAAACCAAAGAACATGCACCTGATCAACCTGTCACCCACGGGTATGAAAAACTCACCAACACTGAAGGTCAGTCCGAATTTCGTCAAGCCGAAAACGGAGAGTCCGAAAGGTGCGTTGTCACTCCAGATCCAAGCCAAACTCAAAGCTTCCCCAGTCCAAAGTCCCTCTGATAATCCTGCCACCTCGATACTGACCAAAAAAGAAGAGGAGCTTCCCGACCCCGTAAAGGTGGTACCTCAAATGCCTATCATAGACCCACAGGCTAAGAGGAGTCCTAGTAGACCCGCTCCTATCGCAGCTAGACCAGAGCAGGTTTGTTTTTTTATTATTTTTTTTAAGTTGCTGCTTCAAGGACCCAGAGTTGATGTTGCAAGTGTTTAATGTTTAAGCATACGAAAAGAACACAAAATGGCCCACACGCGGGAGAGTTGTGAAATGTTAAAAAATAGCACTGACTGAAGAACAACTTGTTATCAAAGCAACCTTGCAACATAAACTTATAAAATCAACACCTAACCTTACTAAACCACCGCCTAACACAACTAACCGTCTTGCAGAACGCCTTTTACACCCTAACAACCCCCCACTACAAGCAGGCGGCGGTGCCGCCCCAGTACTCCGCAACAATACCACACCAGAAGCACACCAAGATCATCCCGCGGGCCCTGTTCCAAGAGCAACTCCCCAAAAGCAAGTCGTTCTCCTCCAAGTCGAAGAAGAACAAGCACTTCCAGATACCGCTCCAGAAGTGCCACAGTTTCAAGTTCCAAACGGCCGAGAGCTACTTCCAGCCGATCAAGAACATCCACGAGCAGAACCTGATGCGGAACGGGTACGCCTCCGATTGCACGTCCGGGAATAACCGGAACGGCAGGGCGAAGCAGAAGACGAAAGGGCCGCTGATCCTGACGAGACCGGCAGAGTATAGGGAGCAGTTCCCCGAGGACGTGCAGAGTTCGGTGAGGTTGCAGTACCCGCAGCCGGTCGTAGGGGGCCAGGCGAGGCCGAACGGCGTGGTCTACGCGGACCTGGACATGCCGCCCGACGGGAAGAAGAACCCCTCCGCCCAGGAGCAGGGTTCGGCCAAGCCGAAAAGCCAGAAGAAGCAGAAGACTGAATACGCCACGCTGCAGTTCAACGACGTGGGTCAGGAGATCGACGTCTAACGCAGATTTAGGGATTTTTTTACTATGTAGCTGTTAAGGTTAGTTGGGGAGCAAAGTTTTTATACAGGGTGTAACTAAACTGATGGTCAAAAATGAAACCACGTATTCTTGGAGTCAGAATAAGGGCACTTCTTCATATATTTTTTTCTCCTACGGGCCATAGTTTTTTTTTATACAGAGCGTAGAAGTTTGGAGAAAAATACACATATTTCTTAGTATTTGTAGAAGTATACGAGATATTTTCTTCAAACTTGGCGTGTCACATGAGCATGTTCGAAATGACCGCCGTCTCTTTCAATACACGCAACTATGCGTTTCCGCATGTTTATTATTGCCATAGCAAAAGTGCATATCAGTCAATTCTTCAAATGAAAATATAATTTTTCAAAATATTGATACTAAGGTGCAAAGTTGGCAGCCAAATGATTCAAATAATGCCAAGTTTAATTGACATCCACAGATTGTTAGATTTATTCTTAAAGTGACTTTTTTGTTGCAGCATTGCCGTTCTTTGAAAATAATTAAAAAACGGCTGAGAATATGAAAAAATACTAAGAGATACTTTTTGTTAACCATTGAATTTACCATTCAAAACAAATTTAAAAAATGCGATTATACAGGGTATTCATATTTTTCTGAACTAATTAATTTTAATAACACCCTGTATCTCCGCAACTAGGGGCCTCACAAGCTTCATATCAACCTTAAATTTGACAACTCATCCGCTCATGTGACAAGCCAAGTTTGAAGAAAATATCTCGTATACTTCTAGAGATACTAAGAAATATGTGTATTTTTCTCCAAACTTCTACGCTCTGTATAAAAAAAACTATGGCCCGTAGGAGAAAAAAATATATGAAAAAGTGCCCTTATTTTGACTCCAAGAATACGTGGTTTCATTTTTGACCATCAGTTAGTTACACCCTGTATTATCCATGTTGAGTGACAGAAAAATATTCGAGCATTCAAAATTAATCGGGGACTAAGACAATTTTAACTTTCTTGTATGCAGTGGTTATCCGATCTTTCACTTAGATACGAAGAATGTATATTTTCTCTTAGTAGAGCCAAAAAACAACGTGAATTATTTTCTGTCACTCAAAGGCTCGCCCACGAAAATAATAAACTCCCCCTACAACCAGTCCTTTTGAGATTTTTCAGTTTGTTTATTAACTTTTTAACACAAATATTAATATCATTAACCGCATGCTTCATGCATAATAATAATTCGCAGCATTTCTACTAACAGCGGTTTAAGGAAACATATACAAATATCTTTCAAAAGCACTAGAGGTAGGGGGGTTATTTAACAAAATTTGTGATGTCAGTATTTTCACAACATTCATAACCAAATTTGTGTTTTAGACTAATGGGACAACCAAACCTGCTAGTGATACATATATTTTCTAAGGTAAAGTTCAATTTTTAGATTTTTGAAAAGGAAAATTTTGATGGAGCATAACAT
This sequence comes from Pseudeuparius sepicola, assembly GCA_963920635.1. NCBI lineage: Eukaryota > Metazoa > Arthropoda > Insecta > Coleoptera > Anthribidae > Pseudeuparius > Pseudeuparius sepicola. The sequence continues at coordinate 9,468,707 of OY987302.1, forward strand.
TTCACTAGGTCCAAATTTTTCTCCCTATCGATGATGACGTATTAGTGGACAGTTATAAAAATACTATGTTAGCTTCTAACTTTGCTGAACTCCTTTTCTATTTTTCTGGTCAATCCAGAAATCTCTTATAACGAGCAACGTATGAGAATGTATGAACTATTTTTGTTTCACAAATTTTTGTGTTTACCTATACGAGGTGAGTTTTTGGCCCGTATACAAATTTTAACTAGAGATAGAGTGGGATGTTTAAAAAAATGTAAAAAATGGTGTAAAGGGCCTCCGAGTTCTGTATAAAATAAAGCGAAAATGTATGCCAAGTACGTTAATAACGTGCGCTTACGATACAGACTTTTCGGTTTCTGCCGTTTTTTAACAATTTTATCGCCGAATAAAACTGAAATGTATCTCTAATACGTCATCCGATAGAGATAGGTGAATTTTGTAGTCGCTAGTTGGCAGGCGTGATTTTTAGCCGCCAGGAGCGGCATTAGAAATTTATCGTGCGAGAAAACGGGCGATTCTGGGTGAAAAACGGTCGTCCGCAGTGCAGAGCATTAAGCTCATGCCGTTTGATCGCGAGGATGATATTGATGCGTTTGCTAACAGGCCATTTGCTGACTGCATTTTTTTAGAAAAACAATACCAATAACACGTAATGCTGACGCTGACAAATGACATGGCTGTGCTTTGTCATTTGTCACAAATTATTAATATAAAGTGTGAATCTGTGAGTTACAAGTAATGACAATGTTTGGCCAAACGTTGGATGAAAGGGTCTGAACGAAGAGCCAATGTAATTCTTAAATAAAAATGAGGAAATTTTTTGCTGTTTCATGCAGATTACTTTTCATCGTAATTGGTTCTTCTACAGGCCACTGCTTCCGCTTCGATGGCCTACCCTCTACAATTTTCTGAAATTTGTTTCTTGCAATTTCAGGGATGTTTTCAGATTTAACATTAAAACCGGTAACCGTAATTTACCTACTATACTAAAATCGAGCAATTCTTACGCCTGGCGTAAATAAAAGCACGTGTTCAAAGTCATTCCGCGAAATAAGGCGATTTTGGTCAATAGGCCATAAAATATCAGCGCGCCTGGCAACAGGGACGTACTCGATCGCAAAAGTGTATTTACGCGGTTTTATCTTGTTGTTTTCAGCTATTTAGACACTGCCACAAATAATTTTATCGATGTTTTGAACTATTTTAATTAAGACAATGATATTTTTCTTAAATATTTTGATGTAAACAATAATTATTGTAAAACTAAAATTAAATAAACGTCATGCCTGAGTGCGACTCTGGCGAATATCTCAACGATTGTGCTCTTGTTTACGCCAGGCGTAAGAGTTGCTCGATTTTAGTATAGATAGGAACTCGTCTTGTTAGTCTTAGCAATCTTCTTGGCTGTCATTTTCTTCACCTCTTCAAAATCCACCAAGAACGTCCTTTAGAAAGCTTATTATAAACTTTATATCATATCTATTTTCGATTTTCTAGCATAGGGTGCCACCGTTGCTATAGCCTGTTTTTCCAAGATGGAATCAATAGGTCTGCCTTTGAATAAAGAACCACAGGACCCTATACTGAGGTTATGTGGTTGTTGTATATAAAAATCGTTTAAAATCGGTGTTAAGGAACAACCACAAGCCGCACAGGTCATATTGTCTTTTTTGCCTCGCACAATATTTACAAACGATAAACTAATACACTTATAAGTTCTTAATAATAATAATAACGTAATTTAGAAAATAATTATTTAAAAATTAATTAATTTTTGAAATTTTCCCGTTTCATTGCCGTACCCCGTATACTAATTTTATATTATTTTTATTTCATCATTGAAGAGAAGTAGAAGTAAAGGAATAATAGAAGATTTCATATTGCCAATACCACAGACTTATAATATAGGTCTGTGCCAATACCAAGCAACCTCCAGGCATTGAGTAAATAATAATAATAATTCTCACCCTCACAATACTCCAAACTAGGAGTACCCCAGAAGCAACCACATGCTTGTGCGGGGGAGTCCCAATATTTGGTATTTAGGTTGTTTTTATAACATAAACAGTAAAGGATATATATTCTATAGATATATTATATATTCTTATATATATCTAAGGATATATATTCTATATATCTATAGAATATATATCCTTTACTCAATGGTACTATGAATAAAAATACATCCAGGTTTAAAAAGGTGTTTAAAAACAGAATTCAACAATATTCAAAGTCAAAACCCAAAGATTGGTAACAATCGTCAACTATCAAACGTCATCTGACTAGCCTCGAGGCCAACGATAAAGACAGGCCATGGCGCTAACGCATAATCGCGTAGTCACGTGACCAACTTAGTCATATATAATAAAAGTCATTTTTGGAGATAAGTAGAAAAAACTAATTTCTTAACAATTTGGCGAGTTTTCTTTCATCTATTACATTATTGGTTTTGTGCATACAGGCTCTCTCTAATGTTTTTTTCAAAAATTTCAACCTGCCTCAGCTGTTTTGGGCTGAGAGTTAAACGGCACTGCACTCAAATACTTTTGCACACTCTCGAAAATTGTTGGGACAGCTCTTTCCTTTAGCTTAGGTGATATTCTCCTCCCACAACACATTTGTCCACATTAATTGTTTCACTTTCTTGAAAATGTGTTAGCCACACATACTTAAGGGTTTTTTTAAAAATTAAATCTCAGTTGGAATTTGACGAATCCATTTTTGGCGCAAATTTTCATCCCGAGGCAAAGCAAATGTTATGGTGAGATTTTTTTCCTGGCTTTTGTAATATGTATAAATATAATATAAACAGTCCCAATGTTTGGTATTTAGGTTGATTTTACGAAATAAAAATGAAAACTCACCTCAGTATACTGTAAATATTGACGAGGTCTCAGTTGATCGGCAGCGTGAAAGGCCGAATAGGAACCGTATCAAGGCGTGGGTCGACAACGAAAATCCTCGAGTACGTTACAACACTGATTTATTTCGCACAAGGTGAATGGTGAATACAAAATACACAAACTTCCAGCCACCAGCACCATCTGAACTCGCGGAGAAGTTCACCCGTCTGTGTCTCAGGCTCCACTAGTCCACTGTCCACTCCGGGGGGAGAACTCCCCTTACAGCGCTCACGCGTCGGCGCGAGCATCACCAATACTCCTGGACGGCACGGCTTCCACCCAGAGGCCATAATAACACCTGGGCGGTTCCCCTCCGCCAGGACACACGCGCACTAGACACAAACTTGTTTCTAAAATATAAACTAAGACGTTTAAAAACACTTTAAACGTTTAAAACTTCTCAAAACCCAAGGCTGCCGCTTTCAGTTATGTGACAAATGACATGTAACGTCGGACTAAGTTGGTCACGTGATTTTTGTGCGCCATGGCCTGTCTTTATCGTAGGCCTCGACTGGCCTCCAGTGAGATAATAATGACGTGGAATGTGGCCGTTTCCGGCGCGTACTTTATTACAATTAAAATACGTAGGGCTCCCTCCTGTGGTTCTATATTCAAAGATATGTTCCGGCAGAATTTCAAACCAGTTTAACACTGTCGGGAGCATGCATAATTTTATTTTGACGTTCCAAAAACGAAGGCACTCATTACCCTGTCAGTTTCAAACTGATTTCAAACGGTTTGAAGTTCTGCCGAAACGTTCCTAACAAAAAAATTTGCACGTGATCACGATTACATCGGCCTGTAGATAACGCGGGCGCCGCCTGATTACGTGGGCACCGCGCGGAGCGGCTTGTTTACGTTTATTCCGTCTTTCTGTGGTCTCCGGGATAGTTCCATATTGTCATTTTCCGATGTCGTTCCAGGCCTACCGGCCGGACCCCTGCGATCTCGACTACGCAGACGCCGACTACCGTAGCGTGTACGCCTACGGCCCGATCAACTACAAGGCGGCGTCGGTCTACGCCGCGATGAAGAGGAACAGGCAGGCCAACAATCGCCTGGAGGAGGTCGACGACAAGCAGGACCTGCTGTGACGCGGACACGGGTTGACGAGGCTCTAGGGCAAGCTGGGGAAACATCTTTCGACGGTTTTGAATGAGGTCGTCTGCAGTTGGTTTTGGTCTTGAACCGGAAGCAACTACAGAGTTCAGAAATGGTACCATAGGGGAACAAACTTATTAATTTTAGAGTTTTCTAAAAAAATCTACTCCAGAATAAAAGCAACTTTTACATTTATGTACTTCGAGTTTCTTATTTGCAACGTTACTTTTTGTCAATAGCATATACGTACTTAACTGTTGTTTTCAATGGTGTATCACTTTCAACTCAAACTTAAAGATATAAAAAAATTATGCTTCTTTGTAAATTCTAAATATATCTTATTATTATTATTGAAAACCTATTATACTTAGGTATAAAAAATAAAAAAAAACGCGGATGTGAAGTACAGGGTGATCCAAACTCGACGCCCCAGGCCTACAGCGGGAACACGAAAACTCAAAATAAAATTTCGAAAAGGGGTTCTTAAATGGGACATACTAAGGTCAAATTTTGACCGAAAATTACTTTTTTTGATGTTTGGGAAAATGGCCGCTGTGACGTCATCGATATTATTTTCCCAGAAACATACCAGTTTTTCTCTATATATTGAAAGTCCTTATCATTCTCAACAACTTTTATAGAAATAAATTTTCTGCATCTTTTGTCTTTTCAAATCTACAGGGTTAAATATGTAAAAAACCATGGAATTTTTTCTAATCATTTTTCAAAATCTAGGTAGCTATGGAAACAATTGATAGTCAGAAATTATTTAAGAGTATGTTAGGGTGCCCTGCGCACCCTTAAATTTATTCAACTGGAATATTTATTAAATTTCTGAATTGTGCTTGTTACTAACTTCTTTGTTATTATTGTTTGTTACAAAAAAAATTTTTAAAACACCCTAACACTCTTAAATAATTTCTGACTATCAATTGTTTTTTCTAATAATTAGAAAAAATTCCATGTTTTTTTACATATTTGACCCTGTAGATTTGGAACGACAAAAGATACAGAAAATTTCTTTTTATAAAAGTTGTTGAGAATGATAAGGACGTTCAATATATAGAGAAAAACTGGTATGTTTCTGGGAAAATAATATCGATGACGTCACAGCGGCCATTTTCCCAAACATCAAAAAAGCTCATTTTCGGTCAAAATTGGACCTTAGTATGTCCCATTTAAGAACCCCTTTTCGAAATTTGTACATATAATTTTGTAAGTATACAGTGTGGCCCGTTTGTAATGGAGACACCTCTGTAAATTTTTATTTTTTATCCCAATTTAGCCGGTTTTTTTCTAAGGGTAGGTCATAAAATCTCTATTTTGGCGCAAAGTTTCAGGTCTTAATCTCAATTTTCAAGGCCTACTACGAATTTTTCCAGCATAAAAATACGAAAATCATTTAGCGATTTTTTTATTTAAAATCTGATACCACAGCATTGATCAGGATACCCCAAAACTCCCATATACTAAATTTGAATAAAAAATATAAATGGAGTTCCATTCTGCAGGTTGTCAAAGTTGAGCAAAATGAGAATTTCATAGGCATCTGGCAAGTCAAGTGTGCCCTGGAATCCCCTCAAAATAGTTGAATAGTCAACAGGACGGCTCAAAGTATTGGTGTGCAAAGATCCAATACAAAAATATACAGGGAATTTATATAAAATATAAAATCCATTTACGGGAAAAATATTTTTTTAAATTATCAGCAGAATTCTTGTTACGCCATATTTTTTGATGAAATGTAGTACATATCAGTAGTAGTACATGTACTCGGTTTTAGCAGAAAAAAAACGCTAAACAAATTCTCGAAATTTAGCCTAAAAAGATGGTCAAATTAAGTAGGCCTTGATTTTTGTAGTAGAAATCTGTCAACTTGTCACAAAACACAGTTTTTTGAGACCTAAAATCTAAAAAAAGTTCATCAAAATCGGAACAAAAGTAACAAGTTTACAGAGGTGTCTCCATTCAAAAATATTGAATTTTTTGGAAATGGCCCAGAGAAAAATACCCTGTATATTTTTGTATTGGATCTTTGCACACCAACACTTTTAGCCTTCTTGTTGAGCATTCAACTATTTTGAGGGGATTCCATGGCACACTTGACTTGCCAGATGCCTTTGAAATTCCCATTTTGCTCAACTTTGACAACCTGCAGAATGGAACTTCCTTTACACTTTTTATTCGAATTTAGTATACCTATGGGGGTCTTGAGGTGTCCTGATTAACGCTGTGGCGTCCGACTTTAAATAAAAAAATCGATAATTGATTTTCGTCTTTTTTTACTACAAAAAAAATTCGTAGTAGGCCTTGAGAATTGAGATTAAGACCTGAAACTTCGCGCCAAAATAAAATAGTTTTTGGTGACCTACCCTTAAGAAACGGATAAATTCGGAAAAAGATAAAAATTTTAGAGAGGTGTCTCTATTCTAAACGGGCCACACTGTATATTTATGAGTATTCAATATTAAAATTTATTTTGGGCGGTTTATAGTACCTACATACTCTATCAATCATTACAAAAGCAAGAAAGATGTTTGCACTACGGCAATTATTTATAGGTATTGTTGCGATTTGTTGATAGTTTCATTATCTCTGTTAATGAAAAATTAAATTTTCGTGATTTCCCACAAATACATGACCGAAATCTACAATTTGTTTATGTATTTGAGGGACCTATATTAATTTATTGTCATCACGATAATAAATTTTTCATATGTTTATTTATAAAAATCAATCCATATGGTCCAGCAGGTGGTTATATACTTACCTACTACGACCGGAAGTTACAGTGTTGATAATACCATAATTTTATAAATAATTGTACATAACTAATTACCTTCTGTTTTAATGTCTAAAGGCATATCTAACATAAATTCGAATTTAAATGGTTCTTGTACTTATCAACATTATTCTTACGTTATTTGCAAAATTTATAAAAATGTTAGATTATTCTGTTACATTATTTTAAATAACAGAAGCATCTGCCAGATTCTGTTCTTTAAAATTTGAGGTAGGTTTCGTCTTTGTCCCATTTAAGTTTATCTTGCCAAAAATTTAGTTTTGCTAAGTTATTTTACTAATTAATATTATTTAAGGTTTTGCACAAATTTTTAAACCCACTTTCTGACGCACGTTTTTTTATGAATGACATTTTTTATATTCCAATACATATTTTTAATCAACTTGATGGTTACTGTTCGATCTAACTTAAATCATATTTCCAAATGAAACAGTTAATTTGGTGCCAAAAAAAATTCGTGAAAGGAGACGTCCATTTGTAAAATAAGAAAAACATTATGGTGTGGTGCTGCGAAGTATATTAAAGTTTTGGACTATTAAATGATAAATTTTAGTACATGCAGTAACTTTTAGATGATGATAATTGTATAGTAACGACATTATTCTACTAAATATCTCTGTAACATCTTGTAGATATGTAAATTATTACGAGAACGTAGCCTTTGAGCTATTTAATAAAAAATCTTATCTTACAACAGCATTTCACTTAAATCTCCTTTGGTCATATTATTCCCTCACTCAACGCTTTAGTGTACTTCCTCGAAAATTGGCTCGTCGGTAAATTTTAATGAACTTAAAGGTAAAAAGTGCTCAAAAATCAAAATTTCGTTGGCCCCTTGCTTGAGAAAGGGAGCTGGTACATATGCAAAATGCTGAGGCCCTAGCAAGCAATGCCTTGCTAACACAAAACTATTGACTACAACAAATCCCTTTCTCCATCCTCTTAAATCTATGTACGTATCATTTGGTTCCTGCGAAATATTGAGTTTAGCCTTGTACAGATTAGGCCCTGTTGAGTTTTCAAACTTTTTCCAACCATTTAGCGAACGCATCCAGTTCTTCTTGAATTCCAATGGAATTATCTTCCAGTTGGACAAGATTTCATCGTTGATTAAAACATTTCCTTGCCACAAGCCCTTGTGTTGATTAAACTGATGTAATTTTCCATAGTTTACTCTTCCCCAATTCTCCACAACTAAGTCTAACGTGACATTTTGCAGCTCTTTTTTATTATTTAAATTTAAGGTGGAATCTTTTAACCTCCAATACCCGAACTCGTCTAAATCTGATTGATTTTCCAGAATCTTCGATTGTAGCACACCGTTGATTAAAACTAAGACAGTATCACAAACTCTACCTTCAATTTTTAAAGTAGCATCCGGTGGAATATTTACGTTTTCTTTCCTATACACAATATAGCCGTAACTCTGCCCAGATTTGTTATTTATGTCCAAGAGTTCCATTGGCAATGGTTTCTCGTTATCTATTGAATACGGAGTTTGGGAAATGAGGTCGCTAAGAGATAACTGTGACTCAATTTCAATTTCTGGATATGCTACAATTTTAACTGGATCGGGCAAGTCGGGTTGTTTCAGTTGAACATTGCTATACTTTTTTGTGAGTTTTACAAGTTCTTCAAATTTGTCTGTGTATTTTCCTGACTCAGAGATTGGAGCGTCATAGTCATAACTTGTTATGTCTGGTTGATACCCTGAAACTGTGTTTTAAGAAAACATTTATACTTTTTACAAAACTAACTAACCCCCATTATCACTTGTAGAATCAATTAGATTGGCACCATTCATGAAACCCCAGTTGGTGCCACCAAGCATCATATACAGATTAAAAGACGAATTAAATCCAAGAATTTCTCTCAAAACTTCGGCAAATTTTTCAGCGGATCTGGTGTGGTGCTTTTCAGTCCAATGGTCAAACCACCCTGTCCAGTACTCCATAACCATTAGTGGTTTATTTTGTTGGAATTCTTTAAGCAATGCGAGTTCAAAGATTGGACGTTCTTGAAAGTTTGCTGTAGCTGTAAAATATATTATATTTATAAACAATTAAGGAAATAGTAGGTATTATCAATTTTATGGTACCTAAGACGTCTGGCAATGTCCCAGAGAATCCATTAGAAGGAGTGTCAGATGTAAAGAGAAGCTCAACAACTCCATTTTCTTCCTGTAAAATTTTCTTTAAGGTTTTCAAGTATTCCGTGTCTATTGGTTTTCCCGTTTCTTTCACATTTCCGTATTCATTCTCTATTTGAACAGCTACTATTGGACCACCTGAAAATTCCAAATGTAGTTACGCTCCTTTAGAAAAAATTATTACGTAGGTACCCACTAAGAAAATATAAGTTTCCGCAAAGTTGCAAGAACAATCCAAAGAAAAGTGTAAAGTTGCTTACAGTGGCACTGGGAGCTATTCTAAACATTTCAGCAAAGTTATAATCTCCACCACAAAACATTGCAATGTAAAGTTGCATTACAACAGGAGCTTTCTAAAATGTTCCAGCGATACGTCTTGTAATGTTCTAGCAACATTGCAATAAAGTTTAGTAGACTCGCCCAGAAATGTCTTGGGTCAGTTCCAGCGAGCTTTATGCAACTTCCTGGCAAATTCGTAAAAATCATGCTTACCAGGTGTATGCAACCTTCTAGGAACTTCCCCAGAAATATACTTACCAAGTTCATGCAACTTTGTGGGGAAATGGTTGAAACTTTCAGAAATAATTACAAGAAACTTTCCAAGAATATCGCTTATCAATGAAGTAAAATAACGGGTATTTCAGCCAAAATCATGTGTTATTTATTCTTTACAATGAACCAAGCTTTCGGCCATATATTTGGCCTTCGTCAGGGCTAAAATAGTGTTTGTTAAAATATATTATTGAGCAAGTTATTTATATACTTACTATAAATAAGTAAATAAATAAATAACTCTTACTCAATAATATATCAAACACTATTTTAGCCCTAACGAAGGCCAAAAATATGGCCGAAAGCTTGGTTCATTATAAATAATAAATAACACATGATTTTGACTGAAATACCCGTTATTTCACTTCATTGATATATAAATACAGCCGTTACTAAAGAAGATCTATTATAATATCGCTTATACTCGTATTTTCCAAAATATTTGTTAAAAAATAGATGCGTTGGCGGATCAATTCAGAACCAGTTCGGAACTAGCAACTGCCAATGTGATCGGTTCAAAGGAATTCTAAAATATGAATTTACCATTCACGTTGGCAGTTACTAGCTCCAAACTGATTCTGAATTGACCCTCAAACTGCAACAACAAACACGTCAAATTTTTAGCTCTGGCTAGCGGCCTTAGATTGAGTCACCTTTTTTGCAAGAAATAACACACAAAAATTTTAACAAGTATATTTAAAAATTTGTCACACAATAAGCAGTGGTTGTTAATTGAGCACGAGAAATATAAAAAAATATATCAATGACCTCAAGTTGATCGTGGGAATTTTAAAACTGTAACATTTTTGACGATTTTTATAATAATAAAAGAGTGTTACCCTCCTTCTTTGGTTTGAACTGTCAGCAGGCTTAGCAGGATCTTCTTTGCTTGGTTTGCTTCGGTTTTCCTGATGTTTTCCGGTGTTGGGAGCTCCCTCGACCAAAACCAATGTGCAACGTGCAGTGTGCTCTTCACAGGTCTTGTCCTTACTGTTGTGCTTGCAGCTCGTGAGGTAGGGTACCTATATGGGAAAACAAGAGAGAAAAAATATCACCAAAAATGTGTTATTAAATCGAGGCAAAATTTGATATTTGAAAACTATTTTACTGTGTAAAAATCTTTAGTAAATTTTAGCAAACACCAATGAGTGAAATTAATTTATTATTCTTTCAAATATCAAAAATTAATTAGTGACGTAATAAATTGTAAATGCAAAACCTATAGACATGGTGCTCCATTGTTAAAATGCCCTTTATTTTGACTCCCAAGATTAAATATATCCATACTACTCTAAAAACATGCTACAAAGACAGAAAGTCAACCATCAACCAACTATACACCCGATGATTCCCGGTTATAGTTCCTCCAGAATCACACTTGAATGTTTTTTCTTGTTTGGGGGCGCCGGAAGCATCGGAACCTCACCTGAAGACTCGGGGGATGGTCTAACGACGCCAGCCTCCGAGCCCAGAGTCGAAATAAGTTCGCTACGGCTTGACAAAAAGGGGCAATTTCTGACAATCTCGCGACATTTTCGGAATAATTGAATGGAGCGCTTAGATTGTGATTAGTTCTGGGCGTCAAGCGTTTAAAACAAACCTGTCTATAGGTTCTGACGTCATTGGAATAAATAAATAAAAATCGAACTATCAAACTGTACCACCTGAACAATATAAATTATGTTCTCTATACAGGTAGTTCAAGCAGCTTACCTTGTCGTCGGTGATTGCCATTGTGGAAGGGAACACTAAACTATAAACTATTATTCCCACGCACAAACGAAACACATAATACAAAAATAATGGCGATGGCGACGATGGCGTCATGGTGACTCCTCTCGAACGTTCGAGAATTCGGATTCGGCGTCGGCGACCGGCGCGACCTCTAGACGGCAACCGCCGAAAACGCGCGCAGGCTTCGCCAGATTTCTCCAGAAATTACTCTATTTTCAAATTATCACAAAAAATATAATAAAGTCTTTGCTATTTAAACGTCAGTAGTGAGTCAAAGCGGGTACGAGTCCAAAATGGCCGCCAAGGTCGTCGTTGTTGCGAAGTCGCGATGGGGTGTTCAAGGTCAAGGGGCGTGGCTAGAATAGCTTCAAGGTTAATTTCCGAGAACCGCTTCAAGGTTTCTGGGAATTGATGTACAAGGTCAAGGAGTGTGGTTTCCTAGAATAGCTTCAAGGTTAATTTCCGAGAATCGCTTCAAGGTTAATTTCTGGGAATTGAAGGGGGGCGTGGTTAGAATAGCTTCAAGGTTTCCGCGCTTCAAGGTTGAATCGCTTCAAGGAGGCTTAGAGGTCAAAGTGTGTGGCTTCTGGGAATTTGGGTGGGAAGGCATTTCCATTAGCCCCACCCCTCTAGCTTTGATAAAAGACAGAGTTTGCTGTTTGGAGTTTCAGTAGCCGAAGATGGCTTGCAGCAAAATGGATTTGGAAACCATCAACAAAGTTGGTTGCTTGTCTCAGAAACCGACGGTAAAGTTAGTGGAATTGGATGAAGGCGTGCCGATGAAAATTCTCTCGGGCAAGGTGGTGCAAACGACGTTCGGGGAGACCATTTTGCTGGAGTTGGAGGAGAGTGTCGTTTTCCTGCCGAACAGAGTGACACAGGCGTTCAAACCGTGCCTCGAACATTTTTCCAGTGAAAAATACGCGTTGGTTTACAAAGGACAAGTGGATATGGGAAAAAACAAGGCCAATCAGTTTGAAATATGGTCATTGGGGGAATAGAAAATTAACATGGAATTCTTCAAATAGTAATTTGTGTTATAATCTTGTATTAGTCATAAAACGTACTTAATAAAGGAATATAAAAGCGTCATGCTTGTGTTTGAAAATATCTCATTATTTTTAATAAAGGTTTAAACATCAGCCAGTCTTTTATTATGAGAAATGATAAACTGTTGTAAATAAAACAAATAATTCAAATTCCAATATTTATTTGCTGTAAATAAACAACAATGGTATGACTCACAACTGGATCAAGCGATCCATAATTCGATAGCAATGAAAGACAGCAACGTACTCTGTTTAAAACGTGAAATAATCATAATCATAAATAGCGGTTATGAGTCATCAGTTGCAAGGTCTAAATTGAAAATTATACTACCTTAAATATTTACAGCCTACGTGCCAGTGTTTTAAACTTTATTTAAATTAAAATTAAGAGTTATCCAGCGCAGACCTCGATGATTCGATGTTTGGCGGTGAATTAAAGCGGGTCTGCAATAAAGTCGTTTCATTATACGAAATTATTCTTTATACAGCATTTATATAAACACACTTTCCCGAGGTTCGTTTAAGTGAAATCTTAACGCGCTCGGATATAAATGCGGTAAACAGTTGAATAAATTCAAGGAAAATAAATTGGAACTTATAAATATATTTTCATGTAAAGACCTGCATTCAGTCTAATGTTATCATTCACAGGAGACGGTTTGGTTAATACCCTTATCAGTAATCTACCAGTTGAATTGCACGTTCCTGGATACCAATATTGCGGACCTGGAACTAAGCTAAACAAGAGATTAGCTAGGGGAGACCCTGGCATAAACCCTCTCGACGCTGCATGCAAGGAACACGACATAGAATATTCGAAATCTTCCTCTTTAGAGGATCGACATAAAGCCGATCGAGTGTTAGAAAATAAAGCTTGGCAAAGAGTTAAGTCTAAGGACGCAAAACTAGGTGAAAAGGCAGCTGCTTGGTTTGTTACTACAACAATGAAAACTAAACGCAAGTTAGGTATGGGTTTAAAAAAATCGTTCAAACGCGATATAGTGAAAAAGGTTGAAAAATCATTGAAAAAATCATTTAACGGAAATCAACTTAATAATGAAAAAGGAATTAAGAAAACCACACTAGCTGCAATTAAAGCGGCACGTTTAGCAGTTAAAAAAGTAGGTGGAAAGAATAAAGTGCGAATCCCCAGAATAATTCCTTTTGAGGCGAGCGGTGGGTTTCTTCCTTTGATTCCAATCCTAGGTGCTTTGGGAGCTCTTGGATCAGTGGCAGGTGGTGCTAGCGCAATTGCTAAAACAGTTATCGCTGCGAAAGATATGCAGAAAAAGATGGAAGAACAAAAACGTCATAACAAAGCGATGGAAGCAATCGGATCGGGGCTTTACTTGAGAAAAAACAAGCGAGGCTTTGGTTTATTTTTAAGGAAACAAAAAAACTCCCAGTGAAGCTACCCAAGAGACCATTAACTAACGTTGACCTCGAAAAATTTGCCGGGAAATTAAAGTTGTCATATTTTAGAGGTGTATTCATGAGAGATGCACTTCCAAGCAAACCACATGCTTATGAATCGGCAATTATTAATTTAGATGTTAAAAACAATAGAGGCACTCACTGGGTAGCATATAAGAAAGATAATAATATTGTTGAATACTTTGATAGTTTCGGTAACTTAAAACCACCGACGGAACTTGTTAAATATTTAGGAAAAGTTAAGATTGTATATAATAACGATGCATATCAAAAATTTAATGAAATAAATTGTGGACATCTTTGTCTCGAATTTCTTTATAAAAAGAGCTGACCGACTTAAAACTATTAGTCATGTCGTTGTTATTCACGTTGAAAGGCTACAACTCTGTGCTCTCGGTTGATTACAATAATTCCATTTATTTAGACCCAACTTTACAATACGGGCTAGCGTTGCTCGGGTTTTATTCATATAATACGATACCGAATATTGAGGCACCGAATAATAAATTTTATTTAATCGATCAAGCAAACGAATTGAAAGTTTTAGAAATACCCACAGGATCTTACGAAATTGCTGCCATAGAGACAGCGATAATTAAAATTTTAAGAAATCTTAACGAAATACCCGATTTTTCATTGAAAGCCAATACTAATACTCTACAGTGTGAAATATACAGCGATAAATATACGATTGATTTTCGACCAAAAGATTCGATTGCAACATTGCTCGGATATTCCAATCGTTTACTACCCCCACTAAGTGTCCACGCATCAGATTTACCGGTGAATATCGTCAAAACCAGAACAATACATATTGATAGCAATTTAACCTCTGGAGCGTACTATAACAATAGACCTACTCATACTATTTACGAGTTTTCTCCTGAATGTAATCCGGGGGACGCCATAGACGAAACCCCCAGAAACCTACTTTACTTACCTGTCACTAAACGGGAAATAAATAATATAACCTTATCGATTTTGGATCAAAATTTTCAGTTAGTAAATTTCCGTGGAGAAGAAATAATTGTGAGATTAGAAGTAAAACCTTTGTAATGGGTCTCGTTTTCGGTGAGGGTCTCACATATAAAAGTGAGTTAAACCACTTTATAAACACACTCTCGTCTGAACCTCACAAGCGTCAACCTCGCAACCTGACGCCTACACCTAAAAGCATAAATATTTTAAAGTCGCTCGGATATAATGTCGTTGGCACCAAATGTATTCGACGTGTATCAAAGTCCAAAGTATGATGAGTCAATCCAACGCATAGAAAGCCGTACTTACTATCCTTTCGTCAAGTCTTTTATGAATAATGACATCATTGAAATAACAATTAACCAGGGAGATGCTTGGTTGTTAATGTATGACGCCGCAATTTTTATTAAAGGAGAAATAAAACCTACACAAGGAGAAGGCACTTGTGAATTAGTTAATAATGCCGCGGCTTTCTTCTTCGACTCTATATCTTACGAACTTAACGGACAAGAAGTAGATTCTGTGAGGGACCCCGGCATTTTAAGCAGTATCAGAGCGTATCTTTGCTACAACCCCACTGATGAAAAGCGCACCTCAAGTTGGTTGTACCCCGGGAAAAAAACTATTTTGAATAGAGATTCAACGTTTAGTGTTAGAGTTCCACTTAAACACCTGTTTGGCATCTTTAACGATTACCAACATGCAATTTCTGGTAAACAAACAATACGGTTAACTAGAGCTCGAAATGACAAAAACTCTATATTGCTGGAACAAACACCTGGTACAACTCCAGATCTAACGGTTGAAGTAGCCATTACTAACATCGAGCTGAAAGTAAAACATATAATACCAAACGATAAAATTAAGTATAACTTATTGCAAGCCCTTAAGAGTAATAAACCCATCTTGATACCGTTTCGTAAATGGGAGTTACATGAATTACCTAATCTGACCGTAAATGCAACCAAAGAAATATGGTCCGTTAAAACCTCTGCCACAGTAGAAAGCCCAAGGTTTGTTATTGTTGGCTTTCAGACCGACCGCAAAGAAAATTCAAAAACCGACCCGACATACTTTGATCATGTAAATATTTCCGACGTACGCCTTATAATAAACGGTGAATACTTTCCGTTTGAACGCTTGCGGCAAGATTTCAATAGGGATTACTTGGAAGTTTACAATAATTACAGAGACTTCTACCCAAGCTTTATGAATACACGCGATAAAAGTCCACTACTTAATTATGCTGACTTCAAAGACCGGGCGACGCTGTTCGTTATCGACTGCTCACGTCGCAATGAAACAATTAAAATGAGCACTGTTGATGTTAAATTGGATATTGAGAGCTCTCAAGGATTTCCAGATAAGACCCGTGCATATTGCATCATTATTCATGATAGAGTTGTGGAGTATTTGCCCTTGAGCGAAACTGTAAGAAGCTATATGATGTAAACAGATCCCGGATATAAATGCAGGGACATCAGCACCATACCAACAGTTTTATTCGAGAACTAAGTTAAGATGAAGATTGCTGTAATAGATATTCAAGGTTTCATGGTGGAGAATGAGTTTTATCCCAAGGAATTGACAATTAAAATTAATGGACAAGTGATGCATATGGTTATAGCCCCCCCAAAAAGTTTTATGTCTCTTAACAATTTAAATAAGAGGCACGTGCGAGTTATAGAAGAAAATTTTCTGGGGATAAAATATTCAAGCGGACATGTTGAGTACAATAAATTGGTTGAAATACTGCAAACTACTCTACTATATGTCCACATAGTTTACGTGAAGGGACATCAAAAAGAACGTTTTCTACGTGAAATAATCAACAATAAAGTGGTTGATGTTGGAAATTTGCAAAACAATTGGATAGAGGTGCCGCTGTTTGAAAAAGACATTCCGATGTGCCTCCACCACAATGAAAATAAAAAATGGATGTGTAGCTTTAGGAATTGTGAAAAATTATATTCTTGGTTAGAAAAATACTTAATCGATTACTAAAAGTTGTAAGTTTTTACTTAAATAAAGGCCTTTATTTGCATTTTGTTGTTTGATTCCTATAAAAGAGAGAGAAAACTTAAGTAGGTCACACTTTTGAAAATGATGTTGAGTGCAGAATACCTGTTACTTCATTCTCTGATTATCAATAACATAATATACGTCTATAAACCGTTTGACGTAAACGATGTTGCTATTTGTATGGATGATTCATTAAATTGCATTTCATTAACTCCTACAACTACCACTGATGAAGTTGTAATGACAAAGATACCAAGTAATATCAAACAGTATAAACTTCGAATGATATTTGAAAATGGTACAGTTGCTGATACAGAGTGGGTTACACCAATTTCTAAAATGTTAAATGAACAAGTTACAACAGGTCAATCCCTAGAAAGCGTGGTTTATTTTATTGCCGCATGTTCCTCACTCTTGATTTTAAAATGGATGATTAAATTAATCCATAAGTTGGTGGAAAATCAATGGATTAAAAAGCTAACATCAGTTATGGAGCTATAGTATTTGTGTAGTCTTAACACATAATAAAGTTATGAAAATAAAGTAGTTTCATTTTTGTCAGCAATATTTTCACCGGTATTCTGGCGGTCATTCCTTGAAAATAACTAAACATCTTATAAAAGCGCGCCGACGTGAGAGATCACATCAACATTCTCAGGGTTAGCCATCTGTGTTTTTTAAACATCGAAATTCTCTCAGACTAAACATCTTATAAAAGCGCGCCGACGTGAGAGATCACATCAACATTCTCAGGGTTAGCCATCTGTGTGTTTTTTAAACATCGAAATTCTCTCAGACTAAACATCTTATAAAAGCGCGCCGACGTGAGAGATCACATCAACATTCTCAGGGTTAGCCATCTGTGTGTTTTTTAAACATTCAACTGACGAGCTGAAATTTTGTCTCAAAAACATTCTCAGGGTTAGCCATCTGCGTTTTGTAAACATTGAAATCAACGATTTTGCATGCCCGAGGAGTAGGAATTCTGGTTAGCTCCACCTACTTGCACATGCGCAGCAAGCCTTCAAGGAGATAAGCCCAGCCCCTTTGTGGGAACCACGCCTGCGCGTTTAGACGAGGAAAGCGTATGCACTATGTGGATTGGCTTCTCGACTGGTTTTTGGGTGTCTCTCAAGAATAAGACAATATAAACAATTTTTCTAATATATATTTTGTTCTCAATAGAAATTTCTTCAGTTCAGTTCTCTAACTTAACATTAGTCATTTCTGAAGTGAAAAAACTTGACATCATGCAGTGCAGTGGGGCTAATATACTCCAAGACATTATCATAACGGTAAGTTGAATGAAAAATATTATTTTTTAATTATTTTGATGGTTTTCTCGTTGAGAAGATGAATTTTTATTGGTTATTAATTTGACAGAGAGTTAATTTTGTCAAATACATCAAATTATGTTCGACTTTAACTGCAATTAATCTATTGTAGATCACTATGGATCTTCTTTCTTTGTTTTAACTTAAACTATAATTATAAATGAAAAATGCAATACTTCACAGTTTATACGTAAACAATATATCAGTAGTGTGGAAACTAGTAAAAATGAGCTCTCTGTATTCTGTTCTTCTCTGTAATGAAATGCAAAATAATTTTAAAAAGTTTAAAAAAATTAAAGGTGAAAAATATGCTCATATTAATGATTTCTCTCTTTGTTACAGCCCTTGAACCAGAACAATGGTTCAACGGTCGATTTGTTCACCCTGCTAGGAGGGCAACAAACAACACAACCTGAACCTCAACCCGAACCTCAGCCAGCTCCATCAACGAAGAATCCATCACCAGCAAGGAGTGGCAAAGGCAAAGGCAAGGGAAAAAATATGGCCCTTTTAGAAGCAACGAGGGTGGAGGACGACAACATAAGTTGCATCAGCGAGGCATCAGCTCGATGTAACGAGGAAGATTTCTTCACCACACAAGAAATCAGGGGGCAAAGCCCAATGGCATATTTGCTAAAAATTAATAAGCAAGCAAATGTGTTCTGTAAAAGGAAGAACGGGGACATCAAGGTGCAGAGGAATTCTCTTCGCGAACAGCTTGCAAAGGTGGATGTGAGGAAGAAAAAAATTCTGCAAGAAATGGAAAGATTAACACGAGAAGAATCTGAAAACAACAACCTAATGAAGAAATTTCAAGAATTTTTTGAGTGTAATTTTTAGTTTTACATGTATTATAGTTATATTTTAATATACATATAATTTACCAATTTGATCATCATTTCTTAACCTAAAACACACATTTTGAAACTTAAATCTCATTAAAAAAGAATTCAAGTGATCAGTGTCTAAGCAAAAACAACATTTTGAAACTTTCATACTATCTGAAAGGAAGTGATAAGAAAAGAAAAGGTAAGTATACACATTCATTTTCTTTATACATGATACAGGGGAAAAAAACAACACTCACTTTTTAATAGTTTTTATTAAATTCAAATTAATATTAGCAATTTTCTTACTTATCTCATACATTTTAATTTCATGCTTTAAATCATCTAGAGATTTCAAATATATTTGAAGTTTCCTTCGATGGTACATATTCAACAGTCTAATCTCGGAAGTTTTCATTCTTCCAGGGAAAATTCAAAATTCGTGGTTCTACCTTCTGTTGGCCCAAGGCTTATTAAAAACACCTTCTGTCCACGCTCAATTTCCCTATTTATTTCTATAATCTGTTGCGTAGTGAATTTGTCTGTAAATCTTTGCGGTAGCACAGTGTAAAATGTAAAAAATTCCACAGAAACTCTTTCTGTATACTGTGTGCAAACTCTTCTAAACGATAATACTTGAAGCTCGCATCCAATTTCTATACGTCGAGCCTTCATGAATGGTTTAATCAACGATTTCTGATTTAGCTGATTAAAGAACGTCTCCATTTTAAGACGCAAAACTCACTGGAGAAATAAATGAACTCGTTAATGTATTTCAACTTGAATAAAGCAGTGGGGGAAAACTCTACTATTTAAGTTATAACCTTCTCAGTTTTGTCTCATTGCTTTGTCATACTCACACATCTTAAAATGTCAGCAGAAATCGGGACGGTAAGTGATGACATTATTAAAACGCTTGAAAAAGTGTTTACGCTTATTAATAATTCTGATGATGCTACTTTAGCACATTGGAAAAAAATAATAAATGTAAACATCCGGTTAGTTCATAAAGCATTGAAAAAGGCTGACTGTAATCATGGCACTCGGATTAAATTGCAAACGAACTTGAGTCATTTGAAACGATTTAAAGTGTACTTAAAAAAATTACAACATGTTGGAACAGGTCAACGTAAGCGGGAAAGTAGAAGTGATAGGGTGAAGTGGGAGGATATAAAATCAATTTTTAATAATCGTATACGCACGGGTGTTATAATTAATTTAAAGCACATAGATATTCTGCAGTTTTTTAAAGACGCGTTTTTTGTTTTTAAGACTCGCATTAATAGGATCTTAAGATCATTCAATATAATTAAAGTAAATGCTGTCTTTTGTGGGGAATTTATTAAAAAGTCTGGTGATCAGGAGATACTTGAGAATAAGTATTTTAATACAAACAATGAAATAATCGATCAAGGAACACAGTTAAAACAATGGTTTGAAAGCAATATTATTGAAAAAATTTTAGCTGCCATTGAGTCCTTCGAACATCAGGAGTCCGGTTGGACTCTTCACAGAATCTTAAGTTTGGAAGTTAACATAAACAAGGTAGAGATGGGAAACGGTGGTAGATCTTACATAAACCTCCCAGAATCAATACAATCTAAACAGGCTTGTATTAACATTCAAAATGATGATAATCTTTGTTTTGCTTGGAGTGTTGTATCAGCTCTATATCCACCTGTTGGAAGACCACACCGTACATCCTCATATCCCCACCCTTCGACCGTTTTAAACCTAGATGGCCTTGAATTTCCTATAACTCTAAGCCAAATAGCAAAATTCGAAAAACTGAATAATATATCGGTAAATGTGTATGTTCTAGAGTTAGTGTCAAATGAAGACAAATCAAGCTCTTTTATAACTTCTCCGGCTCGTTTAACTAAAAACAAAATGGAAAAACATGCTAATTTACTTCTAGTTCAGGATACATATTTTCCGAAAGTCGGTGAGCATGAAGCTCTCCCTATCGATGAATCATCAACCGAAATCAATTATCATTACTGTTGGGTTAAAAATTTATCGAGATTAATAGCATCCCAAACTAATAAACATAAAGGTAGGATGTTTGTTTGTGATAGATGTTTAAATTATTACTCATCCCAAGAAAAATTAAATGAACACATTGAATATTGTCAAGACATAAACAACTGCAAAGTATCATTTCCGAAAAATAAGTATATTGAATTTAAAAATTATATCCATAAGGAAAAAGTACCATTTATTATTTATGCTGATTTTGAATCAATTCTAAAACCTTATGATGAATCACAGTGTTTAAATACTGCTAAATATCAGAAACATGAAGCTTTTAGCGCAGGCTACTATTTTAAATGTGATTATGACGATACATTATCTTTTTATAAGAGTTATCGTGGTATTGATTGCATGACTTGGTTTGCAAATGAAATGGAAAATATAGCACTCTCTGTTGCTTCAAAGTTAAAAAATAATGAGCCAATGAGTGAATCTATAAGTTTAAAAAATGCAAGTGCTACGTGTCACATATGTGAAAAACCGTTTAATTCTAACGATATAATAGTACGTGACCATGATCATATGACATCACGTTTTCGCGGATACGCCCACCAAGCGTGTAACTTAAATTACAGAAACTCCTTTGTAGTACCCATAGTATTTCATAACTTTAGTGGGTACGACAGTCATTTTATTATAAGAGATCTTGCTAAAAAGCATAATGTGACATTGCTTCCAATAAACAAGGAAAAATATATTAGTTTTACAGTTTCTGATACCGATACTGAAGTTAAATTTAGATTCATCGACTCCTTTAAATTTTTAGGCTTCTCTTTGGATACATTAGCATCGTCTCTCAATAAAGGGGACTTTATTAATACCCAAAAGGAATTTAGTGATGTATCTTCAAACAATCTAGATCTGTTAACCAAAAAGGGGATATTTTGTTATGATTATATCGATAACATAAATAAACTTAATGAAAAGTGTTTACCACCAGTCGAGCAATTCTATAGCAAGTTAAACGATACTCACATTAGTCAAAGCGATTACAGACATGCTCAGTTAGTTTGGGATAAATTTAATATTCAAAGTTTAGGTGAATATAGTGACCTATATCTCAAGACGGACATTATGATACTTACCGATATCTTTCAGAACTTTAGGAAAACTTGTATAAAGAATTATGGTTTGGATCCGGCTTGGTACTACACTTTACCGGGATATACTTGGGACTGTATGCTTAAATATACTGGGTGTCGATTAGAAACCTTTCAAGATATTGATATATTAATGTTTTTTGAGAAAGGAGTGAGAGGGGGGATAAGCCAATGTTGTAATAGATATTCTGAGGCAAACAACAAATACATGAAAAATTATGATCCTAACAATCCTTCCAAATACTTACTTTATCTGGATGTAAACAATTTATACGGGTGGGCAATGGGGGAATCTCTTCCTTACGGTAACTTCCAATGGGTTGATACAAACATTAACGTGATGAATATTCCGGATAACGGTCCAGAAGGATACGTTTTAGAAGTCGATTTAGACTATCCGGAAAATTTACATGACCCCCATAAAGACCTACCGTTTTGCGCAGAACATTCTAAACCACCAAATTCTAAACTTCCCAAACTTATGACAACTCTCAATTCAAAAGAGAAGTATGTTGTACACTACAGGGCTCTTAAACAAGCGTTAAGTCACGGTTTAACTTTAAAAAAGATTCATAGGGTTTTAAAATTTAGTCAGTCTGCCTGGCTAGCTCCTTACATTAAATTTAATACAGAATTAAGGACAAGAGCTAAGTTTAATTTTGAAAAAACAGTAATTAAATTGATGGTTAATGCTGTATACGGTAAGACCATGGAAAATATTCGCAAACATAGAAATGTAAAATTGGTTAGAAAATGGGAAGGTAGGTACGGAGCTAAGAATTTAATTGCTAGCCCGGCTTTTAACAGCCGATTAATTTTTGATACAGATTTAGTTGCAATTGAACTGAATAAAACTGAAATCGTTTTTACAAAACCCCTGTACATCGGGATGGCTATACTCGATATCTCAAAGACGTGTGTTTATAATTTTCATTATGATTACATGTTGCAAAAATATTCAACTGACCAGTGTAAACTACTTTATACGGATACGGATAGCTTACTTTATGAAATAAAATGTGATGATGTGTATGATGAAGTCATAAAGCGAGACTTGTATCGTTTCGATACCAGCGATTATTCGGTTGATAATCAGTATAATATACCGCTTGTAAATAAAAAAGTACCAGGTCTTATGAAAGATGAACTTAATGGAAAAATAATGACTCACTTTGTTGGCCTTAGGTCAAAAATGTACACGTTTCTGATTGAAGGCGAGCAATGTATTAAAAAATCAAAGGGGATTAAGTATGGTGTTGTTAAGAATTATTTAACTTTCGACGATTATGCAAATTGCTTATTTAAGAAGAAGCAAAAAACCGCTACTCAATGCACTATTCGTTCATTTGCTCATAATGTTTTCAGTATTAAACAAACAAAAATTGCACTCAGCCCTTTCGATGATAAGCGATACTTAGTTAATAATGTTGTCACTCTACCGTGGGGACACTACAGTATTCCACAAATCGAGAACTAAGCTATTGTATATAGCTAAGAAACAATAATTGTTTCATTTAATCCCTCCCTGCTAATAGATTAGTCATACCTCCCACAACTTGCAGAGTATATATAGCAGAGAAACCTAACAGTCTTTACAACATTATCCAAAGTCAACATGTTCAACCAACAGCTAGCAGACCAACAGGGACTGGTTTCCTGTCCATATGTCAACAGTCATAAAATTAAGAAGTCACGCCTACGGATGCACTTGTTGAAATGTCGGAGGCAGTTGAATCATGTTCCCGAGGTCAACTGGCAAGAGTATTTCGAACGAATTAATAAAGAAGAATTAATCACCTTCAGGAATCCACCTCGGATTAGACCAGAGTAATTTTGTGTGAATATAAAAGAAGTTCCAATATTTGTTAACTTTATTAACACAAGTTCCAACTGAATACAACACCATGCCTGTGTCAATAAAATATAAATGTACAACATGCGGTGGGGCAACTGATACACCCAATACTTCATGTATTCCATGTAGCACCAAGAATTTATTCAAAGATGTGACAAAACACATTCCTTCACATTATTTTAGTCCTAAATAAATGTATTAGGGTAATAAAAGATTTATTATGTTTGTGTGTTTTTTATTTAATAAAACCTCCTCCTATACAAATCAGCTAATACAAACTCCTCGTTCAATGAGAGAAGCTCAAAAATACAGTATGCATTAATATTATCTGATACAGTACATAGTGATTTTATAATATCTATAGCATTTATATTATAGTTGTATTTTAATAACAAATCATTCACTTCATCTAACATATTATAATAAAAATCCAATAAGTTATATTTTAATATTAAATTAATTTTTGAGGTTATTTTACAATCAATTGTAAGCAATTGCATTACATCGTTAGCAGTGAAATAAAAATGAATATCGTCTTTAGAAAGCACAATCATCAAATAGTTGACACCTGGGTACACGCTCAATTTCAAATTGGAGCTGAATTCTTTTGGTGGTATTGCAACATCTTCACCCAATTTTTCAAGGATTTTGTTGAATTCCACTGTTAACTGGAACCATTCAAAACGGTCCATGGATATAGGATTTGACGGATCGAGCAGGTTTATAATTTTCACTGCTGGTTTGAAGAATCGTAGAGGGCTGAGTCCACAGTTTATCACATACAGATTTTCCGGCTTGAGCACAAATTGTGTACTTAGCAACAGCTGCTTTTCATTGTGGACCGCTTCATCATAACTATTCAAAACACGATTAACCTCGTTATTTTCACTGCTAGTGCTGTACCCCGATTCACTCATGGTGTCAAACTACATCTGTGGCCCTTATCCAGGAGTCATGTGTTTTATCGAAACCCAACCAGCGAACCAGCACTTTATCCCCCCTCCTTCTTAAAACTTTCTCCACAAGGTAAACATTTGGATTTGCTGCTTTTTGCAATTCCTCGCTGTAAAAGCCACCCTTTATCGGATTCCCCTGCACATCTTCAAGCAAATAAGTTATGGGTGTGGTTTTTTGAATTTTAACAATTTTAAATAATTCCGTGCTCCAATTAGGGGTGTAGCCCTTCTCAAAAACATGCTTGGCTTTGCTGATGCGAACCATATCGCCCTTTTTGAACTTTGATATTTTAAAAACTGTAGGATAGCTGAAGGTTCTAAGTAAAGCAGCCTCGTTACTTTTATTTACATCTTTTGGCCTCATTCCAGTAGTTCTATGTCTTCTGTTATTGTATTTATCAACAATTGTAGATAATATATCAATCCACTTATATGTGCCATTTAGGCTAAAGTATTTAAATAATCGTTCCTTTAACGTACGTATAACCCTCTCCACTATTGCAGCTTTTGTTATGCTAAAGGTACTATAATGATTAATTTTAAACTTTTTCATGATATTTTGAAAATGGGAGTTGTAGAATTCTTTTCCATGATCACTTTGCAAGTTTCGTGGATGCCGTTGAGAGTTTTTCAGTATTTTATCAAAGGCCTTTGTCACTTCTTCACCAGTCTTAGATTTAAGGGCTTCACACCAAACGTACTTGGAAAAACAGTCAATTACTACAAGAATAAACTTAAATTTGTTATTGTGAGCTGTATATTGATCTAACTGGGCGAGGTCAACCTGCCAGAGGTCATCCAATCCTTTAATAATGGTCCGACGACGAGGGTATTTTTTCAATGCTCGTCTGTGTAATTCATTCACAATTTGAATCTTTTCTTTACTATGCTTTGTTTTCGTTGCTTTCATTATGTTTTTGATATTCCAAAACCCTTATTCTATACAAAATTTCACGCAGTTGTTTTTCCTGAATTTCAATATGTGACTGTAAGGCTTTTTTTATTTCAGAAAGTGAATCATCGACGTATTTTTTGTTAGTTGCATCACCTAATACTTTCGGAGCCTTAAGATTGCTGATTTTTAAATTTCTCGCATCTATATGACCTTCAGGAGTAAAAGTTAAACCGCCTGTGTGAACACTTGGCCGTGAATAAATTCTTGAATACTGACCAAACTTATTAATACTCATGTTGTGACTGGTGATAACCTTGTAATGCGCTTGTATTTATATTAAGAAATGATGTGAGCCTCTTTTAATTCTGTCTCTATAGCAGTTATTTCATTATCGTGAGAGGTGTTTCCAGCATTTTTAGAAGCAATAAGAAGCATTAATCTATCCACTAATTCATTCACATCATCCCAATAAATATACTCGATTGGTTTTTTATTGTAAATTAAATGCATACCAGTACCCGAACGTGTTTTTGGTTTAGCTGGAGATTTTCCTGGTTTGAAAATAGGCCTAATAATTTTAAAATATTTTGATAGTTTTGAGCTTTTTAATTTGCCTCTGGTATC